>CM035168.1:61125658-61550475 GCA_020205615.1 Panax quinquefolius
GAAATTCTAATTCTTCTTGGGGCAAATCTAAGTTCGAAGCAAATTCATCATATATAAATGAACAAGTAGCACCCGAATCAAATAGTACATAAGCATTAATAATATTAATCGAATGATACCCGACACCACATCCTTAGATCAGACAAAAGATCCTCGCATTTATCATATTGAAATTCCTTGCGAGGGTTCATTGACTATGCCGGTCCAAAGATAGTCAATGCACCACCACCGCTTGTTGTTTCCTTTTCCACCACTTGCACTCCCACCGGCTTCTTAGGGCAATCACGAGCCATGTGATCCTTCGAATCGCAGTAAAGCATGCTCCTTTCTTTGGACTAAAATAAGCTTTGCAATGTGTCCTCCCCGACCACAGTTGAAACACACCCTCTTTCCCTTCAAATATACCCCAGTATGGTTCTTCCCGCACGTTGCACAAGCTTCAAACTTTTTCTTCTGCTAATTTCCTTATTGTCCTCCCGCAGTTGAATTCTCGCTCCATTTCCTCTTCTGATTATTACTTCCAACGTTACTTCCACCCGCCTTATTCTCATTCTCATTTTTCCTCTTTTTCTGTTCTTGATTGTACTTGGTCAAGGCATCGCTTCCACCTTCCGCGATAATTATCTTCTCTAGTACAGTCACAAATGTGTTCAGCTGGAACATCGAGACCTTGCTGTAAAGCCAGGGTTTCAATCCTTGTTCGAACCTTCTTGCTTTACGCTCGTCAGTATTAACTTGGTAAGTGGCACACCTTGCCAATTCGTTAAACTTCGCAGAATATTCCGGCACCGTCTTCGGTCCTTGCTTCAACTCCAGAAATTGCACTTCCAACTGATTCCGAGAACTTGCTGGAAAGTACATTTTAAAGAACATCTCCTTAAATCTATCCCACACTATCACTCCTTGTCCTCCAGGAACCTTATTTTCCTGCCACCAGTAGCTAGCTTCAGACTTCAGCATGAACGTTGCGAACACAGTCTTCTGATCCTCGCTAACTCTAGCTACGTTGAACACCTTCTTCATTTCCATGATCTAGGTTTGGGCTTCCACTGGATTCATAGACCCTTGAAACTCTGGCGGTCCAACCGCTTTGAATTCGTTGAAGGTCGTGACTTGAGCTTGCAGTTGATTCGTAAGTGCACCCGTCAATAGAGCTACCAACTGCTAAACCGGATTAGCATTGGCCTCGTTATTATTATTAGTAGACCCCTCAGGAGGTGCTTGCTGACGTGGTTGTCTTCTTCTAGGAGGCATTTTCTGTTAAAATATGTGCTTAATTAATTCATTACTCACTTCTTGGGTATTTGAAGTTTAACTTAAACATTCCAAGATTAAAGCCATAACTCATAACATTTCAAATAAACTTTGATATTTTATTCATTCATAATGTTTTAAAACATGTTAAAGATAGCATAACCGCTATAAACATTCACTTTCCTGAACTAGACAAGTTTTAGGATTACATACTCATAATATCCCTTTATTCGTCTCAAAATAAGGGATTCACAATTTATTTATTCACAGAATTAACCACATATTATCATCACTCCTTATTCTATCTAGGCATATTAAGACGTCGTAAGGCTTCTCGGCGCTCTTCCTCCATAATATGATAAGCCATTCTGCGATCCATCACGAACCACGGCGAATTCTCAAACTGAGATGGATAATAAAAGACTCGATCCTGGGCCCTATCAATCGCAGAATTAAAAGCGTAATCCATCTCATTCATCTTGGCCTTCTTCACTTGGACTTTAGCCTCAACACGGTCTGCACTTTGAGTTGCCTTCATCCAAGCATCCTCTGCTCTTGCACGCTTAGCTGATTCCTCCTTGAAATCATCTTTCAATTTCTCCATGTCAGTCTTCATCTTTTCGTTTACTGCCAACAGGTCTTCATGCTGACCTTTGGTATGAACTAGGTCCCACTCCGTGTTTCCAAGGCGTGAGTCGAGTTCATGAATCTCCGCGTCCTTCCGCTCCATCGAAGCGTGATGTATTTCGACCATCTCCTTCAGCTCCTCAACCTTGTCCTGTAGTTCTATTTTACGGTCATATAGAGCGTCATACATCTCCACTGATATGGAGTTTGGTGGAAACTCCACAGGATCCTCTTCCTCATCATCCTCTTCTATCTCCTCCAAACTATCCTCCTCAGGATCTGTCACAGGCTCATCCTCCTGGATCAACTGCTCCCGCACTACGTGAATATCCTGGGGTTCGTTGTTTCTAGGTACCTGAGGTATCGCTTCCCTAGCTGGACTGGATCCTCCTTCGTTAGACATTCTGACAAAAAAAATATTTTAGGTTTTTACTTAACATTTTCGATACTCGCGAGCACATAAGTTATTAACACATAGCATATAATGTTTTTTATTTTTAGCCTCAATGGATACCTTAATCCATTCCTTAAAACTCGATAAGAGTTGGACACCTCTATATTTTCTGTCTCCTTAAAGGTTACTTCCTAAGGTTTCCCCACCTAAGGTTCATAACCTAAAGCTTTGATACCAACCTGTGACACCCCCAAATTCAGGTACTCCATTCCCACAGAATGTGGTGTTCACTATCCAAAACATTACATCTAACTACCCATCATAAAGGATAAAGACATAATTTAAATAACTTAAACAATAATTCTTCCTATTAAAGGGTTACATCATAATCTCAAATTAAATCCCAGGTAATCTAATCTTAAATTTATTACATCAGTTTGCAGAATACATCATATATTAAAACAAGTCTTTAACATAATTCATTAAAATAACAATTCTCATAAGTCTTCAACACTTGGACATCTTGCCCTTTCCTTTGCTAGTAGATGGCTCATCGACTTTCTCTACTTTAGCAGCAGTGTTAAATGCAAGAGTGAGCAAACAATTGCTCACTGATATAAGAAGTAGCAATGATAACAACATGAGAATGAATAACGAATGCTGAACAATAATGAACTTGTTCTACGAATCAAAATAGCAAACAAGTTCGAAATCAATATCTGAGGGTCTTAAGACCATGAACTATGTCTCTGGTATTTAGGTATTATTACCTCAACCTTAACAATCATTTAGACTATACAGACCCTTCTTAACGTACATAAGGGGATCAGTCCTTTGTACCATGTATTGTGCACAAACATCTAAACGTTACACGTACAAAATCCCCTATGCTAGGGTTGTTCGTCTCGGCTTGAATTTAGAATTTCCGCACTAAAGAAAGTTTAGCTCGGAACTAACTTATTAGTGTTTCTAGAATTTTAGAACACTATTCAATTATAGATTAATTCAATGAATAAAGGTTTGCTTACTACTTGAAGGTTTAATACAACAATAAAGCTTTGAACAAGGTTATCAAAGTCAAAGATTGAATAACAATAATATATAATTGAGTAAACATGATATACATGCAAAGCGCTATATTCAGAAGAGTTAGAACAATCTCCTTTGAATGAATGTATTAGAACAATATATGCTTGGAATGATAATAAGGAAAGTAAAACTCGCTCGATGTAACGAATTAGGTTACAAGAGCTTGCACAATCATACATGAGATGGAATCAATAGGCTTGCTTAACTACAATGTAAAATTTTGGAATAAAGAGATTGCTTGACTTAAAGATAGCATAGCTATGTAACAGGCGTAATTGTAATTGAGATAGGGTAAATAAACTTTCTCAATAATCATAAGGTAGAGTTAGGAAACTTGCCTTAAACGTAAGCTATAATATTACAACTCACGTTCACCTACACATTTTAGTGGAATCACAATATTTATTAGATATGCTAACATACCATAACATGTACAATTCTAGCTAATCTTATCATTTTAGCACAAGTTTTTCATTACCATACATATTTCAATACCACAAGTGTACATTTCTCAACACTTATTCATTGCTCACTAAGTTCCTTCAATCATACATATCATTTTCACCACTTACTAACTTTGCATTTTAGAATTACTAACCACATGATACACTTCTGCTTTAACCTTGTTTTTACACATTTAACACGTTAACATAATAATTAAGCCATTTTATAACGAATGACCAAAGTCTGCAGAAGTAGCAGACTTCACTATCTCGACTTCACTATCGGGCGCCACCGCCAAGATATATCGTCATCACAAGACTCAAGACGCAAGAAGAAGACGCCAGTAACATGCTTGTGCCGATGCATGCCGCTTTTAGTTTTGCAGAAACTCGAAATAGACTCTGCTCTAGGCCAAAAATCCTAATTCCACAGAATTACCATACTTCAACATCTAAAACTTTTTAATATCATAGTTACACATGCTATACACCATTCTATATACAAAACATCACATATACATCATTTTGACCAATCAAAACCATAGTTTTTCCAAATTTCTTCCATTTTTACACTTTTAACTAATTTGATTGACACGAATTCGTTTCTTAATCATTTGACATAATTCAAACTACGCCGCTTTTGATTCTTAACATATTAACATAATCCAATAACAAATTACAGACTACAACACATATAGAGCATGAAATTTTGTACTTTCTATGGCCCTTTTTCAAATATGAACACTGTTAGTTATATTTCCTTCTTACAATTCAATTTCACGTGTTTGATTGCTACCCCTTTTATATATACATGCCAATAACAGATTCTACAATACTATCACATACCCATAACCCATATCTTACAATCAACACTTGACAAAAACCCAATTCCAAAAAATGAAAATTACACAACTGAGAATTAGAATTAGGGGTAGATTATACCTTAAATCCTTGATCGAATGCTAGCAACAGATAGTGAACATCTTCTTCTCTTGGCAAACTCACAGAGATTACTCTCTCAATTCTCACTCTCAATATTTTGTGATTCCTTCTTCCCTGTATCTTTATGTTATCAAGCCTTAGGAAAAATAAGATGCATAACCCACATATACTGACTCCCACGTTCTCTTTCAGTTAAAGAAAACAAAAGACGTCAGTTAGAATAAGCCAAAGGCCACAAGGCCTTGTTTGGCTAACCAAAAACTCCCCCAAACTAGGTTATTTAAATAATATTTATATTATATAGTTTCACTTGTCACACATATTACCCATTTTAATAGCTTATAATTTATAATTATAAAAATTATATTCTTATTATAATTATGCTTATAATAAATAATTAAATAATTATATATCTAATTTAATTAATAAATTAGAAACAATTCATTTAATTTAATTATCTTCTTAAATATTAAGCAATTGATTTAATTTAATTATTTCCTTAAATTAAATCCATCAAATAAAATTATCATTACCCAATTTAATTAATCAATTCAGTTACTAAATTAATTCCCCACAACTCATCAATTATTTATTTTTCTCAATAAATAAATTATTTAAAATATTTATTTAATTCAATAAATATTTAAATTAAATTACAAATTTTTCAATCGTTACATTAGGCATAAAAGAGTCAGCCCCGGCTGAGGTGTGTTCTGCTAATACATGTCCACTTTAGCTCTAAACTTGCCATAATTCCACTCTTTTACTCCAATTGCCCATCCACCATACCTAAACACCAAACAACATTAAACAAGTAAAACTAAAACATAAAATCAAGGAATTAACACCAATTAAGCTTGAATTAGGAGCCGATTCGTGGTTATAAAACCCACTTATCAGACCACTCGGCAATTCGGTACTTAATTTCGAAGAAAGATGCTAAGTCATGACTTATCAGGTGGATACTTCTCCAATAAGAATTTGATTTGGAAATTAAAGATAGAAAGGATACGGAGAATCAAGTTGCAGATCATTATTGAGGCTGGAAAATCAAGGTAAAAATGAAGAGGACAAGTGTGTTATCAATGAGTCATTTCCAAATGAGCAGTTGTTTGGAGTCAATGTAGAATTTCCTTGGTATACGGATTTTTCCAACTATCTAGTGAGCAACATCCTTCCCTCTGATCTTACACGATAGCAGAAAAAGAAATTACTACATGACGTCAAGTGGTACATGTGGGATGAGCCATACCTATTTAAACAGTGCGCTGACAAGATGATTAGAAGGTGTGTGCCCTATAGCGAGGTGAAGAACATATTGCACGAGTGACATTCGTCTGCATACGGGGGACATTACGAAAGTGAGAGAACAGCGGCAAAAGTGCTTCAAGCCGGGTTCTATTAGCCTACAGTATTTAAGGATGCCCACCAGTTCGTTAAAAGCTGTGATAGATGTCAAAGGGTGGGTAACATATCAAAAAGGAATGAGATGACACTACAAACTATCTTAGAAGTTGAAATTTTTGACATTTGGGGCATGGATTTTATGGGGCCATTTCCTTCCTCGTTCAATAATCAGTACATCTTTCTTGCGGTTGACTATGTATCGAAATGGGTTGAAGCCGTATTACTCCTCACAAATGATGCCAAAGGGGTTCTTAAGTTCTTGCAAAGGAATATTTTTACAAGATTAGGCACGCCAAGAGCAATTATAAGTGATGAAGGTAGTCACTTCTGCAACAGATCATTTACAGCTCTCTTGGAAAAATATGGGGTCAACCATAAAGTGGCGACGACATATCATCCCCAAACAAGTGGGCAAGCTGAGGTTTCAAATAGGGAGGTGAAGAGAATCCTAGATAAGGTAGTAAACCTGAATAAAAAAAAATTGGTCTCTTAGATTAGATTATGCACTATGGGCTTACAAGACTACTTACAAAACGCCAATTGGTATGTCACCATATCAGTTGGTCTATGGGAAAGCACGTCACCTACCTGTGGAGTTAGAACATAAAGCCTACTGGGTAATTCAGAAACTTAACTTCGATCAAGCAGATGCGGGTGAAAAGAGGCTACTTCAGTTAAATGAACTTGATGAATTCCGTCTTTAAGCTTACGAGAACTCTAAGTTATACAAAGAAAAGGTTAAGAAATGGCATGACCAAATAATTATGCAAAGAACCTTTGAACCGAAGCAATCAGTACTATTGTTCAACTCAAGATTGCGGTTGTTCCCAGGAAAGCTAAAGTCAAGGTGGTCGAGTCCATTTACCATAAAGAGGGTTTTCCCACATGACGCCGTTGAACTCTACAGTAGGAACCCATTGGAAACGTTCAAGGTCAACGGTCAACAGTTAAAAAATTATTGGGGTGGTGAATCCAATACGGATGTCATTGCTATCACACTTGCAGACGCACCATACATAGGGAGTAGTCAGGCTGAAAGACTTAAAATCAAGCACTAATTGGGAGGCAACCCAATCTTACTTTTTTTTCTTATTACTTTTATCCATGCTAGTTAGATTGTAGTTCAGAATAATATTTAGTCTAGAATAAATTCATGTTAATTCATTAAATAGTATTTAAAGTATATTTTATTTTTAGATAATCTTACCCTCCATGCTTAAAATTGCTCAATATCTACTTATAGGTATGTTTTAATGATGTTCAGGCACTTAAGAAGCTAATGGATGCACTAAGGATGCAAGGAAGAGGAAAAATAAAGGCAGTAATAAATTCCATACCGGTAGAAATCGGCCCTTCAACATAATACTAGAAATTTGAGGTCAGGGTCCCGAATCAATTATAGCTACAAGCCACGGCCGGCATTCAAAGTATAATACCCCCCGCCGAAGTGGGGGTCCGAACTCATAAAACAGATAGCAAGCCACCAATGGCTTTCAAAACTATTACCCCACCGGGTCAGGTCTCAGAACTCAAGGGCGGTTGGGCGCTTAAAAAGCATCAGGCCAACAACACTTTTCCACTTCAACTCCAACTTCCTACAACCCCACTACTCCTATACGTTTTTACACACGATTTAGCAAACTAATCACCATCTCCCCACTCCATTATACCACTTACCCACTACTCCCACTACATTCAAACACTTACCCACATACACCTCTCTATAAAACCACTCCTTCACCCCATACCCTAACAATATCAATTCACACAAATTTAGAAGTTTAAGGTTAGGGTTTGAGCGAATCTCTGCAACGAACTTGGAGGTATATAGAGAGTAAGTAGTTTGTTTCTTGCAAAATCACCACATCTATCACTAGAGTTGAAGCAAATTCACTAAAGTTTGGGGGATTTCACGTCTCGCACACCAAGTGTTCGACAAATTGCTTAAGTGAAGTTTGGGGGATATTTTTGTTGAAGCTCATGAATTCCAAATCAATGGCACCAAAACCGACATCAAAGAGGTAACATAGAGAGAGTTCAAGGGCCACACCACCAACACGAACCTTTGACCGATGAAAATTCATAAGTGTCGTCACCAATCAATCGCTATTTACTACCTTGTAACAAAAGCACTCACACCGAGCTGGGGTTGCTTTTGAACATGTTGACGAAATGAAATGATGCAGAAAATATATCAAAAAGGTTGGAATAAGTTCACGGAAGAGCCCGAAGTCGCAGTTATGAATGTGGTAAAAGAGTTCTACGCTAACGCAGAGGATAAAACCCCCTTCAACGCATTTGTGCGGGGTAGGTTAGTTCCTTTCAGTGCCCACGCTATCAACATATACTACCAATTATGAGTGCCTAGACATTGCCAGTACGCTCACCTACGTGACCATGATCCTGATTATGAGTCTATTATGAAGGAAATGACAAAGTCGGGTACAACATGGATCAAGGATCGAAAAGGGGGCACTGTCTTTCACAGTAAGGATATCAGTCGGTATGAAAAGATATGGTACACGTTCCTGTGCGCCAAGCTATTTCCATCCACTCACACGTCAGATGTTCCTAAGGAGAAGGCAGTGCTTTTATATGACATTGTTCAAGATTTTATCATCGATGTGGGGGAAATAATTAATTTTTCCATCCGAAGATGCCTGCGACGACCATTCTCTGGAGGCTTGCCACACCCATCAGTAATTTATAGGTTGTGTAGACAGGCAGGAGTACGATGGTCCGATGATGAGACCACCCAGATGTCGCTTTAAACACTAGACTCGAGGATGATAGCATGGTATTCAGTGTGGCCCGGGGGCGAGTCTCATCCTATAGGATTAGGATTTGTATTTCCATCAGCCTCGGAGGATGAGGCTGACACTAAGGACACCTCGGATGACGACGATTTTCAGGAGGATGCGACAATGGGAGAGCAAGGAACGGAGGAGACACCACAGGCCAAAGACATATCTAACCCTCAGTTCCTAAACCTTCAACGACAAGTGGATGAGTATAGTAAGGAGGCCCAAAGAGAGATACAGAGACTCGCAGTAGGGCAGGACCATATGTTTGAGTCCATGAATTTGTCCTTCGCCTCATTAAACACGACACTCCAGAGTTTCAATCCCACTGCATAATTCCCATACCAGTAGCCAGCCCTGATGCCAAGGTTGCCACCCAGTGATTCCGATGAAGAACAACAGCCACCACCACCCCAAGCATAGGCAATTATAGGGAAGTCCTCACTTATTTATTGCTTTATCTATACAATGAGGACATTGTAATTTTCAAGTTTGGGGTATTTAGTTTAATTTTCATGAAATGTTTCCATATTTACTTTCATTAGTTAGGTTTGCATATGTTATTTCATGTTTAGTTTTAGGATTATTAAATGTTTGCATTCATGTAGTCATTTAGCTGCATAGTAGTATATGATTGTAAATAGTTTTTATTAGTTGTTTATCATGTTATGTTTACCATATCTAAAAAAATAATAATAATTTAGTTAAGCATTGTGTTATATTGCATATGTCCAGCAGTTTGATGTAGTTCATTTTATTTTAGTCAATGATGAGATTGTGATTAAGTAAACAAGTACGGTACTAATTATTAGAACTTTGATGTAGTATCTGTTATGAATTAGATCTTTTGCATAGTTGAAACTGGTATAATAAGGTTAGCATGTTAAAAACAACTTATGTCAACTGATTAGTTCAAACTGATACATAAGAAATTTCTAAAGGATAATGCTAGTGTAAATGAGAGAATGCCAAGGATAGGTAGTGAAGACGAAGAATTAGGCAAGAACCTAAGTTTCGGGGGAAAAGTGGGGTATATAAGCTTCTATATAAAAAAAAATTGAGTCTTGTGGTGGGTTGAGAAGAAGCATGAAAAGTACTCCCCATAAACACAGGCGTGAGATGGAGCGTAAAACGCACTCACTGTCTATCTAAAAAAAGAAGAAGAATAAAACGGGAAATAAGAACAAAAAGCCCCCGCGAATGAAAAAGAAAGCATAAGGTTTAATTGTTTAAACCTTCTTTGATTGTAATTCACATAGAAATATAGTGAGTTAGTTAATTAAGGTGTTTAACTTAATTCTATCTAAATTTTAGATTTAAGTTAATATGGTATTAGTGCATCGAGAGATGGCTAGTTCTACTTTCGTGTTCTTGATTAATAAATTGGGATAGTGAATTAAATTGGAATAAAGGGAAATAATTAGAGTGAAACTTAGGGTGAAATTATAAGCCTATTTCTCTAATAATTATTTTAAAATTCAGTTTTTATATTTGGTAAGTGTTTGGTATTTTTAGTAATATTTAGTTTTTATAATTATAATTCTTAAATTGGATAGTTTAATAAAATTTGGATTGATAAGAAGCTGATAATTGTGAGGGTTGATTTCTTACTAATTCTCTGTGGGAACGATACTCTACTTGCTATTATATTACTTGTTGACCACGTATACTTGCGTGATTGTGCGTATATAGAAATTACCCAACATGTTCCGATTAGCTTTATAGAAGATGTCTTCAGATCTCTGACTT
Source organism: Panax quinquefolius (assembly GCA_020205615.1). Lineage (NCBI taxonomy): Eukaryota > Viridiplantae > Streptophyta > Magnoliopsida > Apiales > Araliaceae > Panax > Panax quinquefolius. The sequence continues at coordinate 61,136,365 of CM035168.1, forward strand.
GACATTAATAGTTAAGGAAGGTGACTTGATGACCCTTGTCGCAAAGTTGGCTTATGCTCAGAAGATTATGTTGTAATCCTTCTACATAGGCTACTTTACTAAAAGATACTGCACCATTCCCAGCTGAGCCATATCCTCTTGTTTTGTCAGAGCTATTATCTCCAAAAATGACTGACGGACCCTCCTACTCTATGAAGTTAGAAAGGAGGGCTTTGTTCCTGGTCATGTGTCTTGAACATCCACTGTCCAGATACCAGGTTTTGATCGTGGAGTTATGTTCCTGTGATAATATTAAACTCTCATTTTAGTACCCATACTTGCATAGGTTCTACTTTGTTAGTACCCTTGAGAACCCAAATTTGCTTAACCTTGGGTCTCATATGCATAGGATTATGGTAGCATATTGTAGCCATATGTCCAATCTTATTACATATAAAATATCTAATATGAGGCATGTTTGTGTGTGTATCTTGATTCTTCCTCCATTTGGACTTATGTGGATTCTTAGCAATCCTTCCTTTATACTAGTTCTTCCATGTATCCTTGTGATTTATGATTTGTGAAAAGTGAAACTTGAATCTACTGTTCCTCCTCAGTTGTTTCGTGGAGTTGATTTTACTCGACTCTACGATCCTTCGAGGTTGGAGAGTAGTGTCTAAGTTATTTTTCTCTTTTTTGAATCATAGACCAGCATGGGATCCATTGTGCCTTGAGGCATGGGTTGGATCAGAAGAGCAGGGATGGACTAATTCCTACTTTTGTGAGGATTTCATAAATGTAATGCTTCTATTAAAATTTGAAACATTACTAGAGCTAGTTTTCTTTATCTTTTCCACATATGGTTCTGAGATAGATTCCCCAAAACCTAATCATATTCTGTCAGATGTACTTCTCTAACTAGAGATCAAGAAGTCCATGGAAGAAGAGGATTTATTCCATGTAAAGATTGTCTTTTCTAGCTCCTCAATCTTAGAGGTTAGATTTGACACTCTTTGTGCATTAAGTTCATTGGTCTGTTTTAGGAGTTTATTTTCAGCTTCAAATTTGGAGAGAGAGTTAGCACTTAGAAGAGCTATTTCCAACTCTTCCTGAACCTTCTCTTTCTCCTTTTAAAGAAGAGAATAATCTTTAGACAGAACTTTGAACCATTTCATGTATTGATACAGATCAGATGTTATGTCATGTAGAGTAGTTATTAAATCATCAATATCTACATCAGGAGAGTTAAAGCCAAATATCTCATCTATACTTTCTTCATGAATGTCAGAGCTCTTCTTATCCTTTGCATGTTTGGCCATTAAACAAAGATTTGCCATTTGAGGATCTTCATCATCTCCAGATTCTGGAGTTGAGTCATTGTCTGAGTCACTCCACGATCCTCCAGCTACAAGACCTTTTTCTTTCTTCCGGAACCTCTTGTTGCCTTTGAAATCTTTCTTTGGATTTGATTTCCTCTTCTCTAAGAGGTTTGTTGCAATTTACAATGAAATGGCCAGGCTTCTTGCAGTTGTAGCATAAGTCATTTATCTGTTCCTGGCTATTGTAGTTGTTGAACTTCTTAGGATTGCTGATTTTGCCTTTACGCATGAACCTTTTGAGTCTTCTAACTAGCATGGCAAAGTCCTCATCATCATCTTCATCGTAGTCAGAGTCATTTTCAATGTTAGCTTTGGAGATGTCATCTGTTGCTTTAAGAGCAACCCCTTTGTCCTTTTTTCTTCCTTTAGAAAGAGGTTCTGCTCGTTGAGTCAGCTCTAGTTCATACGTGAGAAGGTTGCCATATAATTGTTGAACAGTCATTTCATGGAGATTCTTTGATTCTCTAATAGCTGTGGTTTTGGCATCCCATTTACTAGGTAAGGCTCTCATGAACTTTATGTTTAGATCTTTATTTGGATAGATCTTTCCAAAGGCTTGAAGAGAGTTGAGCAGAACATTGAATCTCTCATAGGTGGAAGTAACATTTTCTCCTGGAACATGGGAAAACATTTCATATTGCTGAGTCAGAAGAGATTGCTTTTTTTCTCTGACTTCTTCAGTTCCTTCATGTATGATGAGCAATGCCTCCCATACTTCATTTGTTGTTTTTCTGTTGACCACATTTTCAAATAGATCGTCTTCTAACGATTGGAACAAAATGTTCTTGGCCTTCTTGTCAAGTTGGACAGCTTTCTTTTCGTTGTCAGTCCATTCTTCTTTGACCTTGATCTGAATTCTATTTGGGTAGTCTGTCGTAGGTGCAAGCTTGGTAGGAATGTAGGGCCCATTTTGAATAGTTTCAAATAGATCTTCAATGTAACGCCCCCAAAATTAGGTATACGTCACCCATCTTGGGTCGCCACTTACATGGTACATAAATTCAAATACAACTTACTAATATAACTGTCGTGTACAATACGACATAAACTGTGAGTTTGAATACAAATATTGTCTACTAGATATTATACAAACTCAAAAGGAGTCCTCATTACAACTATTATCACACTATTTCACGTAATAGTGAGGACTACTAATGCTATCCTCTCGGACCATTACTTACGCTCCCCGACTCGTCCCAAATATGTTCTCATTTCACGAAGAGAACGAAAGAAAGAAAGGGTGAGCTCAACTAGCCCAAGAAGAAATATTATGACTAAGATAATGCGAATAAATTATCATTAGCCTTCAACAAAGATGTTAAACCGATAAAATACAATAGACAACCGGTTTAATCTGCGGCTTGATTAGCAATCCATTAAAAGAGTCAAGTAGAGAATAAAGTCTACTATCTTTTAGGTTTTAAAAGGTTTTCATCAATTTTTTTATCATCATTTGAGACTCGACAATAAATAAACCACCACATATAATCATCCCATGTACCACTGGTCAAGGATTTTCATCAAATTATCAATGGTCATGACTATACCGAATCACCCCCAGGTCATAATCATACCAAAAACTATCCATCACTGCATTACAAGCCACTGAGGACTTTTATCACATCATTTATAACAAGCCATGATTATACCGAATGATCCCTGGTCATAATCATACTAAGTTCATCTATGCACGTAAGCCAAAGATAACATAATATATCATGAGGATGATGACAATGACATAATAATTCAATAAAACAAGTTCAAGAATTATTTAATCCATGAATTATTAACGTCCAAATTGTCAACATGATACTATTTTGTAGAGTAAAATTCAAGAATGATCAGAAGAATATTTCCATGAAAAAAATACTGGATGAAACGCAAATATCAAGGATATTCCACTAATTTCATGGAGTATAGAAGTCAAAGTTTTAACCAACTGGATATAATAAAGAATGGAATAACAAAAGAAATCACCATGCATGCGGTGCCCAGCATGATGCAGTTTATTCCAATGAGAATAATAATAACGGAACGGTCGGTGAAATTCACACCGACGGGATGTTCCAACAGAATAATAAAGATGGAACCCGGATCCTGTGTAAAACACACGATAGGATATTCCAATGAGAATGATAAAGATTTTAACCAGTCCCGTGTAAAACACACGCATGGATGTTCCAACGGAGAATAATAAAAAGCGGAACCAGTCCGGTAAAAAAACACATGCATGTGATGTTCCAAATGAATAATAGAAGAATGTCACCAAGTATAGGGTAAATCACAGATACAAAGTTATTCCAATGTAATAATAAGCAATGGAATAACATAAGGATTTCACCAAGTATAGGGTATGCCACAGTATACAAGTTATGTATAGGGTATGCCACTTTTACAAAGTTATTCCAATGAATAATAATGAATGGAATAATGTAAGTTCTCTTCAAGAAGAAAGAATAACACCCTTACCGTAAAAAAAGAACCTGAATATAGAAGTAGTGAAGTAGCGAGAATACTCTTCTTCTTTCTATAACTTTCTCTCTATATAACTTCTCTCTATAATTTCTCTCTCTAGAGTTTCAATGAATTCGTAAGAAAATAATGAAGGAATGAGCTTCTATTTATAGGAAAATGGAATGCATAGTAACTAATCCATGAACGGTCTCCATTGATTTACTTTAATCGACGGTCCATATTTAAAGAAAAATCTTTTAAATAAAATATAATATATTCTATTTATATAAAAACATTTTACTATGCAAACACTATGCAATACTATACAAAAAACACTATGCAACACTATGCATAATAAAATATAATATATTCTATTTATAGAATAACTTTAATAAAGTATTCTATTTTATATAAAAAGATGTTTCGCTTTTATTACGTTAATAATACTGAATAAAACAAAACGTCATTATCGCTTATAATAATTCATATTATTAATCGACAATAATGGAATCAAACCGAGTGACTTCTCACATAAGCATCAATAATCAATACCGTGTCTACTATGCAACCACACGTATTCTTTGTACTTTTACTACCGAGTAGTTCAACAATATCAACGGTAAAACTTCCGCCGTTATTTTAATAAAATATTTTTGTCGTTTTCTCGATCCGATAATAATTACATTATAGGGTCCACCAATGATTGAGCCGTTGTACGAATATTCCCTGCTAAACCGAATATTCCCCGACCAATCGAATATAATATAACTACTTGCATACTTTGCAAAATTTATAAATACTACCCACAACTATAATATTATCTCAAATTCACACCATAATATTAAAAAATTATTTCGACCAAATTTAAATCTTTATTAATAAAATCTGGGGTCTCACATTCAACTATTAAATCCATGTACGCTTGCAGCATATGAACTTTCCATTTGGCGAATTTAACTTTGTTGCACATAGGTGGCTTGCTGCCTCCTCCAGTCTTTGATTCGCTTATCAGATGTGTCATTGGATATACTTAAGCTTTGTAGGCTATTTGATAGAACCTGCTTTGATACCAATTGTTAGTTCCCAGAGGCACAAAAGTTATCTAGAATGGGGGGTTGAATAGATATTTTTCAAATTCTTTCCATTTCAAAATACTTGTTAGTTTTGATAAAGATTTAATCACAGTGGAATTAAGATTTGTTTGTTTTCCTTTTAAGATATAACAAGTTAATAGGAGTTAAACAGTTATGGCAGTTATAGTAGTTATAGCAAGAATATAAGAGACACGGTGATTTATAAGTGGTTCAGAGCATTCAAAGCTCCTAGTCCGCTCTTCTACTCCTCGAGTAGGGAATCCACTAAGGATATCTTTACAATCTTCGACTCTCACAGATTCCTTTAAGACCAGCAGTCTTGGAACTTCTTTATTCACTATTGAACTTTTCAAGTCCAGCAGACTTGGTACTTCTCTATTCACTTAGAACTCTTCAAGTCCTTCTAACTTGGAACTTCTTACTTCACTTGATAATAGTTGAGTTCTTGAATGGTGCTACTCAGTTGTCGTTTAGACTTGAGTTCTAAAGAACTGAGTAGCTGAGCAAGCTTTCTTTTCAAATCGTAGAGTTGAGCGTTGAGTGTTCTTCAGCATTTTCATTATTTGCTTACTTAATCTTTCCATCAACTTGTGTTTTATATATATGATGCTTGAATGATATTCCTATTTACATATGATTTGATTATATATATATATATATATATATATGAATGAATATGCAAGTATGCTTGCATTAAGAAAAAGTCAGAAAGTCCTTTGATAGATAATAAAACATATGTACAAGGACTTAGAATGAATTGATCAAATGTGTTAGGTTGATCCTACATAAGCAAAAATAACTTTGTAAAGTCCTTAAAAAGAAATGATGTACAAGGACTATAAATATAGTAAGATCAAGCATACTAGGGTTGATCTTATGATGTAATAGATAGGCTTGTCTCGATCGCTGAGCAACACCGCACTGTAAAAATCGTAGTCTGCCAGGAGAGTCAAGGAAAACTCGAGAGCTATCGAGGCAGAATCGTAGTCTGAAAAGATAGTAGATCTCGAGTTCGTAGACTTCCAGGAGAGACGAGGAAGGATCGTAGTGTGTCGAGGAGAACTTCCTCAGGGTCGTAGTCTCCTGAGGAAGTCATGTTCAGAATCGTAGAGACAGCCTGCCTACGAGCCGACCGAGCATCTGCCAAAGCCAGTCAAGAATCGTAGACTACACTCAGTCGTAGAGTCTCTACTAATGTCAAAGCCAATTCAAGAATCATAGACTGCACTCAGAATCGTAGAGTCTACTGATCGTATCAAAGGCAGAGATCGTAGTCGAGCAAGATCGATGAAGACAACAAGCACAACGACCAAAATCGTAGTATTCAAGATCTGATCTCAAAGTCGTAGTGTCCGCATACAAACCAAGTCAATCGTAGAGTGCGTAGCTAAGACCTTTAACAGATGTGCTCACAAGGCCACAAGAGAATCAATGAGCAAAACACGATTCTCAACAATTGAGCACTCCTGAATATCCAAAGGAATGAAGCCTCCGTTGGTAATGCAAAGATACATCTCTCACGTGAAGGAAGCCGCAGAGAGCACTCAACGAATGGCATGCAAGCTAATAGAAGATCTAAGCATCAACTCAATCAAGATCCAGATTGAGTTGAGAAGCCATTCAAGGTAAAGTCTTCCACAAGATGATCATAAGAAGACTTCAATGATTGACTAAGGAAAGTCAAGATATGCAAGAGGTCATTAAGAAGAAAGATAACAACGATCCTGAAAGTAACCAGGATCGTAGTGTTTGCCAAACAAAGAAGAAACTGATGGAGTATACACAAAGATACTGGTCAGCCTCTGAATAACAAGGCTAAAGTGATTAAGCATCGGGTCACCCCATCATGATAAGTGAACGGGAGATCACAAGGAGAAAGCGAAATGGACACGCCACAAATCAAGTGTCTTGTTATTCGTAGGGCCGAGCGAGCAAGAAGTCAAGCCATCAAGATCTCGAGAATAATGAGGCAAAATGTAAGTGTTGAAGTACTGCACTAGAGAAGGAAGAGGTGTTCCACATTGAAGATCTAATAAACACTCTTCAAGATCGTAGTGTTAACTCCACAAGTCAAGAAGCAACAGTCAACAAGACACTACGATCAAGTCCAAGAAGATATGCATCAGAATCGTAGAGTTCGAACAACTAAAGATTGAGGCATTGGCAACGGCTCAATCTGAAGACTGATATTCGAATAGAGCTTATTGAGAGCATCGATGCAAAAGGACAACCTCTGATTTAGAAATCAGAAGGAAGAAATAAAGTTGACTACCTGCCCGAGACATGAAAGTGACAATTCTGATGAGGTAGGTGAAACAAGAGATCGCAAAGGTCGAAAAGTCGTAAAAAGGTGTTATGTCACATCTCAGCATCTCGCACTAAAATAACTCGAGATCTGTGATGCAATTTGATAGCTTTCAACGGCTACTTTCAAATGGTAAGATTGGGAAGGAGTATAAATCAACAGAGCTTCAAAGATCAAGTGTTGCTGATGATTATGAAGTTGCTGAATCGTTGAGTTGGTGAATGCTATTGTTGACTCTACGAGTTCCACCAAAGATCAATAGTAACAAGTCTCAAGTGACAAAGGAGACTACCAAGGTGGAAGTGAAGCAAACTTTGAAGAAGGACTCAAACAGATCAAAGCTTCACTCAACAAAGATGAGAATGCCACTAAAGATGGCAACCAAGTCGAGAGCCGAGAAGGCCAAGAAGATAGCATTCGTAAAAGTGGTCGAGTACAAAGAAGATCAAGAGAGCCACTCTACGAATCACCATGAACCTAAAGTTTGAAAATCAAAAAGTGCGTAACCATATCTCGCAAAGTATTCAAGAAGGGTTCAGGGGTTGCTAAGTGCCAGACAAAGTCTACTAAAAGCACAGAGACTTAGCAAACCCAGATGGTGATGGTGCACAGCTGATACCAGATGAAGATGAGGAAAAAAGAGTGAAGATCAGTTGCACCAACAGAAGATGTGGTCCAGACTCGAAGCAAAATGCATAGAGGACCACACCAAGCTGCTAAGTACAAAAGATGTTCAGAGCTTACTGACATCTTAGCAAACAAAGACCAACAACAACAACAACTACAACAATAAGAAGCCGTGGCCTGAGGGGTCCTCGTCCCGAGAGGACTAAATGAAGTTCCAAGCCTCATTGGGCTTGAAGAGTTCCTAAGGAACTAGAGAAGTTCCAAGGCTCACGGCCTTGAAGAGTTCTTAGTGAATCAAGTCCCAAGGTCACGGGCCTCAAGGAATCTTAGTGATTCGTGGTGCCGCCTTCCTTAGTGGAAATCCTGCTAGTTGAAAGCGTAAGAGTGGATTAGAGCTTGAGTCTCCGAACCACTTAAAACCCTTGTGTCTTTTTACTTTATGTCATTTACATTATGTACATTAACTCGCTATAATCATATGTATGTTTTAACTTACTCACCGAACTAACTCTACTTAACAATGTATGTATGATTATGAATATATCAATGAAGGGGATCTTTTACTTATTCCACTGTGCTTGAAAAGATTCTTATGTTTGTCACATGCTAAATTATTAGCAATACAAAATAAACTAGAAAAGTATTTGAAATTAAAAGGATCTATTCAACCCCCCCTTCTAGATCTATTGTGCCTACTGGGAACTAACAATTGGTATCAGAGCAGGTTCTCATGCTATATTCGAAAGCTAATCGCTTTGAGTCTTATCTTAGGCACAATTTTTGTTCTAAACTTAGTTTAGTCGTAAGTCACTTGTTATATGCAGATGAGCTCACACATTGGTAATATTGTGTACAGGCAAAAGTGCATATACACTGAAGTCGCTCAGATTGGTCCATATTCTTGATTTCCATATCAACAAGACCAATCCTCGCCACGGCCAATCTTGCAATCAAAGACCAAAGCTAGAAAGCTCAGAGACATCAACAGTAAAAGAATCAAACATCCACCACTGAAAAAAGATGAAAAGGTCATACATGCTAAGCAATGCTTATCCAGAGAAGAAAGAAGAACTTCTCAAACATGTGTCTGGCCAACCTGCAGCTGGATGTAAACCTTGTGAACTCAAGGATGTCAAAGGACTAAAGATGCTGATATTCTCTTAGCTTGCATCTTCAAGACCACGACCGATTGATCAAGGTCAATTGGAGCAACTAATCATCAGAGAAATTGAGAAACTATGCACATCAATGCCTAAACTCAATATATCTTAGATAAATGACTGTTAAGAAACTGACAGTAAAAAGGTACGGTTCCTCACTTACATAAATATGTACCTCATGATTGCATCCCTTATGAACTATAACAGTATTCTTTCAAGGAATCATAATCTATCTAAAAAGGTGAAGAGAGAAAGTACACTGAGGGTGGAAACTCAAATGCCTATAAACTTTCTCTCCATCCAAGTTTTAGGTTGAAGATGACGTCTTGAAAGAAATCTGAAATGGGTCATAATAGCATCACAGGTTAAAATAATTTTATGTGAAGTAATCTTTGATGATGGGTTAGTATGTATGTACAACCTATGGTCTAAGTGTTTAATAACACACAGAGTATGATCAGTTCTACAAGAGCATCTTGAAGATTCATAGAAACTGATCACCTCCATGAATCAACCAGATACAAATAAATTGTAGAGTTGATTCTCACTCTGTGAACATTTAAACCCTGTGAACATAACCTAGCAAATGATGAAACCATCAAAGAAAAAGAGTGGTTTATTAAAATAGCAAATCTCACACACACTCACCATCATGCATCTCAAAATGTATTATCTAAATTAGTTACATGCATGAATATGACTAATGGTGATCAATATGATGATTATCCAAATATATGAGGAATAAGGGGTTTAGAAAACAAACCTAGCAGGACCCATTTAACCATGGGTACCAAAAATAGAAATTCATAACTCGCAGTACCGGTCCATCCGACCACACTAAGGAATGTCAAGCGTAAGACTTCACCAAGAAAATTCAACCAAAGAGAAGGCTTAAGACCGTTCGTAAATGATTATGATAAAACTCCTATTTATCAAATCCTGTCCTAGAAGATCTACTGAGCTAATCTGAATGAAGCTCACATTGTTGCTTGATCCTTATAAGGAAGCAAGTCATTCAACCAAAGATGTAAAAGGGTCTTAGACGCTCAATCATTCAAAGTAGGTCATAAGAGAAAATCTCTCACTAAGCTCACCACAGAGGATCATCGAGCATCAAACATGAGGAACTCATTACGGAGCGTAACTCCACAAGTACAAATCATAAAAGAAGACTACGTTCAGAGTCTTTGTCGAAAAGGATCGTAGAATGATCAACCTCAAGATGCCCATTTCTATGATATAAGAAGATTTGGTGATTCCAGTCAGAAGGAGATATGCAAGGTTGTCTTCTAATACACATAAAGAAAAGGGAATCACATCTATTTGAGAGGACAGTATCAACCATGGGGAGCAATGATATGTTAAGGAACAACAATATTGAGATATACTATGAAGCAGTGTACCAGCTACAGAGTCCCAAAACTTTGTGGCTGATGAACCAAATGAAGATCCATAGCCAGTAGAAACATTTCAAAACGTACTACTAATAACCTTTCAGCCACCCAACTCAAAATCGTGGAGAGCCTACGATCAAACATCTAATCGTAGTGGAATAGCAAAAGGACACCACGATTACAGCAAATGCAATTGTCTAAAGTTGGTAAAGGACCTCACCACCAGAAAAGGTCAAATGAGATATCAGTGCAAATCACTTCTAAAGTACTTCATCTGGAAAGCGCCTCAGGGACAAACCTAACCCTTAGCTCACTCTAAGAGGTTGGCCCTTCCTGAGCTACCTTAACCCAGAAGAATTGCTTAATCAAGTTCATCTCAAGGACCAAGTCAGTCAACGATCGTAGAGTAGAGGTTGAAGAGAACTCCACGATCGTAGTGCAACCTCAACGATCGTAGAAGCAGACTCGACGATCGCAGTCCTATAAGAGGCTACTCCTAACTTACGAGGAGTTGGAAGAACAGGAAAATTGCTCAATCATTCAAAATAAGGGAAGACAAGCTCGAATACTGGTTGGAAAGATGTCCTGCTGAAGGAAAGTGCCCAAGGCTTCATAAAGCACAACAGTGGATGAGGCGTGGAGGTTCAAAATGAGAAGTAATGTCAAAACCATCCACTGCAACATCTTTCAGAGAATTGATCGTTGAATCAACAAAGGAAAACGTAGAGTCAATAGCTGTCCTATCATGCTACTCTACGAACTAAAGAGGTCAAAGGTCAATCCACGTCAATCAAACGTCCACTCTTCTAAAAGAGACAGCTAACTGACAAGTTACTGGGGAGTTACAGCTCGTTACTGGGCATCGTGCAACCAATGGCTAGTTGACACATCATAGCGTATGCAATGTAAGAAGGAACTGCCATAAAGACAAATTCAAAATCTGCAAACAGTTACCAAAATCCATTGAACCTCTCTCCCTCCCATTTTCAAACCCTAGAATTCTCTTCGAAGCCAAACCACTAAAATTTCCAGAGTTCAAATCACAATCAGCCATACTCCATAAATCTCCCTGAATCAATATCCATATTCCTCGAATCATTTAAATGGAAGATTGACGAGTAATCACTGGCATTCAACTCGGAACCAAGTCATTTGAAAAATCTGAAAAGAAGTTCAAAGACATTCTTGAACTCGTGAAGAAAGCTGGATTCTCAGAATGTCTTGAGACAAGCACTCGAGTATACACTGAATTGGTTAAAGAATTCTACTCAAATGCATCCGTAAATGCCAAAACTCTTTCAACCAAGGTTAAAGGTCATTCTCTAAAACTGAAATCATCCGATATCAACCAATGCCTAGGTTTTCCTGACCTAGGACTGAAAAACCTTGATGAGATTGACACCGAAAAGCAAAGGAGATTATGGGTACCAAAGAAACCCTAGCCTGAAGGATATGAAGAAGAAGGAATTTCCTGAGGAATTCGAGTTCCTTGCTGAGATAGTGGGAAAATGTATATCGTAAAAGACACACGCACACGACACACGTACTCGACCAAAGAAGCTGAAGATCATGTCTGCCATAGTTCAGAAGAAGAAAATCAACTTTGGAGCTATTCTGTTCGATCAAATCTCCAAATGGGTAGAAAAGGTCGAGTTGAAGTTAAAGAAGTCTACGTAAAAACCTCTCACAAAAGTGTTTCATGGAAGATTATTAAGCATTGTGCTAAAGAAGAAGCTGGGAAACAAAATCAAGGATAATGAAGGAGAACCTCTAAATGTTCATAAAGTAATGTCTCCTCAGTTGTTCATAAATTGAAAGAAAAACCCAAAGGAAAACAAGAGGCTAACACAAACTGAAAGCAGCAGAAAAGTCTCTGCAAAGAAGAGAAAGGCAAAGGAGGAAGAAAGCTCTGAGTCTGATGACTTTACATCAGTTGCTGACACAACTGCAAAGAAGAAGTCTAAGAATGTGAAGAATGCAAAGGTTTTGTCAAGCTTTATCTCCACTGATAAGAAGAAACAAGAAGCAGAAGAAAAAACCAAAGATCAACCATCAGAAAACCCAAAAGAAGAAGAAGCAACAGATTGCTTCAAGAGCCTTCAAGAAAGAAAGCTAAGGTGATAAACAAACCAAATTTCAGCCTCCCCAGAAAGTTCATCCAACAAAGAAGAACATGAAGAGTCTCAAGATGGGAAGGGAACCGAAAGTTCAAAGATTGAACCTCAAGGAGCAAGTTCAACAATGAAGAAGAAGTTGAATCTATGGAAGAAAGAACCAAGGTTGATGATGAAGAAAAGGAATATGCAAGTCCAAAGAACCAACTCTCGTAGTACTCACTCTCGAAGATAAAGAGAAGCAAAAAATGACCCATCGAAATCTCCAAATGCAAGTGCTCCAACAAGCCCTCATGATGGCTCAAAAGATGATGAATTCGAAAAAGAAACACCAGCCCCTCTCAATGACTAAAATCAAGGAAGCTTGCCTGATAACTCCAAGGCCTCAAAGTCTGAAGAAGAAGAAGAATCGATTCACCCATAGTCGAACCTCCAAGGAGGAGGAAGAGCTACGATCATCAAGCTAAATTTGCCTCTAACAAGAAAAAAATGATCACTCTACCGCGGTCTATCAAGTAAGTGATAATGAATCTGGATGAAGAAAGTGTCAAGATGGAACTAGTGATGAATCCAAGGAAGATACTGCTGAAGAAGGTTCTAAAATGAAATTCAACAAGAAGACTTCACTGATGAATCTGATGAAGGAAGCCAGCAAGATTCTGGATCAAAAAGGAAAGAAATAGAGAAAGATTCTGATTCTACACCTCAAGAATCAAAGGAACCAGAATACTATCTTGTTCTCTCTCCAAATGTAATTAGCGTAAGAATTATAGTGGAAGTCTTTGATGAACCACCAAATTTAACCAAAGAAGAAGATGGATAAATCATGGAAATGAACAACTTCGAGTTGTAAGAATGACCACAGATGAAGTACTTTCACAACCGGAAAAACATGGAATTAGATCGCACAACAATAATCATATAATAACTCAAGATCTTCCGATGAGATGGTTCTTCCATGGATGCCTTGGCTAAAAGCACACAAAGGAGAGAGATGAGAGTTACTTCACCGGTGCTACTCTCGCCTTCCAAATTTGGAACTTGTGTCACAAAACTTTCCTGTGGTAAAGAAGTTTGCAACCATGATGATCAATGACCAAATTTCATTACAAAGTCTATCGACATGCTTGGCAATCACTATATTCCCTACGATCGTAGAGTGGACTCAAGGCGTAAGGTTTATAACCAAGGAGATAATCATAGAGTCTCCGCTCACTCTATCACCGATAGTGTTCAAGTTCAAGATGAGAAGCCTTCATCCGCCAAGCACCGCTGTCTAACATCCCTTCATCTTCCAATATCGATTGGTACTCAACGATATTTCGATATTGTCAACACTTTCAAAAAATCATGTCCAAGGATGAAAATCGTAGAGTCCAAACTAATGTTCAACAGAAAGTTGCCAGACCAGATGACCAAACTCCTATGGAGCAGGAGCTGTTGAGGAATTCTGCTGAGCTGGTTGAGAAAATATTTCTAATTACTGAAGAGTCAAAGAGGTTAATAGAAATAGAAGATCACTCGGCCAAGATGTAATCCAAGCCACCATGGCTGATGTATCTCTCAAAATCAAAGAGAGAGATCACATCTATCTGAAGGCCATACATGATCAGAAGGTTGAGGCTCTACGAGCACAAAAGACAAATGAAGAGAAACTCCAAGTCCTCTCTGACAAGATTGACAACATGAATCAGTCTTTCTCTATGCAACTTGAGTTAAGTCAACAAGAACTCAAGATTGAAGTTGGTAACTCCTCTTATCTGATGGAGCAGCTTATGTCCAACATGGAGCAGCTCTCCCAAATGATTAATGACAAAAAGGGGGAGAAAAAGAGGCATAGAAAGAGGCAGAGTAAAAAGTATTCAAGAAAGGGCAAGGAGAGTAGAAGGAAACAAGATAAAAAGACAAAGAAGAAGACAGCAGAAGAAGAAGCTGATTCATCATCTGAGGGGGAGCTAAAGGATGATGAGCCTGTATTTGCAAAGACTGAGGGGGAGCCAGAAGAAGAAGAGGAGCATACATCTGCAGAGGAGCAAACAAAAGAAATGAAGTCAACATCCCAAGGAAAGCAGAAGCAAAGAAATCAAACAGATGAATAAATTGGGTCAATGACATCCTGAAGCATATACATGGAGCCAAAAGAGGTACATCTCTAACTAGTTAGGTATGTTCGGATCCAGATGTAAAATGTCAATGTATTAAATTCCACATCATTATAAATGACATTCATGATTATCTGCTTTTAAATAATACAACCGCCATCATATATAAGATTCATTCATAACATGCGATATGCACTTATTATTTTTTTGTCATAATCAAATAGGGGAGATTGTCAGAATAAGCATGTGAATGATATTCCTATTTACATATGATTTGATTATGATATATATATATATATATATATATATATATGAATATATAAGTATGCTTGCATTATGCTAATTAAAAAAGTCAGAAAGTCCTTTGATAGATAATAGAAACATATGTACAAGGACTTAGAATGAATTGATCAAATGTGTTAGGTTGATCCTACATAAGCAAAAAACAACTTTGTAAAAAAGTCCTTAAAAAGAAATGATGTACAAGGACTATAAATATAGAAAGATCAAGCATGTTAGGTTGATCTTATGATGTAATAGATAGGCTTGTCTGATCGTTGAGCACTACACCAGAAATCGTAGTCTGCCAGGAGAGTCAAGGAAAACTCGAGAGCTATCGAGGCAGAATCGTAGTCTGCAAGATAGTAGATCTCGGAGTTCGTAGACTTCCATGAGAGACGAGGAAGGATCGTAGTGTGTCGAGGAGAACTTCCTCAGTGGCGTAGTCCGCCGAGGAAGTCATGTTCGTAATCGTAGAGACAACCTACCACGAGGAAAGGACCGAGCATCTGCCAAAGCCAGTCAAGAATCGTAGACTACACTCGGAGTCGTAGAGTCTACTAATGTCAAAGCCAATTCAAGAATCGTAGACTGCACTCAGAATCGTAGAGTCTACTGATCGTATCAAAGGCAGAGATCGTAGTCGAGCAAGATCAGATGAAGACAACAAGCACAACGACAGAAATCGTAGTATCAAGATCTGATCTCAAAGTCGTAGTGTCTCGCACAACCAAGTCAAATCGTAGAGAGTGCGAGCTAAGACCTTAACAGATGTGCTCACAAGGCCACAGTAGAATCGTGGAGCAAACACGATTCTCAACAATTGAGCACTCCTGGAATATCCAATGGAATGAAGCCTCTGTTGGTAATGCAAAGATACATCTCACATGAAGGAAGCCATAGAGCACTCAACGAATGGCATGCAAGCTAATAGAAGATCTAAGCATCAACTCAATCAGCATCCAGATTGAGTTGAGAAGCCATTCAAGGTAAAGTCTTCCACAAGATGATCATAAGAAGACTTCAGTAGCTGACTAAGGAAAGTCAGCATATGCAATTGCTAAGTAAGAAGAAAGATGACAATGATCCCGAAAGTACCAGATCGTAGTGTTTACCAAACAAAGAAGAAACCGATGGAGTATACACAAAGATACCGTCACCACCGAAATAACAAGGCTAAAGTGATTAAGCATCGGGTCACCCATCATGATGATAAGTGAACGGAGATCACAAGGAGAAAGCGAGCCGACACGCCACAAATCAAGTGTCTTGTTATTCGTAAGGGGCCGTAGCAAGAAGTCAAGCCATCAAGATCGAGAACAAATGAGGCAAATGTAAGTGTTGAAGCAATCGCACTAGAGAAGAAGAGGTGTTCCACATTGGAGATCTAATAAACACTCTTCAAGATCGTAGTGTTAACTCCACAAGTCAAGAAGCAACAGTCAACAAGACACAACGATCAAGTCCAAGAAGATATGCATCAAAATCGTAGAGATCGAACAACTAAAAATTGAGGCATTGGCAACGGCACAATCTGAAGACTGATATTCGAATAGAGCTTATTGAGAGCATCAATGCAAAAGGACAACCTCTGATTTAGAAATCAGAAGGAAGAAATAAAGTTGACTACCTGCCCGAGACATGAAAGTGACAATTCTGATGAGGTAGGTGAAACAGTAGACTGCAGTGTCAGAAATTCAAAAAAAGGTGTTATGTCACATCTGTAGTCTGCACGAAATAACTCGAGATCTGGGAGGCAATTTGAATAGCTTTCAACTGCTACTTTCAAATGGGAAGATTGGGAAGGAGTATAAATCAACAAAGCTTCAAAGATCAAGTGTTGCTGATGATTGTAAAGTTGTAGAATCGTTGAGTTGGTGAATGTTATTGTTGACTCTATGAGTTCCACCAAAGATCAATAGAACAAGTCTCAGTGACAGTGAGACTACCAAGGTGGAAGTGAAGCAGCTTTGAAGAAGGACTCAAACTGATCAAAGATTCACTCAACAAAGATGAGAATGCCACAAAAGATGGCAACCAAGCTGAGAGCCGAGAAGGCCAAGAAGATAGCATTTAGAAAAGTGGCTGAGTACAAAGAAGATCAAGAGAGCCACTCTATAAATCATCATGAACCAAAACTGGAACTGAATAAGTGCAGAACCATATCTACAAAGTATTGAAGAAGGGTTCAGGGGTTGCTAAGTGTCAGACAAAGTCTACCAAAAGCACAGAGACTTAGCAAACCCAGATGGTGATGGTGAAAAGTTAATACCAGATGAAGATGAGCAGAAAAGAGTGACGATCAGCTGCACCAAAGAAGATGTGGTCCAGACTCAAAGCAGAATTCATAGAGGACCACACCAAGCTGCTAAGTACAAAAGATGCTCAGAGCTTAATGACATCTTAGTAGCTCAGCACCAACAACAACAACAACAACTACAATAATAAGAAGCCAGGGCCTGAGGGATCTTTATCCGAAGGGACTAAATGAAGTTCCAAGCTCATTGGGCTTGAAGAGTTCCAAGGAACTAGAGAAGTTCCAAGGTCACCGGCCTCAAGAGTTCTTAGTGAATCAAGTCCCAAGGTCACGCCTCAAGGAATCTTAGTGATTCAGTGGTGTCGCCTTCCTTAGTGGAAATCCTCGCAGTAGTTGAAAAGCGTAAGAGTGGATTAGAGCTTGAGTCTCCGAACCACTTAAAACCCTTTGTGTCTTTTACTTTATGTCATTTACATTATGTACATTAACCGCTATAATCTGCTATGTATGTTTTAACCGCTACCACTCGAACTAACTCTACGAACAATGTATGTATGATTATGAATATATCAATGAACTTATTCCAATTGGATTCTTTTGTTTGTCACTTATTATTAGCAATACAAAATAAACTAGAAAAGTATTTGAAAAAAAGGATTCTTATGTTTTCTAGATCATTGTGCTGCTAAATTATTAGCAATACAAAATAAACTACTAAAAGATATATTTAACACCTTTGAAAAGGTGTTTTCAAAACTTAAAACGGATCTATTCAACCCCCCCTTTTCAACGATAATCCATTCCATATTTCCAAAGAGGCCCTCCAAAGCAGATAGACTATGATTTTCGATACTCTACGATTCTGCCTTGGCTTCTGCAATCTTTTGATCAGCTCGACATACTGCGATTCTGCTGATGCCTATCTATTACATCTCAAGATATAGATCAACCTAACAGCTTTGATCTTTTCTTCTATACATTCATTTATAGAATGATAAACATTAAAGCTTAGATCAATCTAACAAGTTTGATCTACCACTAAGTCCTTGTACATGTGTTCCTTGAAAGACTTTACATATAATCATGAATATTTACTTTCAACATCAAATTTTAAATATGTAATCTCCCAACACATGTGACGCCCCCAAAATAGGTATACACAACCCATTCTAAGTCTCCAAATACATGGTATAAAATTTAAATACAAACTTCATTTATGCAATACAACAAAACGTAGCTGAGAGTTTTAACACGAATATTGTCTCGTAGACAATATCCAAACACAAATTGAGTCCTCATTACATTTATTATCACACTATTTCATAGAAATAGTGAGGACTACTATAGCCACCATCTTGGACCATCACTCCATTCCCCGACTAGTCCCAGCTATATTCTCATTTCCTGAAGAGAACAATGAAAGAAAAGGGTGAGCTCAACTAGCCCAGTAAAGAATATTATGACTAAGATAATATATAATAAATTATCGTTAGCCTTCAACAGTGTAAAACTGATAGACTACAATAGACAACAAGTTTAACTGCAGCGGAACAAGCAATCCATTAGAAGAGTCAAGTAGAGCATGATATCTACTATCTTCTATTATTTAAAAGTTCATCATCAATATTTTATCGCTGTAACACAGCTCAATAAATAATCCACATCATCGAATTATCCATGCATTATAGGCTAAGGATATTCGTTAGCATCACATCCACGAATTATCTATGCACTACAGGCCAATGATATTCGTTATTATCACCAATGGTCATGATCATGCCAAACAACTATCCATCAATGCACTACGGGCCAATGAGGACTTTTACCACATCGATTGTAACATTACAGATCATGATTATACCGATACATAATTCCTGGTCATAATCATACCAATCAATAGTGCATCTATGCACTACGGGCCAAAGATGACTTTCATCATAATTTAAGCATGAGGATGATGATAATGATATAGGAATTCAATTAAGTGAAAGCAGGGATAAATTTTAAAGATTTATAATTCAATTTATCCAGAGTTCAAAAATATCCAAATTGTTAACATGATAACTGTTTTGTGGAGTAAAATTCAAGAATAATATTCATGTATAAAAAATAATTTGGACAGAAAAAAAAATTAATTTTTGTCATGAATAGTACCCCTAGTGAATAGTACCTGAGTGAATAGTACTTCATGAATAGTATTCCGTGAATAGTACCCCGGCATGAAAAGATTAAAATTTAATAAGAATGTTTAGAAAAATATTTTCGTGAAAAGATACTCGATGAAGCATAAATTTCAAGGATATTCTACTAATTTTAAGGAGTATAGAAGTAATACTTAACAAAATGAGTGTAGAATTAGGAATATGAAACGAAATAATATTACTTACATACTACAAAGTATGGAAGAAAATATTATTTCTGACGAATATTGAACAAAAATAATATCTCTTACCTTAAAAGGAGAATATTTTTGATTGGTATAGTGGGGATATTCTTGAAGAATACTTGTACTATTTTCTACACTCAAAGCTTCCTTAAACTCAAAAGAAATACGCTCAATATTATAGAAGAAGAATTCTCTGATTCTGGTGTGATTTTTATTTCTAAACTAAGTATCCTATTTATAGGAGAATGGCAGGATACTATTTAGAAAATAAAATCATGGACGCACAATAGGAGTTCACGGGCAAGCTTCACGTGAATTCGAAAGAAAAATTTTGATTTTACTATTCTGCACTATGCAGTACTATGCAAATACTATGTAGTACTATGCAAATAATAAAATATAATATATTTATTATATATATATAAGTACTATATATATAATTGTGTGTGTGTGTGTGTGTTTACATGTGTGTGAATATATATATATATATATATATAATTGAAACTGAGATAACTTTATACCGATGATTTTGAAAAATGCGTAAGTGGGGGTCCATATAATAAGCCAAATTTACAAAAAATACTTTATAAAAAAAACCCTATATTTATCTCAATTCACTTAGCTTCACTAAACACAATTAGGTGACCAAACCCCTTTCCTCGACAGAACTTTCTAGACATTGTCAATAATGCAAATAACAATATGAATAACTTTATCGTCTCAATTATTGATTTAATAATATAAAATATTATGACAATAATTGAATCAATAATGTGAGATACTTATCTTAAATTATCTTTGAGAAATAATTGAATAAAACTGAGTGACTTCTCACGTAAGCATCAATAATCAAAGATATTGTACAATACCGTGGGTTGCTATGCAACCACTCGTATTACTGTACTTTTATCACCGGGTATTTCAATAGTTAACTGTAGAAGTTTTGCCATTATTTTTATAAAAAGTTATTTTTGTCGGTTTCTAAATCCAACAGTAATTCCGTTGTGGGGTCCACCAATGATTGTGCCATCGTACGAATATTCCCTAATAAAACGAATATTCCCCAACCAAACGAATATTTTATGACAACTTGCTTACTTAGCAAAGTTTGTAAATATTACCCACAACTATAACATTATATCAAATCCACACCTTATTATTCAAAACAACATTTAGAGAAAATTAAATCTTTATTCATAAAAGTTGGGGTCTTACAACACATTCTAAGTTTTGTGTTTACCTCCTTAAGTCTATCAACTTCCATTTCCTTTATCAGTGTTTCCTTCTTCAAAATTTTCAACTTATGCTTCAGTTTTGCATTTTTATCCATCACTAAGCTTACCTCTTCAACTGGCTTGCTCATCACACTCGTTGCATCATCAACATTGGAAGACACTTTAACCCATTCAAAATATCCACAATATCTCCCAGATTCCTATCAAATACCAAACATTATTTAACAAAGAGAGGGAAAACAGAGCCACATACCAAACATTATTTAATAGAGAGAGGGATGAAATGTAGTTTACAAATTGGACAGAGGAAACTAACCCCATAGTTGCGGCAGCCATAAAATCTTTTTCCTTTTGACCTATCTTTCTTCGAAACACAGATTCGCGCTGGTACATCACAAAAACACATGTTTATGTCTACAGCAGTGGTTGACAATAATCTAGATCGTGATGAAGCCATATTAGATGCATGATAACTTCGCACTAAACTTGATACCAGTTATCAAGTAAAAGCCCTAATTTTCGTGCACTTGTTGTCTGCAATTTTGCTGAGAAATTTAAACCCTAGTTCTTCAGTTCTTCACTTCAATTATTGGTATAACATACAATCAGGACCTTTAGATGTATTCTTTCCTTCAATCGACCCACTTGATTTCTCCCAACATTAAGACCAACTTCATCGCTTTCTTCTCAGAACTCGAACTCGATCTCGATTTCTGCCTTTCGACAGCAACTGTTTGGTTGTTACTTATATTTTCCTCCCGCCCAACTCCACGCATGATAAACTGGTTGGTCTTACTCATTATGTGACGCCCCCAAAATAGGTATACAACACCCATTCTGAGTCGCCAAATACATGGTACAGAAAGCAAACTACAACTTCGATAATACAATTGTCGTGCAAAATACGACAACACATACTGTGAGTTTAAATACAAATATTGTCTTCTAGACAATATCCACACTCAAATAAGTCCTCATTATAATTATTCATACACTATTTTACAAAAAATAGTGAGGACTGCTAAAACATCTTTCTAGAACCATCACTCCATACCCCATTCAGATCCTGCTATGTTCTCACCTCCCGAGAAGAAAAATGGAACAAAAAGAAAAGGGTGAGCTCAACTAGCCCAGTAAAGAATATTATGACTAAGATAATATACAAAAAAATTATCATTAGTCTTCAACAGGGAAAAATTTGATAGAATATAATAGACAACAAGTTTTAGATCAACAAATGCAGTAGAAACAAAATCCATTAGAAGAGTCACGTAGAGAATGAGTTCTACTATCTTCTAAGATTTAAAAGTCCCTCATCAATATTTTATCCTTGTAACAACAATAAATATACATCTTTAATCAAATATTCATCTTTGCACTACAGGCCAAAGATATTCATTTTAGATCACCAATGGCCATGTTCATCTCAACACTGCTCATCTTTGCACTACGGGCCAAAGATATTCATCAGTTAATCATTCATCTTTGCACTACATGCCAAAGATATTCAGTAATATCATCATTTAGGACTGAGGATGATGAAAAATATTTTAAAGAAAATGAATCCAGTGAGACAAAAGAATAATTATTAGGGATTCGTATAACAGTTTATCCAAGATCAATAATACTTCATAATAACTAATTGTGAAGCAGAATTCAAAAATAAAGATCAAAACATGGATATAATCAAAGATAGTAACCATAATAGACATCTTGGACAAAAAGAAGAAAATTTATTTTTCGGTAAATAGTGTCGTATTCGTGAATAGTGTCGTATACGTGAATAGTGTTGTATACGTTAATAGTAACCCTAACACAAAAAGGTAAAAATTTCACAATAAAATCTATATCAATATTTTGGTATAATGATATTGAAATAATAACATCATTACGAAAAAAAAAATAACATCCCTTACCTCAAAATGATTGTACTTCTGTTCGGAATATCAGATATAAAGCCGAAGAAAACTTGCACTGAATAGCAACTCTCAAAGTATCTAAAAATTCACTAAAATACGCTCGACAATATAGAGAGAAAGAAAAAATGTTTCTGGTGTGATTTTTAATTCTAACCTAAGCGCCTATTTATAGGAAAATGCTAGAACGCCATAGGAGACTAAAATAATAAAATAATATTATTTTTTTTAAAATCTATACGCATGCTTCAATTGAATTGATAATCAGCCATTTTGGAAGAAAAATAGCAGCCCACATGCATTCGACACCAATCAAAAGTGGGTCCCACCCCAATTTTAATAAAAAATCATTTTATTTTCCGAAACTTCAATAATTCATAGAAAATAGCCCGTTTATCAGAAAAATATGAATTTTATGTCCATTCCACACGAAATTGAATTCTCTACAACTTTGTAGCTTTAAGTTTTTCCAAATTCCGCATGTAAAATATCCAAACCCAAACGGATGATTTTTAACACCTCTTAAAATTCATAACAAATCATGTGTTAATTTTTAATGGTTCAAAATTTGTGGACATATACTCAACTTATATATGTATAACATATCCAAAAATCACAACGATCCAATGGTCGAATTAAAATTATAACTCATGCAATAGAGCTTTAAGAACACCGATTTGATCTTTTAATACCTCCAATCCGACAAAATACTGAGAAAACACCTAAACATTAATTTCTTCATTTAGAACCACATAAATAAATCCATCATTTATATCCTCATCGAATAAATATTATCTTATCATATAAATCAATAATTAATTATTCATAAATAATATTACAGAATCACAATAATGATAACCAGGCAGTTCCCAGGAAAGAGGGGGCTTTCCGATAAGGATTTCTCCTTACTGGCACGCAATTAGGTGACCAAACCTCTCCTTGACAGAACTTTCTAGACATTGCCAATAATGTTATCTAATAATATTATTCAAATAATATGAATTATTGATCTGATAATGGGAAATACTGTGAAATGACAATTATTGAAACAATAATAATATAAACTATCAACGCAACAATTATTGAATCAATAAAATAAAATATTGAACAGTAACTACTATAACAATTATTGAGTAGTGCCTTCTTACGTAAGAATCAATAATTCCAAAAATATTGTGCAATACTGCGCTATTTCTTTAAAGCAACCACGCCATTCATCGTATTTTAACCACTATGTATTCCAACAGTGTTAACGGTAACAATTACGTCGTTATTTATAAAAACTCATACTTTGTCGTTTTCCTTCATCCAACTATTTTTCATTATGGGGCCCATAAATAGCTGCGCTGTCGTACAAATATTCCCCGACTACAAGAATATTCCACGACCAAACGAATATTCCCCTACAGAAATAAATATTTTATAACCACTTGCTTATTTTGTAAAATTTTCACATTTCACCCATAACCAAAGCATTATATCAAATTAACACCTTATTAATTTAGAATAATGAATAGAGGAAAATTTAATTTTATTTATAATAAGTTGGGGTCTTACAACCTCCCCTCCTTATAAAATTTCGTCCTCAAAATTGACGTACGTACATGGTGTTTCGAACAGGTGAGGGTACCTCGCTTGCATTTCTGATTCGAACTCCCAGGTCATTTCCTCAATAGCATGATTCCTCCACAAAACTTTAACTTCTGGTATAATCTTAGTGCGTAGGACATGCTCTTTCCAATCCAAGATCTTAACAGGTACCTCCTCGTATGTTAAATCTTCAACTATCTCGTCTGCTTCTAACTCAATAATGTGGTTCAGGTCTTTCACATATTTATGAAGCATAGATATGTGAAAAATATTATGTACACGAGACATGTTTGGAGGTAACGCGAGTCTATAGGCCACATTTCCTACTCAGTCAAGAATTTGAAATGGACCAATAAATCATGGATTGAGCTTTTCTCTCTTCCCGAATCTTGTAACTCCCTTCCATGGAGCAACATGTAACAATACATGATCCCCAATATTAAATTTCACGTCCTTTCGATGAAGATTAGCATAACTCTTTTGTCGATCCTGTGAGGTTTGAATACATTGTCGAATCATTTGGATCTTTTCTGTAGTCATGCGTACCAATTCCGGTCCCAACAAAGTTGCTTCACCCACCTCGTCCCAGCATACTGGAGAACGACACTTTCATCCATACAACGCCTCAAATAGAGTCATGCCTATACTTGCTTGATAACTGTTGTTGTAGGAGAATTCCACCAATGGTAAATACTTATCCCAACTCCCTTTGAAGTCTAGGACACAGAGTCTTAATAGATCTTCAAGGGTTTGAATAGTCCTCTCTGATTGTCCATCCGTTTAAGGATGGTATACCGAACTGAATCGTAAATCCGTGCCCATAGCTTTCTGCAAGCTAACCCAAAATCGTGAAGTGAATCTTGGGTCACGATCTGAAACTATGGATACTGGCATGCCATGTAATCTCACAATCTCATTCACGTACATACGAGCAAGACGCTCAAGGGAATAAGTTTCTCGTATAGGTAAGAAATGAGCAGACTTGGTTAATCTATCAACAATAACCCAAATCGCATCAATGCCTTAAGAAACCTTGGGAAGACCTGTAATAAAATCCATGGTAATGTGTTCCCACTTCTATTTCGGAATCTCAAGTGATTGCAATGGACCCTTTGGCACTTGATGCTCCGCCTTTACACGTTAACAAGTTAAACATCTCGATATAAACTTCGTGATCTCTCTCTTCATATTGTTCCACCAAAATGTATGTCAAAGATCATGATACATTTTGGTACTACCAGGATGGATTGTAAACGGTGTATTGTGTGCTTCCATCATGATTCTATGCTTCAAGTCAGAATTGTTAGGAACGCAAAGTCTGGAGTTGACTCGAAGTATTCCTTTTTCATCGATTCTTACTTCTAGAATAACACCTTCTTGCACTTTCTTCTTCATACGCATCAGCCCCAGGTTCGTAGCTTGAGTAGCTTTAACTTTATCAATTAAAGTCGGTTCTACTCGTATATTCGCCATCATCATGTGGGTCCCTGGAGTCTTTAACTCTATCTCCATCCTTTGCAAGTCATACAAAATGGGCCTTTGCGTTGAAAATATCGCACTCGTACTCGCATATGATCTTCTACTCAATGCGTCAACTATTACGTTCACTTTTCCAAGATGATATTAAATAGTGTGATCGTAATCTTTCAATAGCTCAAGCCAACGTCGTTGCCGCATATTGAGTTCTTTTTGGGTGAAGAAATATTTGAGGCTTTTATGATCCGTATAGATCTCCACTTTCTCCCCATACAAGTAGTGTCTCCAAATTTTCAACGCGAATACGACTGTTGCCAACTCTAGATCATGAGTAGGATAATTCCTCTCATATTCTTTGAGTTGTCGTGAGGCATAGGATATGACTTTCCCATGTTGCATGAGAACACATCCTAACCCTTTGTCTGAAGCATCGTTGTAGATAACAAATCCATCCGAACCAGATGGTATTGCCAGAACAGGTGCCAAAATAAGTCTCCTTTTGAGCTCTTGGAAACTCTTCTCGCATTCCTCGCTCCATACAAATTTTGTATCTTTCTGAGTCAGCTGAGTTAACGGAGTAGAGATTCTAGAAATTCCTTCCACGAATCTCCAATAATAACCAGCTAAGCCCAGAAAGCTACGCACTTCGATCACCGACTTCGGTTACTCCCAACTTTGTATTGCTTCAATCTTCGTCGGGTCAACAGATACTCCATGTTTTGACACCACGTGCCCAAGGAATGCTACTTCCTCAAACTAGAACTCACATTTCTTCAACTTGGCATATAGCTTGTTTTCACGAAGCCTTTCAAGTATCAGCTTCAAATGGTGCTCATGATCATCACGGATTTTGGAATAGATGAGGATGTCATCAATAAAGATAACAACGAACTGATCCAAATATTCCTTGAATACTCAGTTCATCATATCCATGAAAGCAGCAAGAGCATTAGTCAATCCAAAAGATATGACTAAGAATTCATAATGCCTACTGAGTTCTGAAGGCAGTCTTTAAAATATCCTCAGTTTTAATCTTCAGCTTATGATATCCAGAACGAAGATAGATCTTTGAAAAGAATTGTGCTCCTTGCAACTGGTCAAACAGGTCATCAATGCGAGGTAGCGGATACCTATTCTTGATGGTGACATGGTTCAATTCTCGGTAGTCAATATAAAGTTGCATACTCCACGTCTTTCTTCTTTACGAATAAAACAGGAGCACCCCAAGGAGACGTACTAGGATGAATGAAATCGATGTCTAATAACTCCTATAATTGGACCTTTAACTCCTAAAGTTCAATAGGAGCCATTCGATATGGGGTTTTAGAAATGGGTTTTGTACCCGGTTCAAGGTCAATAAAGAATTCAACTTCACGTTCTGGGGGTAGACTAGGAAGTTCTTCAGGAAATACGTCAGGAAATTCACTAACAACAGAAATTTTATTCAAATCTGATGTGTCTTTATTCAAATCCATAACATGGGATAAGAAAGCTTGACATCCATTTTCAATAAACGAATAGCTTTATGGCTGGATATGACAATGATTGATTTTAGTGGTTTAGTTGCTTGAATTCGCATAACAGGTTGGTTAGCAATATGAAAACTAACAACTTTACGAAAGCAATCAATTTTGGCATGATGAGTGGTCAACCAATCAATCCCTAAAATCACATCAAAATTTAGTATCTTTAAAGAAATAAGATCAACAGGTAATGTGATGGTGCCAACTTGGATCAAACAAGATTTATAAACAGTGGATGTAATGAAAGTTTCTCCTAACGAAGTCTCCACGGATAGGTCAAAGTCTAATTTCTCCAGAGTCAAGTTTAAACGTTGAGCACAAGCAGGAGAGATAAATGAATGGGTAGAAATGGTATCTAGTAAGGTATAAACTTCGCAGGAATTTATGACTAGCTTACCCGTGATCACCTCGTTCGGGTTCCTCGCATTTTGGCCAGTCACGACAAACGTTCTTCCAAGAACCGTTGACTTTGACTTTTCTGGGACAGCCTTTTAAGTCACCATCCCCGCTGAACTTGGTTTCACTATAGTACAATCTCGAGCGATATGTCCTTCCTTTCCATAATTATAACATACCTTGAACTGTTGTGGGCAGTTTGGGCTGATATGTCCCTCTTTCCCGCATTTATAGTATATGATCGGTGGTCGTTCTCCTCCCCTAGAAATAGTTGCTGCTGGTGCTGACGTCTTCACATTGTCGTTGTTGTACCTTCTCTTTTTAAAATCTCCTCCCGACTCGCTTCTTCTATTATCATGGCCACGATTACCACCAGAGTGATTACCGATTTTGTCTGTATTCCTTCCTCCCCGCTGGTTATCATTGCTCCGATGACTGCTGTCACCGATCTGACCCTGGTTGTTGTCCCTCGGTCGAACGTACTCATTATCTCGCTCTAATAATTGAGCCCTGTTGACAACATCTAAATACATAGAAAATTTATGAGAAATGAGATATTGACGTATATCGGGTTTCAGACCTCTCAAAAACATCCGTGTCATAAGTTCCTCATTCTCCACCAAATGAGGTGCAAACCTGGATAACTCTTCGAACTTCGCCTTGTACTGGGACACCGTCATGTTGTTTTGTTCCAGTCTAATAAACTCCACTTCCTTCATATGACGAATACTTTCAGGAAAGTACTTGTCATTGAACAGTTTCTAAAATATCTCCCAAGACATGCTGAGTGCAGCTGGATGGGTATGTTTCACAGATTCCCACCAGTAATCTGTCTCATTATGGAACATAAAAGCGGCGAATGGAACCTTCTGTTCCTCCGTGCATCCCAAGACATCGAATATCTTGGTAATTTGCTTGACCCATGTCTCCGCCTTAATCGGATCTGACTTTCCCCAGAATTCTGGTGGTCCCAACTCTTTGAACTGTTTGGCCATGATAAACCGCGCATTGCTATCATTTCCATCCGTATTCTGCACACGAGTCTCCCTAGTCTGATTTTGCATAAACTGCAAAAAGCTTCTAAACATCCCATCGTTCATCGTCTGATCAGTGGTGTTGTTTACAGGAGGAACATTGTCAGCCTATTGCACATTCTCCTGATTGGTGACTAAAGGTGTTTCCACGGTCTCACACACTCCATTGTTAACGTTCTCAGCATCCATTCTTAAATACTACCATAAAACAACGGTTAATTAAACAAATTAACATATCACATAATATCCCTATATTATGACCAACCAACAAATAAGCTTAGGTAGGACACACTAGCGAAGAATTTACCCGTCTCTCCCCTCCTAGTTCTAATCTCATATCTCAGCTAGGGATCATATCCCTAAGCTCGATACTAACCGTGGCGCCCCAAAATAGTATATACAACACCCATTCCGAGTCGCCAAATACATGGTACGTAAAGCAAACTACAACTTCGATAATACAATTGTCGCGTGCAAAATACGACAACACATACTGTGAGTTTAAATACAAATATTGTCTTCTAGACAATATCCACACTCAAATAAGTCCTCATTAAAATTATTCATACACTATTTTACGTAAATAGTGAGGATCTGCTAAAACATCTTTCTAGAACCATCACTCCATACCCCGACTAGATCCTCGCTATGTTCTCACCTCCGAGAAGAAAATGGAACAAAAGGAAAATGGTGAGCTCAACTAGCCCAAGAAAGAATATTATGACTAAGATAATATACAACAAATTATCATTAGTCTTCAACAGGAAAAATCTGATAGAATATAATAGACAACAAGTTTTAGATCAACAAATGCAATGTGAAACAAAGAATCCATTAGAAGAGTAACGTAGAGAATGAGTTCTACTATCTTCTAAGATTTAAAAGTCCCTCATCAATATTTTATCCTCAGAACAACAATCAATATACATCTTTAATCAAATATTCATCTTTGCACTACAGTGCCAAAGATATTCATTTTATGTATCACCAATCGGTCATGTTCATCTCAACACTGCTCATCTTTGCACTACGGCCAAAGATATTCATCGCTTAATCATTCATCTTTTTCACTACAAAAAAAGATATTCAGTAATATCATCATTTAGGATTGAGGATGATGAAAAATATTTTAAAGAAAATGAATCCAATGCGACAAAAGGACAATTATTAGGGATTCGTATAACAATTTATCCAATATCAATAATACTTCATAATAACCAATTGTTAAGTAGAATTCAAAAATAAAGATCAAAATATGGATACAATCAAAGATAGTAACCATAATAGACATCTTGGACAAAAAGGAAAAATTTCATTTTTCGGTGAATAGTGTCATATTCGTGAATAGTGTCGTATACGTGAATAGTAACCCTGACACAAAAAGGTAGAAATTCTATAATAAAATCCATATCAATATTTTCGTATAATGATATTGAAAGAATAACATCGTTACGAAAAAAAAACTAACATCCCTTACCTCAAAATGATAGTACTTTTGTTCGGAATATCGGATATAAAGCCGAAGGAAACTCAGACCTTTGAATAAAGAACTCTCAAAGTATCTAAATACTCATTAAAATATGCTCGATAATATAGAGAGAAAGAAAACTTGTTTCGGTGTGATTTTTAATTCTAACCTAAGCGCTTTATTTATAGAAAATCTTAGAACGCCATAGAGACTAAAATAATAAAATAATATTATTTTTTTAAAATCTCTACGCATGCTTCAATTAAATTGATGAGCAGCCATTTTGGAAGAAAAATAGCTGCCCACGTGCATTCAACACCAACCAAAAGTGGGTCCCGCCCCAATTTTAATAAAAATTATTTTATTTTCTGAAACTTCAATAATTCATAGAAAATAGCCCGTTTATCATATAAATACGAATTTTATGTCCATTCCACACGAAATCGAATTCTCTACAACTTTGTAGCTTTAAGTTTTTCCAAATTTCTGACAGAAAATATCTGAAACCCACAAACGGATGATTTTCAACACCTCTTAAAATTCATAACAAATCATGTGTTAATTTTTAACGGTTCAAAATTTGTGGACATATACTCAACTTATATATGTATAACATATCCAAAAATCACAACGATCCAATGGTCGGATTAAAATTATAACTCACGCAATAAAGCTTTAAGAACACCGATTTGATCTTTTAATACCTCCAATCCGACAAAATACTGATAAAACACCTCAATATTAATTGCTTCTTTTATAACCACATAAATAAATTCATCATTTATATCCTCATCGAAAAAATATTTTCTTATCATATAAATCAATAATTAATTATTCATAAATAATATTATAGAATCACAATAATGACAACGACACAGTTCCCAAGAAAGAAGGGGCTTTCCGATAAGGATTTCTCCTTATTGGCGCGCAATTAGGTGACTAAACCTCTCCTTGACAGAACTTTCTAGACATTGCCAATAATGTTATCTAATAATATTCTTCAAATAATATGAATTATTGATCTGATAATGGGAAATACTGTGAAATGACAATTATTGAAACAACAATAATATAAACTATCAACGCAAACAATTATTGAATCAATAAAATAAAATATTGAATAAGAATTCATCGTAACAATTATTGAGTAGTGCCTTCTTACGTAAGAATCAATAATTCCAAAAATATCATGTAATACCGTAATACTCTTTGCAACCAATGCATATTACTGTATTTTAACCACCAAGCATTCCAACAGTGTTAACGGTAACAATTATGTCATTATTTATAAAAACTCATACTTTGTCGTTTTCCTTCATCCAACCGTTATGGGGCCCACAAATAGCTGCGCCGTCGTACGAATATTCCCCGACAACAAAAATATTCCACGACCAAACGAATATTCTCCGACATAAATGAATATTTTATAACCACTTGCTTATTTTGTAAAATTTGTACATTTCACCCATAACCAAAGCATTATATCAAATTAACACCTTATTAATTTAGAATAATGAATAGAGAAAAATTTAATTTTATTTATAATAAGTTGGGGTCTTACACATTACATCAGCAATTACGCGTGTTTTATTTTTATTTTATTTTTTTAAAGCTACGTAGGAAAACTTGACTAATTTCTTAACGCCTGTGATGAAAATTGGACGAAATGGCTTGATTTTAAACTTTTAAAAAGTACAGTGACCCAATTGAATTTATTTAAAGTATAGTGGCTAATTGCTTAAAACACGACGACCACAATGGGGTAAATGTGCTTTTTTCTGAACTTAATTTTACAAAATAAAAAATTTCATGTTAAAGTTTCAAACAATATTTAACCACAATCCGCAATCATAACAATTCATACACTAGTTTAATTATTTCAAAATAACAATGTATAATTACATAATTTATATGACAAAGTCTATCAAATTTTAATTAAAAATAATATTTTATTTTTTAAGTTTTTAATTCAATTAATCGGTTATCTAAATAGTCTAATTTCTATATCCGAAACTGAAATCAAAAAACCGAAATAAAAAACGATTATAACATTAATAATCGATATTTTAGAAGGCGAAGGGGGTTGAAATTGTGGACGTTTTGTCCGTTGATGAAGGAATCAAAGTGGGGTTAGGATTAGAACTTTGAAGGTGACATAATTTAAAATAAATAGAAAGCTTAAGAAATGAAAATATGTAACGTTCAATTTTAAGTTTGCTAGAAAATATTATAAGGGTGCAAATTGGCTAAAATTAAAAATATAATTGTACTTTTGGTTTTGGAATAATGAAATGTGAAAAAAAAATGAAAGGGTAAGTATCTATATATATAGAAGTATAGTTTGTTGAAATATGTTAGACCAAAATACCCTAAAAACTAGTCATTTTTATGGCTGTTAGGAGAGGCAAAATGGTCAAGCTTTAGTGGGAAGCTAATCGCTGGGTTGAAAATTAGGCTCAAATGCCTGAATATTCAAGCTTTTCTTGATGGGTCCTTAACACTAATATACAACAATTAGAAAGTATTTACAAAAATAAAACACACACAAAATAATTACAAAAATAACAAAACACAATATATTATGATTCCTAAAATCACGTATCATTAACTCCCACACGTCAGTTATTTTCCTTTCATATTTGTAACCAACCTCACCTAAATTCAAGCAACTAAGAAAATCAATCGGAGAAGACAGATCAACGCCAAATCAATCGGAGAAGACAAGATCTTGTATCGGAGAAGAAGAAGCCTTTCGTCACTGTGCGACACACCACTGAGATCGGAGAAGACGAAGCTTTTCGTCGCGACACACCACTGCAGTAATCTTGCATCTCTAAGAAGAAAACTGTTGTCGTGACGAATCTGTAAGATCGAAAATAGCATACAAAATCAACGCCGCCTTCAAGATCAGAAACCAAAAACAGTGTTGCAATGATTGTTGAATACAAAATCAACATCAGCTTCGATTCAAATACTGTGGTATGCAAGTTTAAAACTTATAAGCGTATAGATACTTATAGTTACTACGAATTACTAAATTGATTATCTTTCTTAAGTTTTTCGAACTTAAATTGTCACAAAGTTTGAATACTGAATGTTGTGCTTGCAAAATGTATTTGAAAATATGTTTTATATTATGGTTACTAAGGTTATATAAATTGGTTACTGTCTAATGTTGATTTAGTTACTGATTATTTTGTATTGGTTACTGTGTAACATTATACCGTCTAATGATGTCTTAGTTACTGACTAATGCTATTTTGGTTACTGTATAATATTACTAATTAATGCTAACTTGGTTACTGACTAATGCTGATTTGGTTACTATGTAATATTATATTGGTTACTGACAAATGCTGACTTGTTTACTGTGTAACACTATAATGGTTATTGACTAATTACAATTGGTTCTTGTATAAAATTATTATAATGCTGACTTGGTTACTGTGTAAAAATATTATTTAGTGACTCATGCTGACTTGATTACTGAATAATGCAAAATTAATTATTGCAGTGATTAATTGGTTACTGTATTATTGGTTGCTGAAGCATATTAATGTACACTTCTACTTATGTTTTTTATATTAATGGTTACTTGTTAGCCAAATTGGTTACATTCTTACAAAAGTCTGCCTTTAGTTGGTAACAAATAAATTATACTGGTTGTTTTTTATTGTAAAATGCAAGGAAACCCCTATTTTTACTAGTTGTTTTTGGTTACTGATTAATGCTGATTCGGTTACTGTGTAACATTATATGGTTACTGAATATTGCTGAGTTGGTTGCTGTGTAAAATTATAATGGTTACTCAATAGTGTTGACAATTCGTTCTGTAAAAAATATAATGTTATATTCTTTTGTAATTGTTTCATTTATATTGGATGTTACTTATTGACTACATTGTATTGGTTACATGGACTAATAGTAACCAATACACCAAATTTGATGTTTGGACTAATAGTAACCAATACACCTTTAAGTACATATTGATATTTTTTATATTATTTGTTTTTGCTGTAAAATGCTGTCAAATATGTTTTATGTTATGGATACTAAGTAAATATATGTTGGTTCTTTATCTAACTGGATTTGGTTAGTTTATAATGTTTGACTTGTTTATCGTGTAATATTACCATGGTTACTACATAATATTACTGTGTTTTATACTGATTTTTTTTATATTGATGGTTACTGATTAACTACATTGGTTACCTTTATACACCTGTTAGTCTTTAATTTGTAACAAAGTCATTACTGATTATTTTGGTTGTAAAATGAATGTAAAAATATTTTTTATAATCTTGGCTACTAATTACATATATCTTGGTTACTGTATAATATGTATTTAGATACTGAAAGGTGTTTATTTGGTTACTCTATAATGTTATTGAGTTTTATAATTGTTTATTTTATATTGGTAGTTACTTATTGACTACATTGGTTACCTTCATACAACTGTTAAATATTGGTTGTTGTATACTATTTAATTGGTTACAGTATAATGTTTATTTGGTTGCAGTGACAATTTGGCAATTTTCTGTCAAGTTTGGAGTGTCGGATTTTGGCGTTTTCAGAGCCTAATTTCATTGGAAACGGATCAACGATCAAAAGTCACCAGCTTTGCTGGTGAACTGCATGGTTTTTTGGTCGAATTCCATCATTTAGGCCTTCAAATTTGCATATAAAAATTTGGTTTATTTTCTGGTTACTAATATTATGTAATTTGGTTATCGCTCAATATTGATTTGGTTACTTTATAATGTTTATTCAGTTGTTAAACAATGGAGACTGACAGTAACCAATACAACAAATCTAATTATTTACAGAAATATATAATTGTTTATGGTTAGTAACCATTAACCACATGGTTGGTAACATTTTGATGGTGTACAAAGAACTCAAAATTTGATGTTGATTAATATTTTTATTTTTGATTCCATCATGAGTTATCAATATAAAGTAAACATATACAAGCTTTATAATGTCTTGATAC
This sequence comes from Panax quinquefolius, assembly GCA_020205615.1. Taxonomy (NCBI): domain Eukaryota; kingdom Viridiplantae; phylum Streptophyta; class Magnoliopsida; order Apiales; family Araliaceae; genus Panax; species Panax quinquefolius. Next base: position 61,171,526 of record CM035168.1, read on the forward strand.
AAGCTTATAACAGCTTTGATACAATCTTATAATTATCTCAAGTTACTAACAAGCTAGTAACTATCTATGATAATTATCTCAGTTACTAACAAGCTTGTAGATAAATAGGACACTCACACATATACATTTAACAATTAATGTTTGTCCCGATACAAGCTTGTAAATATCCGGTTACTAATAACGTAAGAACTATAATGTAACATAATAAAAAAGCAGAACTATATAATTATATGATAAGAACTGAAATATGTTTTAATGGTAGCCAAAATGTAAACATCATGTAATGAAACTCGCTTTTAAGCAATCCATGTATACTATAACCATAATGTAACATAATAAAACAAAGAACTATATAATTATATGATAGTAACCATAACAAAGTTTTAATGGTAACCAAAATGAAACATCATGTAATGAAACCCAGCTTAAGGCAATCCATGTATACTAAACAATTACATATTAACCGTAATAAAAAAAATAAAAAGTATCTCAAATCCCACATTGAGGACACAATAATAATAGCCAAACCATAAGGTAACAAAGAACTCAAAACATAATAAAGAAGTAACCAAATAGTTATATGAAAGTAACTAGAATATGTAAGATGTGTTTGTGGAAATGGAAGTAGAAATAGAATAGCATAAACCTTGTAGAATATATTTGAAGGAATTTACAAAAATAATACATTAATGTATACTAAGCAAATACATGGTTTATTATGACTTGGGTTTATTATTTACAAAAATAATACATCCACAAACTAATGATGCCTTAAACTTCTTCAACTATCTTGGGTTCAATTTCTTGGTAATAATGTCGGGAACTTCCATGTCACACCAATATATAACTTTTTCAATGAATTTTCTATTGCATTCCCCATAGTAAAGATTCCATAACTGCAAATAAAAAAAATCAAATTTACACAGTCATTAGTAACCAGATATAAACAATATTTATATCATAAACAGTTTACCAAACAAATACATTCTAACCAAAACAACATATAACAGTAACCAAAATCTCAATTGAGAGAAAAAGAATGGTATCCAAATCATAAGCTAACAGTAACAAAAAATATACTAATGAAGTAACCAAACAGTTATATGTTAGTAACCAAAACATATATTAATGGTAACCAATACATAAACAACATATAGACCAAACAAAGTTTAGTCAACCCATATATTAAGCAAATATATTGTAACCAGAACAACAAAAAACAGTAAGCAAAATTCCAACTCAGGAAAACAAAAATGGAATCCAAATCAGAAACTAACATTAACCAAAAACATACTAAATAAGTAACCAAATATTTATATGATAGTAACCAAAACATGTTTTAATGGTAACCAATACATAAACAACATGTACACCAAAATCAGTTTAGTCAACCATGTATACTAAGCAAATAAATGGAAACCATAACAACATAAAAAAGTAACCAAAATACCAAATCAAGGTAACAAACATGGTATCCGAATCTCAAGCTAACAGTAACCAAAACATAATGCAGAAGTAACCAAACAGTTATATGATAGTATCTATTTTTTATTGCTTGACGTGATTAGCTACAACGTAAGCATTACATCAAGCCCCCATAAATTAGTCTAGTATACTAAACAACATGTAGTCCAAACTCAGTTTAGTCAATCAATGTATACTAAGCAAATACATTATAACCAAAATAACATATAAAAGTAACCAAACCATGTTTTAATGGTAACCAACACATAAACGACATGTAGACCAAACCCAGTTTAGTCAACCAATGTATACTAAGCAAATACATTGTAACCAAACCAACATATAAAAGTAACCAAAATCCCAATTGAGAGAAAAAGAATGGTATCCAAATCATAAGGTAACAGTAACAAAAAATATACTAATGAAAAAACCAAAAGTTATATGTTAGTAACCAAAATATATATTAATGGTAACCAATACATAAACAACATGTACAAACAGTTATATGTTAGTAACCAAAATATATATTAATGGTAACCAATACATAAACAACATGTACACCAAAACCAGTTTAGTCAACCATGTATACTAAGCAAATACATGGTAACCATAACAACATAAAAAAGTAACCAAAATACCAAATCAAGGTAACAAAAATGATATCCGAATCACAAATTAACAAAGAACTAAAAACATAATGCGTAAGTAACTAAACAGTTATATGATAGTAAGTAACACTAACAAAATTTAAATTAACACACCTTTAAAAATTATATGATAATAGAACAACATGTATGCTTTCTGATCCAAAACCTTCTTTTCACTAAAATGAACAACCTGTGAATCAACAAGTGCAACAAAAGTAAATTAAAAAATAATTAACTAATTAATTTACGTCACCAAAAAAAGAAGACTAATCAGTAGAAAAAAAATAAAATATTAGTAGAAATATCAGTACAAAAAAGAAAAAAATAAAATAAAAATAAAAATATCCGCCCTAATTAATAGAAAAAAAGAAGACTAATTAATTAATGATGAATATGAAGAAAAAGAAGAAATACCAATAGAAATACCAATACAAAAAAGAAGAAGAAATATCAAGAGATGAAGAAATATTAGATGAAAAATATCGAGTAGATGAAGAAATACCAAGAGATGAAGAAGAAGATCTACTTTACTTTAGTTGAGAGATCTGTGTTATGACGCATGATATGCACGCAATGGAGAGAACGACGGCACGACGACTTACAGTGGATTTGAGATGAGAGAGAGAAGGCGGTAAGGGAGAGAGAGAAGTAGTAAGGGAGAAGAGAGAGAAATATTAATGGAGAATAATGCGAGGTGAAGAAGGAAGATGATTAAACTAATTTGCTAGTATCACCAAAATAATATTAACCCCTTAAATTAAGGACTCCTAATATAATTAGTATTGTAAATATATATGATAAATTGTCATATTTTTATAATTATTTTATAACTGTATGATTTTTGTAATTACTTTTATAAATGTACTAGTATATGTAATTTATCCTTTCTTGATTTGTAAGTATACATCAAATCGGGCCCAACGGTTTGCATAAACAGGCCAATTTATGCTTTAGGCTGGTCTGATTACCAATTTAGAGTAGTTTGATTTCAGTCTGTGGCTGATTCAACTGATATTCTCCCCTTTTTATGCCTTAAAGGCCAGGCCAGGCCAGGGTAGGCCCAAACCAAATCGAGCTTTTTGCCCAAATACTCCTATATATTCACTCTTCTTTTTACCTCGCCGGGAAAACCACACTGCTCGTGCCACCACCGTAATCCCACAAGCAGCAATCCCCGGAACTCGTCCAAGTGATTCATCCTGCAACTAAAAAGAAGAACATGAAAAGAAAAGAAGTAAACCTTTTCAATTTGTAATATTGGCGAACTTTTAGTTGAAATGAAATGAGGATCTAATTTCTTGATAAATGCAGATACTGGAGAAGAAGAAAGCAATTGATGAAATTATCAAGTCTGCTTCTGCTTACGACAAAGATCATCTGGCCTCCTTTCCACATTTTCACCATTACCAAAAAAATGGTATATATCATACTTTCTCTCTCAATTTGTATATACACACATATACATACTTTTGAAAATTATTAATCATTTCATTAAAATAGTAAACAGATAATTATCTGGTTGTGTATATCCTTTCTTATGGTGTCTAATTGCAATTGGTATTAACTTGTTACCTACTCGGCTCCGAAATGAAATTTTAAGTAAATATATGAAATTAAAACATTTAAAATCGACGCGAATTTATTTGGCCCTAATAAAAAAAAAATATAACTATTGTAAGTCAACTAAAATTTATTACTAATTGATATATTTGTTGGTTTTAAAAACTTAAATTAATTCATATCAATTTTGTATGTTAGGATTTTCCAATTGACTTCAGTATTTTAAATGTATCTCTATTTTATTTTTTTGGTACGGAGGGAGTATATTATCAGCTGTTTCTATTGAAATGGGAACGTTAAAGCGTTAATGATATCAGATTATATATACTCCATCTGTCCCAAATTGAATGCCGCTTTCTAAAAATAGACAATTTACGGTAAAACTATTAATTTCCAAAAACAAATCTTAGTATTTAACATTAATATCCTAAATTTTTAAAGGTTTTAAGTTACGTTTTCATTACGGGAAAATATTTGATCATTGTGATACATTTAACTTTTAGAATACTGGAACTTTCATTTTTGGGACACATAAGAAAATATGTTACAAACAGTATGCCTCTCTGCTACGTTTGATTGTTGAAAACTTTGTACATAAACTAAATCAGTAAATTAATTTTCTAGCACTTTGAATATTTGGAAGAATTGAGAATAAGCTCAATTTCCTCGATAAGTACTTCGATTGTGACCTGTGAGACCAGACGATCGCATATTGACTTGTTGAATATTTTAGATAGTGGTCTGATGCTTATGCTTATTACGAAATGAGCTGAGTTCTCACTCTTTTTATTCTAGAACATGAAAGCTATGGTATATGGACTTGGGTGTGGGTTTCAGTTGTCTGCTATGTTACATGGACTCGGTGTGGGTGTCTAGTACGAGTATGTGTCAAGGAGTCAGATTCAATAAAACCAGTTTCTCCAAACCCCTGGAAATGGCTGAAAACAATGTCTGAAATTTGGATAAGAGTGCGTAGACACGATTTTAAATAAGAAGTTTGACAACTCATGCAACTACATTGTCTTCCTTAAGAGATGAAGACATCTGAAAGAGACCAAACATTTATTTTCTTCATCTTTCATAACAAACCTGTTTCTTCTTTCCCTCATTTTTTTTCTGTTTATTTTTATTCTTCTCTATGGATGCCATACCCTTGCACTCATGTCCTAGGGGCAGGTGTCCGACACGTGTAATTTATCCATTTAGAAGAGTCCATAAAACGTAGGGTGTGGGTACTTGCCTTCAAGTTTTAATCACTAGGATCATAATTATTAGGATACAAGGAATCAACTAAAATATCTAAATTTGGAATGGCTTCGTGAAAATGATTTACAAAAAGGGTGACATAATTGTTGTTATTCTTCTTATCTAAATTAATCTTCTTACGGATTGTTACTTTATTAGTTTTAAGGTGATTATTTTTGAAGTGTAAGATCTTCTTTTAAAAGTGGACAACTACAACTTTTGGACTTTTATCTCCATGTCCAATACTATTAGTTGGAGAATCTAACTCACATCCCACATTTCACATTTTTACCATTGTTATCTCTTGTTGACATTGTTACTTATTGTAAAACCAAAGAGTTCTTATAACACACATTAAACTAATGATATAATTCTTGTTAAACCCTTAGGATTCAAGTTCTATTGTTGTTATGTGCTTTCCCGTTATTATGGGACTTTCATTACTCTTATTGTGGGATTTTATTTCTTTCTTATTGTGAGACTTGTGATTCTTACTCGTAAAATGTAAGGTGTACTTAATGTTGTACTTGAGAGATTGTTAAGACTGATTATGTCATTCATTTCATTGTACTTGGATTGACATCCCTCCAAAGTGGGGGAGTTCAAAAATAATAATCGAAAACTAATGTGAAATTCAGGTTTAAGATCCCCACAATTACTCCTTGCGTTCAAAATAAAAGATTATTCTGTCCTTTCTGGGATGTTCTAAACATAGGCCTTTTATTGTTTGCAACTTTTCGTAACATTTTTCTATTGAATCTAATGATGTTCACCATTTGCAAGTTCTCCCCATCTTTTTTTGGATCTAGTTCTCAATTTTTTAAACTAGTTTCCTTTGTGATATTTACTATGTGTCTTGCACTTTATTGGTGCTCACTGTATTTTGGTGTATATAGACAAACTATAATATTCTCTCCATCCATATTTACCTCTTTCTATTTTGCGATGAATTAAAATGTTCATAATGTAATACTAAACCGATATAAATGTTATAGAGATGAGCTTTATGACCCCTTTAAAATTTGGAAAAAAAACAATTTTTTGACTCCAAATATTACACCTAAATGCTCAATGTTTTATAGGAGCGGCACAAATGGCAACAAGATGGTTGAATTTCTATAGGCTTAAACCATGTGCCACATTGACCTTGATGCATATATTTGAATGGATTGATGTTTTCAACAGATTTCAATTGTTTATTTTTTTAAAATTTGTATTTCTCTTGTTGATTATGTTACTAGGCCTCTCTTTATACTTGAAGTCAGGACGTGGGGATAAGATCTCATCACATGTGAAGCATTACATCCAAAACCTCCTTAAGGTAGTAGAATGAATGTAAGAGTCCCGTTAGCTCTTCTTCAATATTTGCCAAAAATTGGAAATGATATTTTGTCTTTCCCAAGCTGTAGATCAATATGGAAGGTCTATATGGTTCTGAGTGGCGAGCAGAGGAAAAGTCGAAGCACAGAGAAATGGTTTCTCCAGAAGCACGCTATTTATTTGCATATGAGTCTCCTAATACAGACGCTAATCAGATATCTAATTTAGTTGAAACGAGAAGTCCTTATACTGATCATGCAAGTGATAAGGACCCCGTTGTTGGATTTGTACAATACCGCATCACTATAGAAGAGGAAATACCTGTTCTTTATGTATATGAATTGCAGCTTGAGCCTCGTGTTCAAGGAATGGGGCTAGGAAAATTCTTGATGCAACTAATTGAGCTTATAGCTCACGAGGTGATGTACTTTTCCCCCTTCCTCCCTTTACCTGTTCATTGGAAATTATATGATAATGGATAATGCCCTAAAGTGTTTGTACGATGAATTTCCTCAAAAGGGTTCATGTTCACATGAAGCATTCATGGTAATTTGTAACACTTTTTGTTTAAACCATAGAAAAATGGTTCTTGAGAGTTTCTTCCACATTAGAGATCAACTTTGTTCGAGTATATCATGTTTAATCTTGCTGAATTTTGAAGTTTTAGAATATTAAGTTTTACTACAAAATACTTGATGTTCATGTGGTATATGACTAATATAGTGTTTTAATCATGTTGTAGAATCGTATGAGTGCTGTGGTGTTAACTGTTCAAAAGGAAAATTTGTTAGCAATGAACTTCTATACCAGTAAACTAAGGTAATTTATGACTACCTTGCAGCATTTCAGCTTCCATTTAGTACAAATTTGTTTATACATATGTGATTTAAATTATAATTACCAATAATGGTCTAGCGTTTAGCAAATATATGTGAACCTTATTTTGGTTACGATTTAGCTCCTTTGATTAACTAATACTTATTAGTTCATTCGTTGTCTAGCGTGCTCGTTACGTATGAAGGAATATCATTGATCATACCTTAACCGTTGCATTAGGTACCAATGCTGCACTTAGCTGCTGCAGTTATCATTCTTATACGATAATATTGTCATGGCTGAATCCAAGAAATTACATTTAGCCTTGGTGGAGTTACTGATAAATTTTAGATATAGATGTGTCATGATACTAACGTTTACAGAAGGTGTCAGGATATGGCAAGTACCGAAAGAAATAAAGTAAGAAACACCTTTCTATATGTGGGAACTAATATTGGAATAACATACTTCTTTGTGTTTGTTGTTCTGTCAGGCACTCAAGCTTAATTATTGCAGAATAACCTTAGTTATGTTCAACTAAGCATTTCAGTTTGTTCGTGGGAATGGTTTTTTTTTTTTTTGCTAAATTTAATACTATATAAAAAAGAAAATATTTACAATAGCAAAGGGGCATACCCCAAATCAAAATAGTAGAAGCCTCATATGCAGCTCATATGAGATGCCAACTAGAAATCAAGAGCAGACCATACATCCCAAACAAGAAGGGAATTATCAACAAGCTTAGCTTTCTGAAATTTAACAAAAGAAACTAATTTGCATTTGACTTTATTAAGAATAATAGAAAAGAGGATCTTGGTTGGTAGCCTTGGGTTGGAGTGAAGCTTGGAATTGCGCTCAGCCCAAATGGAGTAAAATGTCGTTGCGATAAGCAATTTCAAAATAAACTTGTGAACTCCTTTTGTTGAATTATAGCCCAAATAAGCAAAGCATGCCAATTGGTAAGCACATTAGCCCAACCTCCATAATTGAGAGAAGACAAAAGGATGGAGCAAGAATACTCGCATTCAAAGAAAAGTTGAGCATGATTTTCATTGTAAAGAGTGCAAAGACAACATCTAGGATCCACAATATGAGATTATTTTGCAATGCGATCAAGGGTTTGAAGCTTTTGTAAAGTTGTCATCCACATAATAAAAGACAACCTGGGGACCTGCAATTTATGCGGGACAAGAGTTCTTTTGGATTTCCTCAAGTGCCAGATCAAAGAAGCTTTGATTGGACCTTTATGGATGGTCCCCATTGAATTGAGTCCTCACGGGTGATATTGAAAGATATGCTGAGATCAAAAGCTTGCCGAAATTGAAGCATGATGTTGTGATTGAATAGAGGCAGTTGTCAGCTATCCTCAGAGAGAATATCATTAACTTTGGCCACGGGACCCAGCCTAGAAATACAAACAATAAGGGCCATGGGAGAAGAAACTATAGGACCACCATTATACCACAAATCAAACCATAGGCTTGTGCTTGCCCCATTTCCAATCTCGTAGAAAATGTACCATAGGCTTTGTTTTAGTGATGAAGTGTTTACCATGTTATTTTGGAGTGGAATGTACCAGAGACGACTAGACGAGTATAACTTACAGTTTGGGGTTTTGAAAGGATACACGAAGTGTTTTGGGGGATATTTAGAAACTTATTTGGTTCTATTTGGGATTGGAGCTACATCTCAGGTTTTGACATGATTCGTTGTGTGGAAAGGGGACTTGCTTGCCTTTTAAATATTTCCAGCAGACAAAAGAAGAAAGATGCTATAGTTAACTTTCTTCTGTGTCTTAAAGCATGGTTTCCCCTGGTGTCCTGGGTTTTGGGAAATTTAGTTTGAGGTGGTTGATAGCTTATTTTATTTTCTCTATAGAGTTAATTCTCATTTGTTTTGGGAAGCTGACTAGTGGACTCTTTCAGCATTATCTGAGGTCAACCTTTTGTCTTAATGGAGCCGGTTCTTGTGTAATTAATTCTATTGGATGGGTATTACAACTACAATTTTCCTTAAGTTAGTACTTCTATGGAGAGCATCATGAGTCTTGATAATTTTATGAACTGGTGTAAAGTTATATAAACTTTTGTGCCATCTACTTGTATTATTGGAAAAGTTTTATTAACTTTTGTTGCATGAAAGTAAGTAGAAATACTTACTAAAAAGAAAAGAAGTATGTGGAGATTCTAATTGACCATCTTAACATTTCTTTTTCCAGTTACTTCTTTTATTTATGAGACATGGGCTTTGCTTAAGTGGTGGCGTGAATCATGCCTTGACCATTGTTGGTCTTCTTATGTTGGTAGAGGGTTGTCTTGGGAAAATATGGATAGGGAGTTGATATTAGTTCTATGCCCTTGGTGTTGCATTTGGATAAAATGGGACAGATGGAATTGATGTGTTGAAGGCTTGATCATGGGTATTCAAAGTTTTTTTGAGGTAACTATATTCTTATGTCTCCATACGGGGAAGGGTTTCCAGATTCTTGGCTTGTTTTTATTCATTGGTTAACATAAGGGGTTAGTTGAAAGTAGCTATTTAAACTATGTAAGATTCTCTTACATAAGGCATAGTTGTTTTCTCGTTGCTATACACAGTTCCATTTCTGATATGTAATAATTTTCCATTGAGTTGTGTTTTTGTGGCTGAGAAAAAAATTATGAAATTCACATGTGTTTTAATTATGGCTGCAATAGAAACCTGTTAGATTTGTAATATCCATGGACATACAATCAAGTTGCATATAAACAACGGAAGTATGGTAAAATCAGATTTTAAAAATTTTACAAACCATAACCAGGATCGTCTTTTATGCGCAATTATCAATTAACAAAGAAGATGAAAATATAGAATCATACCCTCGTAGATCCATGCTTTCTCGAGTACAAGTTCACTTCCAAATCCTTCGTGTTCTCCTTGAATTCCACCGATAAGATTCCTTCTTTTGATCAATGCAAGCCTCCCAAGTGTTGGCCTCATGTGATCCACCAATGAATAATACGTATTCAAGAAGATGAGTGTTTGGAAAAACTCTAATTTTCTCTATCTAGAAAATATGTCAGTACTCTCCCAACTATTGGAAGTGTGTTAAATTGTCTAACCTTAATCTATAATAAAACTTCTCTTATTTATAGATATAGGCAACCCTCCTAAACTATTAAGGAATAAGGTTTTATTATAATTAATTAAACTCTTTTAATTAATTAGATTCCTAATCCAATTAGGAATTTATGAGAGTACTTTTATTAATTAATTCTTAAACCATTTAGAAATTAAATAATAATAATAGTAGTAATAGTAATAATATTAATAAGACTCCTCTTATTAATTTATATTTAATATATTTAATATTTCTAAAATATTAAATAATAAATATTTAGCTATTTAATTTATTCTATCATCATAGTATAAATTAAATATACTTAATATATTATTATGATTATGTCATTTTCTTTTTAAATAAATATTTTACTTTTGCGGTGTGACCCATTAGGTTCTCCATATTAAACCGGTTGTGAATAAATCAATTAGAATAATTCTAATCTTATTTAATTAACTAAATTAAACTATTTATTTCATTTAAATAAATAATATTTATTCTATAATAAGGGTAAACCCCCTTAGCGATTAACGACTTTCCAGATAATATAGATTTCAACATTAATCATAAAAGAACTTTTCAGTAAATAGTTACCGTATAATTCAATTCTTCTACCATACAATGTCTCAATCAAATATAAGATATGGAATTACTGTCAAGTCTTATTTTATTTGATTATATGTATTTCGATTCTCAAATGATCAACTCTAAATAATGCAAATTAGAAATATTTTTCTAATTTCATTCTGCTTTTGCCAAAGACTATTGAGTTATCATTTATCGAATCACATAGGACATTCTCTCATTTTACTAGAAGCGGTAAATTCTTTGTTGATCATTCTTTATGTCCATATACAACTTACTATACTCAAGTATACCTTTTTGATATACTCTAAGAGTCTTAAGGGAAATGTCAAAGTATAACTTGTCATACACATGATACTATGATGATTTCAAGTCTAAGGATCACTTGTACTACTATCACTTAAGGAATTCCTATTGACATACAAATAAAACTCCATTAGGTATTCCTTTAACTAGCTACGTTCAGTAAACTTATTCTCTAATAAGTATCTACATATTTGCTTTAGTGTCTCCACACAAATGATTATGAGATTAATCATCTTCTTCCTAAGAACAAGCAACGTATGTATCAATCTATTCAGATTCTCTAATCCCTTTTTAGTAATCCAACGATTAGGAACGATTTTAGTTTGTTAGCTATTTAGAATTTATATCTCATTAGCATGATCATCATCATGATTCTAAATGAATTGCTCAAAACTATGAGTTTATCACATTTAATATAACATCACCATGTAGATAAAGTAAAATGTCTTTAATAAATAATTTTTTTTATTAATAGACGAAAAAGATTACAAAGTATATGCTACATCATATCAAATATGATTGGCTTACATGCATACTACTTTCAAAATCTATCAGAGGTCCATTAAAGATTTTCTGAAGAAACAAAATGATAAAATTGGTGAGTTCAGAGCAGAAATGGGAAAAGGACTTGAGTAGATTTCAGGTTTTATTATGGCCAACTCTTCCTATGTTTTATATTAGGCACAGTTCAGCAATTTTATTTTTACTAAAAAGTTTGACATTCATTTGTTTTCTACTACTTGCATTAGATTGAAAGAATTAGTGATGGGGGTGACGGAAATATCTATATTTTAGAGCTTAGAGTTTTAAAAAATAAAATGATAATTAAGGTTTTAAAACACGGGAGTTTCAAATTTTAATAAATCAAACTGTGCTAGCCTGGAGTAAAAAAAAAATTCAAAACCAATTTTTTTCTGTTCTTGCTGTTGATTTTCACTCTGAAGACAAGTTCAATGAACACTTGAAGATGATTTAAGGTATATACCAGGCTTGGCAAACTCATTTTACTTGGTACATCTAGGTTTTGGCTAATCACGGTCACTTAGAAGCTTAGAACTGGTGTCCAAGTCTCTGGTCATATTTGCCTACGAAGAATGTCTTGGTCAGTTAGCTTTCTTGTTCTTTTTGCCATCATTAGGCATCCACTATATATCATAGTATTGTCTTATTGTATATAATGAATAAACGTTTTTTTGGATCACTTATACATCTTCAAGTCGTAAATATTCCCAAAAAAACTACCTGAGGTTCTCAGGCTTGTTATGCCAGATTCTGAAGTATGATTCTACATTTCTACTTCATAGGGAAGAGGAACTACTCCATTGAACCCCTTTCTTACTTTTTTTTCCACTTGTATCTAATATTATAATCAACTAATATATACGAGGAAAGACAGCTTCGGGCAAGGATCGTAGGTCTTGTTTTGACAAATTCTTAGAGCTAGAGGGCGGATAAAATATAGAAAATTGTACTTTAAATAAGAATAATCAGGGAAGAAGTTCAGGGATGTTCTGGTTGCTGTGACAGTGTTTGTCTACATCATCTGTTGCTGTACTTATCACCGTACGGCTTTACCTAGCCATGCCTGATCATTAATATTTGTACGTTTTGCTGAACTTCCTGCTGTAACCTTAGCTGTCTGACCATATTTGAAATTATGTAACTTGTGCAGGTACATAATATCTAGTATATCACCATCAAGAGTCGATTATTTGGTATTTGAATATTTGCTTCACTTTACGTAGAGTTTGTCCTACATAGTTTTTTCCTTGAACACCTTTCTCAATATTTTGACCTCTTGCAGATTGGACTTGAGAAGAGTTATGAGATTCTTTGTAAAGTATTTGATCAGGAAGCTAAAGCAGTTCTTGAGGTATGATTAGATCTGACAATATAGTTAGTTAACTGTTGGGTCAAATAATATTAATTGAAACCAAATGGGTTGGTTAATCATTTTTATTTATTCAGGTTGTTTAAAGTTTGGACTCATATTTTTTAAAACAAATATAGTTCTGAACTGGTTAACTATTTTTTAACCCATATTTTATTCCCATCCAAATTAAAAAGTTCTCTCATATTTTCTATTTTTGAAATCGAAAAATAGTTAATGTTACGTAGGATCGATCTACTGTTTCTCAAGATACTCAATACATGTATAGAAGATAAGCTATTACATTTTTTACTCTTTTTTTTTCATTTCTTTTACCATCATTCAAAGGGAGATAAAATAAAATTTTAATTTTGGTTATCTAGGAAAACATAAAAACACGTGGATAAGCTGATGTCATCAAAACTATTTGTTCATATATCAGTATTACATGATAAAACAAATAAAGAGTAATTGGTAACAATTGAGCAATCCTATGAAAACGTGAATGATTCGGTATTAAATTAAATAAGGAAATTGATATTTTTATAAAGAAAAATAAATATTTTTATAAAACTCTTTTTCCTATTTTATATGGGTGAGGCTTTATAAAAATATTATTTTTTTGTGAAAAAGTAATTTTTTAAAATAAAATAAAATAAATAACGTACACTCAAAGCACTGCTTAGTCATCAGTTGGAAGGATCGACCCGAAAATTTTAAAAGAAAAGGTTATCAATTTGACCAAAATAGATTCAATAGCACTTTCATTTAATGATTTTAAGCTCTGATGGAGTATAAGAACAAGTGAGAATATGTTCTATAAAATAATATATTTTTATTTTGGGTGACTAATGTTGTTTTGTATGGGTGAGTTTATGTAAATTTTAATATTCTAGTTACAAAAAAATTATAAATATGTTTCAATATTTAAACGACATTATTAGAATTATATTATGGTGTATTTTAGATTTCAACTTTTTTATTAGCATGTTAATAATAATTTTGAAAAATTATTTAAATATGGAAGGGTATTAATAATTTTAATTTAAAATTTATTAGTATAGTTTTTAGCATTTTATTATTTATATTAATAATTTTATATCATATTATTACTTAATTAATTTAATTGTGACGGTCACAATTTTATTTTTCAAAAAGTTGTGTTTAAAAGTCAAAACATCTTAAAATATTTAATATGATTAATATGGTTTTGAACCATAACTATATAGTTTCAACTCACACAACCCATATTAAAAATAGTTAATATGATTTTAGTTCTTAAATGGAAGCATAACCATATTTTAAAAATCAAAATCAACCCATAATCATATTTTACCAAAGTTTAAGTATAATATTGCTAAATTTTTGTTATAAAATATTATTATTGAATAATGTATTATTTTCTTATTTTTTTCTTTAATTATTGAATCATATAATTGGTCAATATATTATATTTATACTTATATTTTAATAATACTAGTAATTTAATATTAAGTAAGATGATACTCGTAAGAAAATAGTTTACTTCTAAAATTATATTATATACATACTAATAAAAGCACGAATTTATTAAAATATGATTATACTTATATTTTAATAATAATAACAAAATCCAAGTAAGCTAATATGATTTTTGTGAAAAATTATTTTCTTCCCAAATTATTATGTTATCTAAGTTACAATAAAATCTTATTTAATAATGATAAAAAATTTATTATTAGGTACTATGATCTTATTATTTATTTACTTTTTATGATTATTCAATTCATGGGTAATAATGTGTGCACATTTTGTGCTCATAAAGTTATATATTGTTGTATTTATACTTTTATTTAGTAATAGTAAAAAATTAATATCAAGTAAGATTAGCTCGAATATTTAGTTATATGTATATTTCAATAAAACAGTAACAAATTCATGTTAGGTAGGAGAAATTAATTCTTTCTCAAACTATATAATCCAAGTTATAATAACTTTTACTTAAACAATTATTATAATATGGGGATGATTCAGGGCCCGCGCTAACCCTGACCTTATTTTTGGCCAACTGTGTTAGATTTGTAATATTCATGAACACAATCAAATTGCACAAAATAAGCAGAAGTATGAAAAACAGAATTTTAAAATTTTACAAACTATATACACGGATCATCTTTTATGCACAATTATTAATTAAACGAAAATATGAAGAACAAGAATTATACCTTTGAAGATTTGAGCTTTCTCAGGTATAAGCTCACCTCCAATCTTTTTCGCGTTCAATTTGAATCTACCGGGTTTGGTTCCTTCATTTGATCAATGTTAGTCACCCTAATGTTTGGCTTCTAGAGGTGATCCACCAACAAAGAAAAAAGTTTCAAGAAGATGGGTATTTGACAAAATTCTAGTTTTCTCTATTTCTCATAGAAAATGGTGTATTCTCTTAATTATTGGAATTACGTCTGTTGTGAAAAATTAAATAACCCACACCTATAATAAGACTTATCTTATTTATAGATGTAAGCAACCCTCCTTAACAATTAAGGAATTAGGTTTTATTTTAATTAATTAAATTTCTTTAATTAATTAGGCTCTCAATCTTATTAGAAATAATTAATTAAACTTTTTAATTAATTAGCCTCCTAATCTTATATGAGAGTACTTTTATTAATTAATTCTCAAACTCTTTTAAGAATTAAATAATAATAATAGTAATAATAATAATAATAAGACTCCTCTTATTAATTTATATTTAATATTTCTAAAATATTAAATAATAAATATTAAGCTATTTAATTTATTCTATCACCATAGATTAAATTAAATATACTTAATTATTATTACGATTATGTCATTTGTTTCTTAAATAATTATTCTTACTTTTATGGTGTGACCCTTTAGGTTCTCCATATTAACCATTGTGAATAAATCAATTAGAACAATTTTAATCTTATTTAATAAATAAATTAAACAATTAATTTATTTAAATAAATAATATTTATTCTACAATGGGATAAGCTTCTCTAGCGATTAACGACTTTTCAGATAATATAGATTTCAACATTAATCATAAAAGAACTTTTGAGTAAATAGTTATCGTACAATTCAATCCTTCCACCATACAATGTCCTAATTAAATATAAGACATGAAATTACTGTCAAGTCTTATTTTATTTAATTATATGTTTTTCGATTCTTAAATGCACAACACCAAATAATGCAAATTAGAAATTCCTTTCTAATTTTATTTTGCCTTGGCCAAGGACTAATGAGTTGTCATTTATCGAATCGCATATGATATTTCTCTTCTTTTACTAGAAGCGGTAGATTCTTTATTGATCATACATTATCTCTATGTACGACTTATTATACCCAAGCATACCTTTTGATATACCCTAAGGGTCTTAAAGAATAAGTCAAAGTATAATTCATCATACACAAGATACTATGATGATCTCAAGTCCAAGGATCACTTGTATTACTATCACTACAGAATTCCTATTGATGAATAAGTAAAACTCCATTAGGTATTCCTTAGGGAGCCATGCTCAGTGAACTTATTCTCTAATAGGCACCTATATACTTGTTTTAGTGTCTCCACACAAATGATCATGAGATCAATCATCCTCATCCAATGAGCAAGCAACGTATGTACCAATCTATCCAGATTCACTAATCTCCAATTTAGTAGTCCAACAATTGGGAACTATTTTAGTTTTAAGCTTTTTAAGAATTTAGATCTCATTAGAATGATCATCATTATTATTCTAAAAACATTGCTTAAAATTATGGGTTTATCACATATTATAAAGCAGCATCATGTAGATAATTAAATGCCTTTAATAAATTAATACTTTTTATTAATAAATGAATAAGATTGTTATAAAATATATGTTTTATCATCAAACATGATTGGCTTGTGTGCATACTACTTTCAATCTCCTACTTGCACTAAAGACAATCGCCATGGTATCTCATACCCTTCTTCTCTAAGTGACAATTATCCTGCTGTTGGATAAGCTTTAGTTAATGGACATGTAATGTTATTCTTGAGAGTCCACTATCTCTATAGTGATTTTCCATCTTTCAATAATTCCTATAGTCAAATGAAAGTGCCACGACACATATTTAGATCCAAGATGAGACTTGGGAACTATTCCTAGTTTTGTAATGAACTTTTCATCCAAACAATCAACTTGCAGCTTCATTTACAACTATATACTTTGTCTTTATCATCAAACCAACAACTCTTTGCTGTTTGAAACCTTTCCAATTCACTGCACCACTGTTCAAGGTAACACTTTACCTTAAGGTGGATTTTCTGTCGTCTTGGCCTATCTGAAAAACTTGAGTCTATTAAGCCCTCTAGTTTTAATTTAGACCCACCATAAATTTTAATCACATCCTTATAGTGCCAGTTAAGTACTTTAAGATTTTTTTCACTGTCTTACAGTGATTTTCTCCAGAATATGACCGATCTTCATCAGGTCTCATATATTTCATTGTATACATGATTGTTACTCATGTGATCTCTCTTTTCAGAAGTCTATGGGGACTATTAAGAGAGATACACTCCATGACTCATCAACATGAGACATCTCTTGAAGTTTGCCATGCTAAACAACTTTAGCATCAAATGAATATACATTCCTTGGGTTAAGTCGTGCATCCTCTTGAATCTATCTATATAGATTTGTATCCCTAATTAAGATACTCTTCCCAAATCATTCATGGAGAAACGTTTAGATAACTTTATCTTTACCGATTGTAACATTAATATGTCATTCCTAATCCATAGTATATCAACATATAATATTAGGATGTCACTCCATTCTAATCGCTCAATTGACCCTTTTGTACACACTAAGTTCATTTTTATTTATGATAACATCAAACTCTTTTTATTTTTTTCATCAAAACGAATGTTCCATTTTAGAGAAGCTTGCTTGATCCATTTCTCACGAGTGTCTACATAACTCTTACCTCATCGTATCTAATCGGATCATTATATGATCGTACCTCATCATCATCATCCGTGATGAATCCATACCTCCGGTATCTTGATCTTATTCGATTTACGATTCGATTGTGGTACAATAGTTCTATCTACATGTTCATCTTATTTGACTTATAGTGTTTTGTGGTTCTTGAACTCTTCAAGATCTATAATCCTCCCACTAGCCTCTTTAATGATAAACACCTTTATCTTAGAAGGTAGCGTGTTTCACAACAAACACATTTTGCTAAGTAGGATTATAAAACATATACCTTAAACTTACTTTAAGATGTCCCACAAATCTATACTTATCAAATCTTATCCAAAGCTTATCCTTTGAAATCTTTTTCACATAAGCTGGACAACCCCTTATCTTAACATACTTAAGATTAGGAATCCTCCATGTTCATAACTCTTATATAGTCTTGGGGCCGGATTTTGAGGTTACCTTTTCGTAGATATGCAGCCATTTCTAGGATATGACCCTAGAGGGATACTGGAATATCGGTAAAATTATCATGGACCGCACCATGTCGAATAAGGTATGATTTTTCCTTTCAGATACATCAATCAATTATTGCGTATCAGGAGGCGTCCATTGTGAGAAAACTATTTGAGATGATCTAAAAACTTATTGCACAAGTATTTATTCCTTGATCTAATCAAAGAATCTTAATACTTTGCCAATTTATTTTACTTCTAAATTCTTTGAACCTTTCAAATAATTCACACTTATATTTCAACAAATACACACATTCAACTCTTTGAATGATCATCTCCTTTTCTTATACTAATTTGTTCAATATGCAAAATTATTTTCACGTAAGTCAAGTATACAAAATCTATTAAGTAATATTTCAGTTCTATACAAAATATTATTATTATAAATAGAACAACAATTGTTCTTAAATATAATACCAAAGATTTCATTGTTCAACAACAAAATGGAAATAATGTTTCTAACAAGAACTGGAATACAATAACAACTTATTGACTTAATTAATAGATTTGCCCGTAGGCATCGCTAAACTATAAGTTTCTATGGCTAATGTAGTAACCTTTACTTCATTTCCCATACATAGGATTACTTATCTTTATTAGATTTCTACTTCTGCTTGGTCCCTTTATAAATCTATATTTATTATAACCAAAGTCGGTATCCAATACCCAATTAGAACCTTGACTTAGAAAAATTTATTTTAAATAATGAACAAAATTATATTTGTAACCGAAACTTCAATAAGCTTCTTTTAGTTAGCTCTGCAAGATGCTTCTCGCAGTTTCTTTTCCAGTGACTTGGCTTATTGCAGTGGAAGCAAACTTTTTTGCTATCCGTATCAGTTTTGTTCTTATTATCCTTTGTTTTTACCTTTCTATTTACCTTCTTTGAATCGTTCTTCTTTTCAGAAGATCATTTGGCCCCTACTAGTAAGACTTGGTCTTTCTTGGTTGGAAAATGACTCAATATTTTTCAACATGTTAAGCAAATCAGCGAAGCTGATATCTAGCTTATTCATATGAAAAATTCACAACAATTGTGAAAGGATTCCGGGAGTGAGTGCAAGATCAAATCTTAGCTCAACTCTCCATCCATGACAAAACCCGTTGTCCTAATTGATCAATCAAATTGATTATGTCGAGGACTTTTATTTGTACTGTAGTGTCATCGGTTATTCTAGATCGGAAGAGCTCCTTAGATATCTGATATTTATTAGTCCTACTTTCCTCACCATCAACTACTTGATGTGCAGAAATATAGTAGGAGCATCCATAGTTTCATGCTGACGTTGAAGCTCGTTAGTCATGGATCGCACATGATGCATAGAGCCAACTGTGCATCATCTTCTCACTTTCTAAAAGTAGCAATCTCTTCCTCAGAGGCATTGTCTGCAACCATTGCAGGGTTATGTGTATTAAGGAAATAAGATAGCTTTTCAGCCGTGATAACTATTCTCAAATTCCTTAACCAATCCGTTTAATTCGGTTTGGTTAATTTTGCATCTAATATGCTACGCAATGATAGTAATTTTAGACATTGTAAAATTCTGTAAATGAATTTATAATTAACAACATTTTAGCATACATTCTTTTATTAATTACTAAAATAATTTAGGTCTTATTTTAAATTGGTATCTCCCATTATTTTCATCAAACTATATTACCCTCAATTTATATAGTTCGACGATATCTAATTAAAGATATGCTAGTGAGAATAAAGATCCCATTTCAAATGTATATAGCCTTGTGTGTGCACAACAAACTATATATAAATAAATAGATAGACAACTCTTGTCAATTACATCAACTATGCAACTCCTTGTACTTTGCCTCCTAAATCATAATGGTCAAGTGTGTGCACATCCGAACTAAAATGATTTAAGTTAAGTTAGACCCAGCATTTTCATATAAGTGAAGAGAAAACTACAGCCCTTGTGTGTGCACAACAAAACAGTAATGTTCAATTCCTTACAAACGTCATATGTAATAAAAACATCTTAAATATTTAATACTTGCCTTGTGTGTGCACAA
This sequence comes from Panax quinquefolius, assembly GCA_020205615.1. Classification (NCBI taxonomy): domain Eukaryota; kingdom Viridiplantae; phylum Streptophyta; class Magnoliopsida; order Apiales; family Araliaceae; genus Panax; species Panax quinquefolius. Next base: position 61,191,943 of record CM035168.1, read on the forward strand.
CAAACTCATATTAAATATTCAATACTCTATTGTTTCTATCATGCTAGAAGGCGACATTCGATATTCTAAATATCTTTGAACGTTATAACTTAATATAAAATATTTGAGGGGTTTGTTATTAATTTATCTCATCTTGTTTAACGCGCATGCACAATATATATATATATATATATATATATATATATATATATATATATATATAAGCATGTACATATAGAATACTATATTCTACCCGGATTGATTATGGACTTTATTTTAGTTTGGTTCACTTGAGCCACCAAGTGAACTAAAAGGCCAAACCTAGGGTGCAAGAATTAAATTTAAATATAACTATTACATTTAAATCTCGGGCTCCATTACAAATGGGTCTTCACGCGCTCCTTGTTCCTTTATCTCCAATTCTTCAAAATAATTCTAACTATTCCTATTACAAAACTATTTAAAATAAATAGAAACCTTGATCAACAGTCAAAGAAAAGTACATAATAAAAGTGGATATCTTAAGGGTGATTCACGTGATGTAAAGTTTTCTGTGTGGGAACTCTTTAGATGTCAAGCTAGACTTCTTCTCGCGGATGATATTTAGACTAATTATTGGTGTACTAATTATGAAATCTATCAATATTTCCTGTTTATGTTTACCATTTCATGTTTACCGCTGTTTAGTTGATATTATTATTATTATTAATTCCAAAGCTATTAGTAATTATTATTATAATAATTGTTAGTGTATTTATTATCATAATTATTATTCATATTATTATTATTATTACGTTTAATATAATAATTCTAATAATAATAATAATAATAATAATAATAATAATAATAATAATAATAATAACATAGCTTAAATAATATAACTGAGTATAATACAACTGAGCATAAATACAAACATAGCTTACATAATACAACTGAGCATAAATAAAAACATAGCTTACATAATACACTCCTCATATAAATGATTCATGGCTTACATAATACAACTGAGAGCTATTTTTTGGGCTCAGGAATCTCTAACACTCGATAGTGATTGCGCTTATCATGGTCGGTTTCAAAGCCACAAATTGTACATTTTCGATGAGGCTTAGAACCCACAATTTTCTCGAATGCACTCTTTAATCTTGATTGTTTTTTGTGACCCTTTGTTTGAGAAATAACTGGTGGCAAGAACTCGTTTTCTTCCGCGTCTTCCTCTGCATCTTCATCATCATTATCATAGCCCGTTGCCTGATGTGTAATTCCAACAGTGCAATCAATGTCATCGTCAGCCAATTTAGTAAGATTTTCATCCGGATCACACTGGTCAATTAATGTTTTTCCTCGTGCATTCAACTTAAGATGAGTTTTGTAACCTCGAATTAAGCAAGCTGCTTTACTGGCTAGCTCCTGGGAATCAGTCATCAAATGATTAAAATGTATTTGTTGACCTTGTTCAAAGTCAGCAGTTGTTGGGCTAAAGAGTAATTCTTCAACATCAGTTTTGTTCGCGTTTCTTGTCCACCGAGTAAGAATCATGCCGCTCGGAATTTGAGAAATACTCTTAGCCAAGAAATACCTTAAGATGTGCTTGTATAATTCACCAGAATGAGAAAATAATTGATAATTACATGTTACCGACCCTAGCTGACGATTGTTGACGATTTCTTTATATCTTCCACCATTTTCTGTAATAACCCGATATTTTCTATATAATTAAATCAGAAATTTTGCGTATAATTTTTTTTTATTTTAAAGGTGAGAATAAGTGTGAGGTAAGGCGTATGTATTTATGTGATAAATAAAAATATATTTATTACATGAATAATTTCAAATAATTTTATTTTAGAATTATTGACCATTATAAAGTATATTCTTATAATAATTGATTTTATAGTAAAAATATTTTTAATATTTATTTTCCATGAAAGTATGATTATATATTATTTAAATATATGAAAGGATTATTGGAAATTATTATAATAATTATTTTATTATATGAATTTTAGTTCAGATTATTAAGTTAATCATTTTAACTTAATTAATACTGCTATATATGCAAGATAAATCAGATATGGAATCCAAACCCTAATTTTGGATTTTGATCAATGAATGAGAATAATAATATAATATTATTTATATTTCAGTACTATAAATATGTACTGTATATATAGACCGATAATTGTTGGTCAATTATGCTGTATCATGACGAACCCTAGTATTACCAAGTTAAGCCCTAATTTGAAACTCAAATTAGAGTACAAGATTGTTAGGTAATCGTGATAATGTGATTAATGTCTGATATTATAAATATAAATGCTAATTAGATAAAACCTAATTATTAACTCGAAATCCTAATCGTGAAATTTGAACCCTAATCGCTAAAGTATGGAGCTTAATGTTAATTAGGAAAACTCTAACTGATATTTAGAAATCCTAATTTCTAAAATTAGAAACCCTAATTAGTAATTAAAAATCCTAATTACTAAACTAGAACCTTAATTGTTAAATGATTAAGCTTAATGATAACTAGGGAAAATTCTATTTATTACTTAGAAAACCCTAATTATAAATTTATAACCCTAATTGTCATATTAGGAACCCTAAATGCTAAAATGAAAACCCTAATCACTAATTTAGTTATCTTAATGCTAATTAGTAAATTCTTAAACTAATTTTCATGTCTATATAATTAGTAAACCTAATCTAATTAGGGAACCTTAATTTGTATTTTTTTAGAAACTTTAAATTTCATTTTTTTCTCTAATTAGAAATCCTACAAATCTTTGTGCTAAACCCTAAGGGTTTGTCAAGTTTACTTTGTTGCCATTAAAATCATAAGGCAAATGACTTTATTACCCTTTTTACATTATTTAAGAGATAGCTTGCAAATCTTGCTAAAATAAGAGTTGGTCACCAACTCTAACCAAACATATGTGCTACTAAGTTCAGCAATTCAGCCTTTACATAATCCAAATTCATTGCATCAAGTTATATATATATTAAAGAGAGAGAAAAGTCTCTAAAATTAGCTCATTTCTGTCCTTGCACACCACCAAAGCTCTCTCTCTCTAAACCCACGAAATCTTAAAGCCTTTTAGTCCCAAAACAAAGCCCCACTACCTCCACTAACAAATCAGTAGCATAGAATCAAGATTTATTCATAGAAAGGTATAAAACCCTACTAAGAATCTGAACTTGATTGATGTGTTAAATGTTGTGTTTTAATGTTAAAACATGTTGTTTATAGTATATAATGATGATCTGGGTTGATAGATGTTAGATCCATAGCATTTATAGGCTCAGATTTGATGTTTTTGCAAATCTGGAAAAAGTTGAAAAAGTGGTCTGACAATGAATGTCAGAACTCATAGATCTTTGTATGTTATGTGTTTTTGTTGTTTAAAGGTTTGATCATGTAGTATGTTATGAGATCTGTACTCTGGAATTTGATTCAAGGTCAGAGCATGGACAAATTGCATGATATGGGTGGTCAAACCCCATTGACTGACCATGACTGGACAAAATCTGGGTAACCCATATCTTGCCCAGAACGGTTTGACAAGAAGTTCATGGTCTTTGATCTTACTAGTTGTTATTTGTTTGTTATTTTTGTTGCATCCAGGTTGTAGTCTTGTATATGGACTATAAGTTTATGCCTTAAAATCTCCTAAACATTAAACTGGGTGATTATAATGGACCGTCAAACTAGGCAGGTCGAGCATGTTCTCTATTTTCTAGGTAACCCAGAAAACATATGAACATGTCGTCTGACATGGTTTGACCGGATCATAACTGTTAAATCTGTTGTTGTTGGATCGGTTTTATGTTATAGATCTACTCTCTTAAATGCTGGCTACATACTGAAAGCGTTAAATCACAAAAACAATACAAGGATTGCAAGTTGTGGAAGCCCAAAAGTGACTGCTCGAACTGTTCTTCATTTCTGGGTAACCCAGAAAATGAAGAACAACTCTGACAACCACTTTGCATGCTCAGATCTCTTTCATTCTATGTGGTTTGGCCATGTTTGTTGTTGGATCATGTAGTCTTACACTAGCACTACAAGATCTGACCAACATCTTGCCCAAAAACAACATGGTCAGTGTTTAATGTTTGGTTAAAGTACCCAACTCGATCACTGACATGAGTTTCTGGGTTTGGCCAAGAACATGAAGAACACTTATAGCGACGGTTCTGTCACTATAGGCAGTCTTTAGCAACAAATTTAACAATTTTATTTATTTTAACTTCTAAAAATCATTTAAAAATAGAAATTAATTTCTAAAAATTACAAAAGTAATTTTAAAAATTATTTTAAGTTATGAAAATTAACTTTTAATAATTTGACATATTTTGCATAAATATTAGTATTTATTTAAATATTATTGATATTTAATTTATTTAATAAATGCATTAAATAAATTAGTTAAAAATGATTTTTGTTATATTAAAAATCATTTTAAATGATAATAAGGTATTTAAAAATATTTGAAGTTATAAAATATAACTTTTAATATTTTAAGGTAAATTTTATTAATTATTTAATATTAATGATATTATAATTATTTAATAATTATATTAAATAAATTAGTTTAAAAATGATTTTAATATTATAAAAATCATTTTAAAGTATTTAAAAATATTTTAAGTTATAAAATATAAATTTTAATATTTAAAGGATAATTTCATTAATAATTTAATATTAATGATATTAGATTTATTTATTAATTATATTAAATAAATAGTTTAAAAATGGTTTTATTAATTTAATAATCATTTAAAAGGGATATAAATGAATTAAAAATATTTTAAGTTATAATTAATGACTTTTAATATTTGGATAAATAATACATTAATATTTAAATATTAATGGTAATTATTTAAAATGATTTTAATTGTTTTAAAAATCATTTAAGGGTAATATTAATACTTTAAAAATATTTTAAGTTATTATAAAACTTTAATATTTTGGTAATGGTTTCATTAATATTTTAATATTAATTAAATATTAATGATAATAGAATTATTTAATATTTAAATCATTTGATAATGATTCCGTGTTTGAAAAATCATGAAAATTATAATAATTGTTTAAAAATTATTATTAGTCATTTAAAAATAATTTGTCCGATGTTTAAGTTATATTGAACTTTGGTATAAAGTATTAGACTCGATAATTACTTGATAAAGCCGTCGGTACACCGACATGTTTTAGAAATTGATCTGGACTTAAATAATTTGTCGGTATACGTGTTTATTTATAATCTAATGACTGTTAAATATATGTGATAATGTGATTAGGTTATGTGCTGACTGCATATAGCAGTACTATGTGTTATGATATATTATTCTAATCGAACGAATGATTTTATGAATGATAGGTTTCGATATAAAAGATAAAACTAAGTTGTATAAGCAGCAGATCAGACAAGTATCTTATCTTTGCATTTACTTTATGCAATGAACATGTGTAAGCAAACATTTGAACTATTCTTTTTCATTGTTCAAATATCTTAACCTTTGTATATACTTATGCAATGATTCTGTATAATTAAGTTAATAGCTCATAATATGTTGTGTAAGTTCATGAATTCTGTTATTATAGATCAAGATATATATTCTGTTCATTAATTTCTAAGCATGGTTATACAAGTGTCCTCACTTGGAAAATCATTTTATTTTATCCCATGTTGATACATACTTATTGGTTTCCAGTATGTATACATTGACTTAAAAGCAGTCTAAGCTATTTGATTCAGCTAGACACGTATTAAAAAATATTGTTGAACAAGATAGAAATTTATTGTTATCCAACCGAATTGTTTTGGTTCGGATTCCCGACTAAGTATGAACATCCCGAATCTGGAAAACTTTTATGCGCCTAAGGCAGATGTGCTAAACGATAATATCGCTCTTGTATGTAGTATTGATCAATACAGGGCATAACGAGCTGATCACCCCCCGTGCCTGTAAGTTATGACGATTTGCGGATGAAGTTCTGCTAAACCTTAGCGAAAATTAAAAACAATGTTCATAGTCTGTCGACTGATCTTCATTTATAGTCAGTACGTAGTTTCAAAAATGTGATATAGAATGATTATGTTGTTATTATTGGTTAAGCTTACTTCACAACTGTTGATTCGTTGTAGAAGTGTCATTCAAAGAAAACATTTAATTCTTTTAGCTAACTTTTATTGTTATTATTACTTGCTGAGCACTCGAATGCTCATCCTTGCTTAATTTAAATATTTTCAGCTAAGTGTGAACAACCTGAAGGCTCTGCCAAGAACAAGGGAAAAAGGAAGGTTGCCGATTAAGTTTGTGATATCCTATGTAATAACTAGACTTTATTAAGATAATGATATTTATTATTATCATGTACTGTAATGAATGTATTAAATGTTACATACTTGGGATCAGACTCTGATAATTATGTAAATTAAGTTTGGTACTTATATTATTAGTATTATTATTATTATTATTATTATTATTATTATTATTATTCCGCTCATAGAAATGGTATCGTGAAGCACCGAGTTTGGGTTTTAAGTACCTGAATTTGGGGGCGTTACAACATGGTATCAGAGCTTTAGGGTTAGAAACCTTAGGTGTGATAGACCTTAGGCTATAACCTTAGGACAGAGGGAAACGTTGAAAATACAAATAACTCATATAGAGTTTAAAATGAGATGAATTGGATAAATTCATCGTCAAATAAAATAAAAGATAACCCTTATAAAATTATTTTTTGTTGTGTGTATATATTATATGCTAATCAGGATAATTTTTGTGTGTAGATGTCAGGTGAAAAAGGATTAAGATACCCTCGGATCGTAAAGAAGGAGCCAATATCAAAGCCAATAGCTAAAATAGAGGCTCAAAGTGAAAGCAACCTCGATGAGGTGGTTATTGTGGAAAATGTAGTACCGGATCCGGAAATGGTGGAACTAACAGATAGTGATTCAGACACTGAGAAACAAGGTTTCCTCTCTGGAAAAGCTGTGGGAAATAGAAATATTGTTAAATAGTCAATTATGGAAAGCATTAATAGAAATAATGGAAGAACAAGATAAGTTTAAAATCCAAATTGATCAAATGAGAGCCAAAAGTAACAAGTCGGGTGCAGCTCCGAGCAAGCAGGGGAAAAGAAAGATGAAAGATCGCGATATAGGAAATTCTAATAACAACCAAGGGAACCTTAACCGAATAGAAAAGTGTACAAACTATGACAAGAAACATGAAGGCGTATGAAGGAAAAGGGAAAATGTTTGCTATAATTGCGGACATGAGGGACATTTTTCTCCTCATTGTCCCAATCCAAAGCAAGGTATCTATTTTATTTGTGGGATAGAAGGTCATCAGGCGAAAGGTTGTCCAAGATCAAGAAAAAGGCGTAGTGAATAGGTAGTATAGGTACTGTGAGTAGGTCTGTTTAATGTAATATGTGTGATTAGTATGTTTGTGTAATGTAATATTCTCAACTTTTGTTTAAGTCAAGGCTGTAAATCCCGACTATTGTAGTCACAAAGGGATAGAAGTATGTGCTATGTTATGTAAAGTACTATGAAATAGTTGAATGAATATGAATCTATGTTTGATTTATGAAATAAGTTTGATACGTGAAACTTATATAATAAGGTTTAGAATGTAAAGAATAATTTATGGTCTTATTTAACCAGATAATGCTGCCAAGACGTCAAACTCGAAATCAAAGGGCAGAAGAATCTGTCAACAACGCTGGGGGACAACAACCAGACCCGATGCACCACTTTGCAAACATGGTAGCTTAGGCTATGCAACAGGGCATGCCAGTCATAGGGAATCAGTCGGACAATCGTCTAGCAAACTTCAAGGATTTTAAGGCTATAGGACCACCTGAATTTAGAGGTACAACTGACCCTGTAAAAGCCCAAACTTGGGTTAAGGAAATTAAAAAGGCATTTGTAATTGCTAGGGTAACTGAGCGTCAAAAGACAACTTTTTCCACCTACATGATGAAGGGGGAAGCGAATTTTTGGTGGGAAGCAAATCAGGCGAGGGCAGGAGAAGGTGTAGTTACATAGACTAGGTTCAAAACTTTGTTTTTCGAAAACTATTTTTCGTCTAGTATGTAGGCTAGGATGGAGGTGAAATTTCTGGAATTAAAGCAGGAGAATATGACTGTTGCGGAGTATGTCGTAACGTTTAATGAATTAGCTAGGTTCGCTCTGTATCAAGTTGATACGGAGGCTAGGAAGGCAAGGAGGTTTGAGCTGGAATTAAAACCCTGGCTCTACAACAAGGTGGCAGTGTTGCAGATCAATACTTTTACTGAGGAGGGGAGTGAGGTCATGAGTCTCTACAACCAGGAGAAAAGGAATAAGGGTAAGGTCAAGGGAGCTTGGAAGGTGGAAATTAATAGTGGAAGTAGGAGTGGTAATGGCAAGAGGAAGGGAAGCAATTTTGGAAATGTTCAGGTGAAACAAGAAGGTGTGAAGAAAAAGCAGGTGGTACAGTGTGGGAATTGTGGGAAGAATTACTCGGGTGAGTGTTTGAAAGGTAAGTTTGCGTGTTACAAGTGCGGGTAGGAGGGCCATCTCTCTCCCAACTGCCCCAATCCTAGAATGAATAGTGGGTGTTTTCTGTGCGGGTCAACAGAGCATAAGGTGATGGACTGTCCGAAAAGGAGAATGGAGGCAGGAAGCGTGAACATGGGGAAAGGCAGCGGAACTCTGGCGATCACGGGACCGACATCATCAAGCAAGCCGACAAAATCAAGCCGCAAGGGTCTTCAACATGACGGTCCAGGATACTATGGCAGCTGGTGATGGAACTCCAGGTACTATTCGTATAACTTTTATTTTCGTATACATGATTTTCCTATATAGAGCAAATTATTTTATAAAGAAATTTTGAAGGAGGAATTTGAGTTCTATTAGAAATCAAATTTTCATATAATAATATAGACAAGCTTTACATTGAATAGTTAAAGATCAATTCGATCAAAATTTGATCGAGATCTATTTGCAATGACTATGTATGCTATGTACCCTAATGTGTATAAGTTTTAAAATGGTGATTCCGGGGACGAAATCTTTATAAGGGAGGGTGAATGTAATAATCCGATATTTTCTATATAATTAAATCAGAAATTTGCGTATAATTTTTTTAATTTTTTATTTTAAAGGTGAGAATAAGTGCGAGGTAAGGCGTATGTATTTGTGTGATAAATAAAAATATATTTATTACATGAATAATTTTAAATAATTTTATTTTAGAATTATTGACCATTATAAAGTATATTCTTATAATTATTGATTTTATAGTAAAAATGTAGACACTCGAAATTTTCTCTACATACTTTTTAACATTGCATTGGAGGCGATTCGTGTTTGAGATAACCACGGAAGACAGCTTTACATCCATTACGGATACTACCTAAGTTCGGTTCAACCCAAACACAAACCGGGAACATCGGTTCCAACCGAACTCAAACCGAACGTCGTTCCAAACCGGAACACACACCGAATGTCATTTCAATCTCTCTGAGATAACCTCGAGGTATGCAGATCAAAAGACCGTAAGAACAACACCGGAGAGATATTACATCTTGGCGATAACACCGCGATGCTCGGTTCCACTTTTTTAAACTAACAGCGGGAGTAGCGACTCCATCCTCGGTGATAGCCCCGAGGATGCTTTTGCGATTACTGGCGATAACCGGAATTATTTGTTCCAAATACATGCGATCGACTTGAGCTCGAGACCTCCTCTGTAGAGGCACTCATACCTCAGACTCGGAGCTAATAACGGGCAGGCAGACACATACACAAGATGACCTCACAGCATTTAAACACTTGCAGCAGTCCAATCTCAGAAGTAACCCTGAGCAACGTCTACTTTTCGCTCAAACCGGTGATAACCCCGGTGAGGAGTCAAACGTCATCTTGCCACCTCAACACTGCCTCTCACAAGATGATATCGCGGCATACCAACAAGTAGTCCAATCTCAGATGTAACCCTGAGCAACATCTACTTACAGCTCAAACCGATGATAACCCCTGCGAAGAGTCAAACATCATCTTGCCCCTTTCAACACCTGCGCGTCGTCTCAACACTTCATACATACATACATACAATAATGTCCCACAAGAACCGAGGAGTGACAATCCCGAGTGACTATTACGCGTGACGAATTTGAAGCTTGAAGACCATGGGCATAGACCCCACTTCCTGACTTCGTACAACCTCTAATCCATGTCATTGCGTAACTCTCGACACAAGCGGTCCGAAGAAGGTCGGATATACCTCATTCGGATGCTCGATTTGAAGTTCGCAAGTTCGAGAGGACATTACTGATTACATGAGTGCACGTCTTCTACGAGACGACAGGACCCATGAGGCTCAGGATGCACACCACGACCGGTACCGGTAGTACAATTGCGACCGCCAGTACTACTACTATGACCATCCGTCTATGTATACAAGCCTTGGGGTTGACCATTTGAGAGAGAGAGAGAAAAGGCGAGGAAGTCAGTAAGACCCCAACTTATTATTAATGAAATTTAATTTTCCTATTTATTATTTTGAAATAGTAAGGGTTGATTTGATTAATGTGGATAGTTATGGGTAAAATCTGCAATATTTCAAAATAAGCAAGTGGTTATAAAATATTCATTGTTGTGTGGGAATATTCGTTTGGTCGTGGAATATTCTTCTTTGTCGGGAATATTAAATGCGACGGCCATGATCTTTTGTGGGCCCCATAACTGGAAGCGATTGGATGAAGAAAACGAAAATATAAGTTGTTTAAAAATAACTGGGCGTAGTTATTACAGATTAATCTTTATTAAAATACTCGGTGGTTAAAACACACGATAGCTTTGCGGTATTGCACCAATTATTGATTCTTACGTAAGAAGGCACTACTCAATAATGGTTATAGTAATTACTTTATTCGATATTTTATTGATTTAATAATTGTTGCGTTGATATTTTATATTGTTGTTGTTTGAATAATTGTCATTACACGGTATTTTTTTTCATTATCGAAGCAATAATTCATATTATCCGAATAATATTATTAGATAACATTATTGGCAATGTCTAGAAAGTTACATACAAGGAGAGGTTTGGTCACCTAATTGCGGCAATAAGGAGAAATTCTTATTGAAAGCCCCTTTTCCTGGAACCGCTATGCAGTTGTCAATATTGTGATTCTGTAATATTATTTGTGAATAATTAATTATTGATTCATATGATGAGGAAAATATTAATTTTATGTGGATATAGATGGAGAAAATTTTTATGTGACAATTGTTGAAAATTAAAATTTTATCTTTTTCGATAAAATAATTCATTTAAATATATTATTATATTTTAATAATATAATAATGGTGATATTTTTACAACGAATGTGGGATATATGAGTATCTGAGGAGGAAGAGTATTTTGTTGCAATAAATGTTTAAAACATGTTAAACATGTCGGTGGACCCCATTTATCGATCGAAATTTGATTATAAATTTGTAAAATCGCCTGCTTATGGATTTCATCAATTTACATTTGGAATTCGGAAAAACTTTCTTACAGAAAGTTGTAGAAATTGAATTTCCTATAAAAACTTCATGAGATTCAATTTTCCGATAAAAGAGCTATTTATTATGAATTATTGAAGTTTGAAGCTCAAAATAATTGATTTTGGAAGTTTAAAATATTTAAAATAGGAAAAACGTTTTTTTACACTTGTGGGCCTCATGAAACATGTGCAAAGTGTGAAGCTAGAGGATTCAAAGTGGGCGTAAGAAAATTTATTTATATATTAATATTATATTAAAATTTACGCTTTGGTGTTCTAAGCAATTTCTATAAATAGGGTGCTTAGGTTAGAATTGAAAATCACACCGTAAACGAAGTTTTCTCTCTATTATATTATTGTTTATTCTTGTGAGTATTTTGAGTATACTTTGAGTATTGCTATACTGCAAGAAGTCCAAGTCATAGCCTTTATATCCCATGTTTCAATTTAGAAGACTTGATCTTCGAGGTAAGGGATATTATTATTTTTCGTTATGATATTATTTCTTGAATATCATTATCTTTGAAATATTGATCCAAGTTTTATCAAATTTGGAACTTTTGGTGTGTGAGTTACTATTCACGATACTACTATGACTATTCACGATATCTGATCTTATTCACGAATACTACGCACTATTCATCAAAAATGAAAATTTTCCTTTTAAGTCTAAAATATCTATTGTGGATACTAGCTTTGATTGTATCCATGTTTTGATCATTCTTGAATTTTACACCACTATGATTATTTTTGAGGTATTTTGGACATGGATAAAACAAAGTACGAATCCTTAATCCTTAATCCTTGTCATTTTGTTTCAATTTGGATTCGTTTCTTTAAAAATATTTTCATCATCCTCGGTCTTAAATGATGATATTATTGAATATCTTTGATCTACAGTAGTCTGAAAAGTCGCATGATTTCTGATGAATATCTTTGGCCGTAGTGCAAAGATGAGCAGTGTTTAGATGAACATGACTAATCGATGAATATCTTTGGCCTCAGTAGTGCAAAGATGAATATTTGATTTCGGATGTATATTGATTGATGTTACAGGGGATAAAAGATAGACGATGAACTTTTAAATTCATACATGAAGATAGTAGTTTGCATTCTCTACTTAACTCTTCTAATGAATTATTATTTCATTGTGAATATTGATTTAAAAACTTGTTGTCTATTGTATTCTATTAGATTTTTCCTGTTGAAGACTAATGATAATTTTTGTATATTATCTTAGTCATAATATTCTTCTTCGGGCTAGTTGAGCTCACCCTTTTCCTTTTTGTTCCATTTTTCTTCTCTGGAGGCGAGAATATAAGCGAGTACTTTAGTCGGGGTATGGAATGAAGGTTCTAGAGAGAGTTGTTTAGTAGTCCTCACCATTTTGTAAAATAATGTATCAATAAATGTGATGAGGATTTATTTGAGTATAGATATTGTCTGAAGATAATATTTGTATTCAAACTCACGCTTTCTTGTTGTAATAATAAAGTTGTAGTTGTTTACATACCATGTATTGACAAATCGAAATGGGTGATGTATACCTATTTTGGGGGCGCCACGGTTGGTATCGAGCTTAGGATATGATCTCTGGCGGAGATCGGGGAATAGAACTAGGAGGGAGAGAGCGAGTAAATCCTTCGCTAGTGTGTCCTACCTACCTAAGCTTATTTGTTAGTTGGTCAAGATATAGGGATATTATGTGATATATTGATTTCCTTAATTAACCCTTGTTTTATGACAAGATTTGAGAATGTCGATCGAGAATATTAACAATGGAAATGAGGCCGTGGAGAGCCTTTGTACTCACCAACGAGGAGAACGTGCAACAAAAGGGCAATGTTCCTCCCGTGAACAACACCACCGAAAGCGAGATGATGAACGAGGGGATGTTTAGAAGCTTTTTGCGATTCATGCAAAATCGAGACGAGGGAGACTCGTGTTCAAAATACGGGAGGAAATGATAGCAATTCACGGGTTGTCACAACCAAAGCGATTCAAAGAGTTGGGACCACGAAATTTAAGGGAAAGCCAAATTCGATCATGCGCGGAAACATGGGTCAAGCAAATTACCAAGATATTCGATGTCTTGGGATGCACGGAGGAACAGAAGGTTCCATTCGCCACCTTTATGTTCCGTGGCGAAAGCGGATCATCGGTGGGAGTCTCAGAAGCGTATCCATCCAAACTTTTCGGCATGTCTTGGGAGAGCGTTTGAAACTATTTAATGACAAATACTTTCCGAAAGTGTTCGTCATATGAAGGAAGTGGAGTTTATTAGACCGAGCGAAACAACATGACGATGTCTCAAAGACGAGGCAAAGTTTGCGAGTTATCCAGTTTGCACCTCATTTGGTGGAGAATGAGGAACGTATGACGCGGATGTTTCTTAGAGGTTTGAAACCCGTACGTCGTATCTCATTTCTCATAAATTTTCTCTATTCGGATGTTGTAAGCAGGGCTCAATTATTAGAGCGAGATAACGAGTACGGTCAACTGAGGACCACAACCGGATCATACCGGAGATGGTAGTCAACAAAACAACGATAACCAAATGGAGAAAGAAAAAGACGACAAAAATGGTAACCACTCGGTGGTAATCATCATGGCCATGAAAATAGAAGAAGCGAAATCGAGGAGATTTTAAAAGAGGAGATTTAACAACGACGACCGTGAAAGACGAGCGATGTCTTAGAACAACCGGTTCTAAGGGAGGAGAACGACCACCGGTCATATGCTATAAATGCGGGAAAGAGGGACATATCATCAAACCGCCCACAACAGTTCAAGGTATGCTATAATTGTGGAAAGGAAGGACATATCGCTTCGAGATTATGACAGAATAAAACCTAGTTCAATGGGGACGGTGACTCAAAAAAGATCGTCCCGAGAAAAAGTTAAAGTCAATCGGTTCTGGAAAAGCGTTTGTTGTGATCGGTCAAAATCGAGGAACCCAAACGAGGTGATCACGGGTAAACTATTTATAAATTCTTGCGAAGTTTATACCTTACTTGATCTGGTGCTACCCATTCATTTATCTCTCCTACTTGTGCTCAACGCTTAAATTTGACTCCGGAAAAATTAGACTTTGACCTATCTGTGGAAACTCAGTTAGGAAAAACTTTCATCACATCCACTCGCTTATAAATCTTGTTTGATTCAAGTTGGCACCATCACCTTACACATTGACCTTATCTCTTTAAAGATACTTGCTTTTGATGTGATTTTAGGGATTGATTGGTTAACTACACATCATGCCAAAATTGATTGTTTTTGTAAGGTTGTTAGCTTTCATATTCCTAAACAATCATTTATGCAATTCAAGCAACTAAACCATTAAAATCAATCAACATCATATCTAATCATAAAGCTATTCGTTTATTGAAAAACAGGATGTCAAGCTTTCTTAGCCCATGTTATGGATTTGAATAAAGACACGTCAAATTTGAATAATATTCCTGTTGTTATTGACTTTCCCGACGTATTTCAAGAAGAACTCCTATTCACCCCGTAACGTGAAGTTGAATTCTTTATTGATCTTGAACTCGTACAAAGCCCATTTCTAAAACCCCATATCGAATGGCTCTATTTAACTTCGTGAGTTAAAGGTCCAACTACGAGGATTGTTGGACATCGGTTTCATCTCGTCCCTAAGACATCTCCTCGGGGTGCTCTGCTTTTATTCGTAGAAAGAAGAAAGACGGAGTATGCGACTTTGTATTGACTATCGGAATTGAACCATGTCACCATCAAGATTAGGTATCCTCTACCTCGTATTGATGACTTGTTTGACCAATTGCAGGCAGGGCACAATTCTTTTCAAAAATCGATCTTCGCTTACGGATATCATCAAATGAAGATTAGAATCGAGGATATTCCAAAGACCTTTTTAACTCTCAGATGCGGGCATTATGAATTCTTAGTCATGTCTTTCGGATGACTAATGCTCCTCATGACTTTCAAGGATATGATGAACCAGAGTATTCAAGGAATATTTGGATCGATTCGTTGTTGTTTTTATTGATGACATCCTCATATATTCCAAAAGTCGTGAATATCATGAGCACCATTTGAAGTCGGTACTCCAAAGGCTTCGTGAAAACAAACTATATGCCAAATTGAAGAAATGCGAGTTCGGCTTGAGGAAGTAGCATTCCTTGGGCACGTGGTGTCGAAACATACGGAGTATCTGTCGATCCGTGAAGATTGAAGCAATACAAAGTTTGGAGCAACCAAGTCGGTGATCAAGTCTTACGTAGCTTTTGGGCTTAAATTTGGTTATTATCGGAGATTCGTGGAAGGGTTTTCTCGAATCGCTACTCCATTAACTCAATTAACTCGAAAGGATACAAAATTCGCTTTGGAGCGAAGAATGCGAGAAGAGTTTCCAAGAGCTTAAGAGGAGACTTATTTCTTTTGTTCTAACAATACCATCTGGTTCGGATGGATTTGTTATCTCACAACGATGCTTCGAGCAAAGGGTTAGGATGTGTTCTCATGCAACGTGGGAAAGTCATAGCCTTTATGCCTCACGACAAACTTAAAGAGTATGAGAGGAATTATCCTACTCATGATCTAGAGTTAGCGTAATGCATTTTTCGCGCTTAAAGATATGGAGGCACTATCTATATGGGGAGAAAGTGGAGATATATTCGCACCATAAAAGCCTTAAATATTTCTTCACTCAAAAGAACTCAACATCTGGCAAATGACGTTGGCTCGAGCTATTGAAAGACTACGACCACACACTATTCAATACCATCCCGAAAAGCGAACGTAGTAGACGCTACGAGTAGAAGATCATATCGGAATGAGTGCGATGATGTCAAGTATAATGATAGAGCCAACTTTAATAGAAAAGTTAATGTTGCTCAAGCCACCAACCGGAGCCGATGCGTATGAAGAAGAAAGTATAAGAAGGAGCTATTCCTAAGTGAGAATTGATGAAGAAGGAATACTTGAGTCCACTCTGAACTTTGTGTTCCTAACGACTCGATTTGAAATACAAGATTATGATGGAGGCACACAATACACCATTTGCAATCCATCCTGAAAGTACTAAAATGTATCGTGATCTTCGACATACATTTTGGTGGAACAATATGAAGAGAGAGATTGCGGTTTTATCTCGATGTGTTTAACTTGCCAACGTGTAAAGGCGGAACATCTAGTACCTAAGGGTCCGTTGCAACCACTTGAGATTCCGAAATGGAGTGTGGAACACATTACCATGGATTTCAATTCTGGGTCTTCCTACGGTTTCTCAAGGCATCAATGCTATTTGGGTTATTGTTGATAGATTAACAAAGTCTCTCATTTCTTGCCGATACGGAGACTTATTCCTTGAACGTCTTGCTAGTATGTACATGAATGAGATTGTGAGGTTGCATGGTATGCCAAGATTCATAGTTTCGATCGTGACCCAAGATTCACTTCAAGATTTTGGGTTAGCTTGCAAAAGCTATGGGCACAGATTTGCGATTTAGTTCGGCATACCATCCCCAAACCAGACGGACAATCGAGAGGACTATTCAAACTCTTGAAGATCTATTAAGACTCGTGTCCTAGACTTCAAGGGCAATTGGGATAAGTATTTACCATTGGTGGAATTCTCCTACAACAACAAATTATCGCAAGTATAGGTGTGGCTCCATTCAAGCATTATATGGACGAAAATGTCATTCTCCAATATGTTGGGATGAGGTGGGTGAAGCAACATTGTTGGGACCCGAAAGTTAGTACGTATTTGACTCACCGAAAAGATCCAAATGATTCGACAAACGATATACAAACGGCACAAGATCGACAAAAGAGTTATGCGGATCTTCATCGAAAGGACGTGGAATTTAGTATAGGGGATCATGTATTGTTGCGAGTTGCTCCATGGAAGGGAGTTACAAGATTTGGGAAGAGAGGAAAACTCAATCCACGATTTATTAGTCCATTTCAAATTCTTGACCGAGTAAGAAATGTAGCCTATAGACTTGCGTTACCTCCGAGTATGTCTCGTGTTCATAATGTGTTTCACATATCTCAGATTTCAGTAAATATGTGAAAGACCCAAACCACGTTATAGAGTTAGAACCGAGACGAGATAAAGTAAGACTTAACGTGATGAGGAGGTACTGTCACAAGATCTTGGATAGAAGGAGCATGTCCCTACGCCAAGAAAGGTCATACCACAAGTTAAAGTTCTGTGGAGGAATCATGCTTATAGAGAAATGACCGGGAATTGGAAACGAAATGAAAGCGAGGTATCCTTACCTTTTCAAACACTGTGTACGTACATCAATTTCGAGGACGAAATTTCATAAGGAGGGAGGTTGTAAGACCCCAACTTATTATTAATGAAATTTAATTTTCTATTTATTATTTTGAAATAGTAAGGGTTGATTTGATTAATGTGGATAGTTATGGGTAAAATACGCAATATTTCAAAATAAGCAAGTGGTTATAAAATATTCATTGTTGTTTGGGAATATTCGTTTAGTCGTGGAATATTCTTCTTTTGCCGAATATTTGTATGACCACGCAGCTTTTGTGGGCCCCATAACTAAAAAGAGATTGGATGAAGAAAACGACAAATATAAGTTGTTTAAAAATAACTACAGAAGTTGTTATTCAAGTAATCATCGTTAAAATACTCTTGGTTAAAACACAAGAAGCACACCATGTATTGCACCAATTATTGATTCTTACGTAAGAAGGCACTACTCAATAATGGTTATAGTAATTACTGCTTCAAAGATTTTATTGATTTAATAATTGTCATTGCGTTGATATTTTATATTCATTGTTGTTTCAATAATTGTCATTACACGATATTTTTCATTATCGAAGCAATAATTCATATTATCTCGAATAATATTATTAGATAACATTATTGGCAATGTCTAGAAAGTTCATCTAAGGAGAGGTTTGGTCACCTAATCAAGCTTGCCAAGAAGGAGAAATTCTTATTGAAAGCCCCTCTTCCTCAACCCGCTGTCATTAATATCAGGATTCGTAATATTATTTGTGAATAATTAATTACCGATTTATATGATGAGGAAAATATTAATTTTATGTGGATATAGATGGAGAAAATTTTTTAATGTGACAATTGTTGAAAATTGAAATTTTATCTTTTTCTCGATAAAATAATTCATTTAAATATATTATTATATTTTAATAATATAATAATGGTGATATTTTTACAACGAATGTGGGATATATGAGTATCTGAGGAGGAAGAGTATTTTGTTGCAATAAATGTTTAAAACATGTTAAACATGTCGATGGACCCCATTTATTGATCGAAATTTGATTATAACTTGTAAAATTGCCTGCTTTGTGGATTTCGGTCCATTTTTGTTTGGAATTCGAAAAAACTTTCTTCGTAAAAGTTGTAGACAATTGAATTTCCTATAAAAATTTATGAGATTCCAATTTTCCGATAAAAGGGCTATTTATTATGAATTATCAAGTTTCAAGTCTCAAATAATTGATTTTTGGAAGTTTAAAATATTTAAAATAGGAAAAACGTTTTTTTACACTTGTGGGCCTCATGAAACATGTGCAAAGTGTTTGAAGCTAGAGAATTCAAAGTGGGCATAAGAAAATTTATTTATATATTAATATTATATTAAATTTTCGCTTTGTGTCTAAGCAATTTCCTATAAATAGGTGCTTAGGTTAGAATTGAAAATCACACCGTAAACTGAAGTTTTCTCTCTATATTATTATTAGCGTATTCTTGTGAGTATTTTGAGTATACTTTGAGTATTGCTATACTAAGGTGAAAGTCCAAGTCATAGCTTTATATCCTGTTTCAAATTAAAGTCTTGATCTTTCGAGGTAAGGGGATATTATTATTTTTCAGAATGATATTATTTCTTCAATATCATTATCTTTGAAATATTGATCTGAAGTTTTTATCAAATTTGGAACTTTTGGTGTCTGAGTTCTTATTCACGTGATACTGGCCTTATTCACGATGATATCTGATCTTATTCACGAATCACGGCACTATTCATCGAAAAATGAAAATTTTCCTTTTCGCCTAAAAAATATCTATTGTGGATACTAGCTTTGATTGTATCCATGTTTTGATCATTCTTGAATTTTACACCACTATGATTATTTTGAGGTATTTTTGGACATGGATAAAACAAAGTACTAATCCTTAATCCTTAATCCTTAATCCTTAATCTTTGTCATTTTGTTTCAATCGGATTCGCTTCTTTAAAATATTTTTCATCATCCTCGGTCTTAAATGATGATATTATTGAATATCTTTGGCTTTGTAGTGCAAAGATGAATGATTTCTGATGAATATCTTTGGCCGTAGTGCAAAGATGAACAGGTGTTTAGATGAACATGACCAACTGATGAATATCTTTGGCCTGTAGTGCAAAGATGAATATTTGATTTCAGATGTATATTGATTGATGTTACAGGGATAAAAGATAGACGATGAACTTTTAAATTCATATATAGAAGATAGTAGTTTGCATTCTCTACTTAACTCTTCTAATGAATTATTATTTCCGCTGCGAATATTGATTTAAAAACTTGTTGTCTATTGTATTCTATTTGATTTTTCCCTGTTGAAGACTAATGATAATTTGTTGTATATTATCTTAGTCATAATATTCTTTACTGGGCTAGTTGAGCTCACCCTTTTCTTTTTTGTTCCATTTTTCTTCTCAGGAGGCGAGAATATAGCGAGTACGAGTCGGGGTATGGAATGAAGGTTCTAGAGAGAGTTGTTTAGTAGTCCTCACCATTTTTGTAAAATAATGTATCAATAAATGTGATGAGGATAAAGTTTTACTGTTGTAATAATAAAGTTGTAGTTGTTTCTGTACCATGTATTGACAACTCAGAATGGGTGATGTATACCTATTTTGGGGGCGTCACAGAAGTCCTGTCCATTTTACTCTGCATACACATCTTTTGAGTATTTTCTCATCTTTAAACACTTGTTAGCTCACATATAGCTATCTTTTATCCGTGAGGAGCCGAGTGTTTATCCATTTAAAAGTCATAGAAAGTCTACATTGGCGCCCCAACCGTAAGCCTTCTCACATTATATAAAGCTTTCTTCTTATATTAGGACACACCATTATACACATTGAGAGTCGTGTTGTTGTGCGTTTGCCCGCACTTGATGCCTCAGTAGTTTTCATTTCTATCTCGTATATATATACTTATATATATGTATATATTTTATATATGGACTAACATTATCGAGTTATACCTCGATTGAGCCTGAACTTGATGCCCGAGCGTTTATTGCTTTAATATATATATATATATATATATATATATTGTTGTATTATATCTCGATGAGCCCGGATTTTATATCCTAGACATTTACTCGCTTTTATATATATATATATATATATATATATATATTGTTGTTGGACATATTCGATGAGCCCGGATTTACATCCGGTCGTTCTTATCGCTTTATATATATATTTGTACATATATATATATATATATATATATATATATATATATACATTTACATCACAGTTCGGAGTTTACTTCATTGGCCTTTTTATAGCTTTATTTATATTTTCGTCCTGTCTGGAGTTTACTTCGTGACAGTTGATCGCTTTTACAACTTTATTTATATTTCGTCCCACCTGGAGTTTACTTCGTGGTGGTTGATCATGTCCATATATATGTATGTATATATATATATATATATTTACCGCTTTTATATATTTATATTTCTGATCCCCCATGGAGTTGCTTCGTGGTGGTTGATCATGTCTGTATATATATATTCAAAGCTTTTATATATATAACTGCTTACTTCTTTCCATACAAATTACAGTATCATGTGAGCCTAGGAATCATGTGATCACCGATTCAGTCCACTGAATCTAGATTCGATTCCCATGATGGACATTTTTTAGTCATAGCGACTTGTACATTATTTTAATAATGTCTCAATTTCCTTGGATGGTCATTCATACCCATGAGGAGTTCTAAGATCTTGTGTATATTATTTTCTCGAGAATGCTTCGCATCTCAAAATAAAAACAAACGAGCCTAACATTTAATAATAAAATGGAAGCATCAAAGGCCTCAATTACTATTGAGCACATGGTTTGAAAAACCTCTTTTACAAAAACGACATTGCTATATCTTGTTTAAAACCTGAATTTTTCTATAAATTCAAACCCTATGTATATAGTACGAACGAGGTAATTGCACTACTTCCAAATAATTGCACATCGATCCACACACACACACACACATTCATATACAGTTTTTTGAAAAGTGGCGGTCACAGTAGTAACACGGATGTCGAAGTCTGCTAACACCTTCCTCTGCATATCAAGCCCCCGACCCAAAAATGAATCTCTTGGTTTCACGACCTGCCTAGCAGTTGTCAAATCATCGGGTCAATGTGTGAAAACCTTTTCGGTTCAGATTGGTGCAACCAAGATTAAATACACCAACCGGCGACTCTTAAAGTCGACCAGTACGCCCCCAAAATAGGTATACATCACCCATTTTGAGTCGTCAATAACATAATCTGTAAACAACTACAACTTTATTAATACAACATGAAAACTGTGAGTTTAAATACAAATATTTTCGTCTAGACAATATTCAAACCCAAATAAGTCCTCATTACAATTATTGGTACATTATTTTACAAAAATGGTGAGGACTACTAAAACAACTTTCTAGAATCATCATTCCACACTCCGACTAGAACTCGCTACATTCTCGCCCCCTGGGAAGAAAAATAGAACAAAAAGAAAAAGGGTGAGCTCAACTAGCCCAGTAAAGAATATTATGACCAAGATAATATAGAACAAATTATCGTTAGTCTTCAATAGGGAAAAATCTGATAAAATACAATAGACAACAAGTTTTAGATCAATATTCGCAGCGAAAATAATAATTCATAAAAGAGTTACGTAGAGAATGAAATCTACTATTATCTATGAATTTAAAAGTCCATTATCAATATTTTATCCTCAGAACATCAATCAATATACATCTTGAATCAAATATTCATCTTTGCACTACAAAAAGCCAAAGATATTCATCACTGGGTCATGTTCATCTCAACACCTGTTCATCTTTGCACTACGGGCCAAAGATATTCATAAGAAAATCAACCATCTTTGCACTACAAGCCAAAGATATTCAGTAATATCATCATTTAGGACTGAGGATAATGAAAAATATTTTAAAGAAAACGAATCGAGTGAAACAAAAGAACAAATACTAAGGATTCGTGCTTTAAACAATTCGAGTTCAAAAATACTTCATAAATACTCATAGTGAAGTAAAATTCAAGAATGATCAAAACATGGATACAATCAAAACTAATATCCATAATAGATATTTTGGACAAAAAACAAAAATTTAATTTTCCTGTGAATAGTGCCGTATTCGTGAATAGTGCATAACTCCCTTCCATGGAGCAACACGCAACAATACATGATCCCCAATGCTAAATTCCACGTCCTTTCGATGAAGATCCGCATAACTCTTTTGTCGATCCTGTGCCATTTGTATACGTTGTCGAATCATTTGATCTTTTTCCGTAGTATACGTACTCAACTTGGGTCCCAACAATGTTGCTTCACCCACCTCATCCCAACATATTGGAGAGCGACACTTTCGTCCATACAATGTTTCGAATGGAGCCACACCTATACTTGCCTGATAACTGTTGTTGTAGGAGAATTCCACCAATGGCAAATACTTATCCCAACTCCCTTTGAAATCTAGGACACAGAGTCTTAATAGATCTTCAAGAGTTTGAATAGTCCTCTCGATTGTCCATCCGCTTTGAGGATGGTATGCCGAATCAATCATAAATCCGCGCTCATAGCTTTTTGCAAGCTAACCTAAAATCGTGAAGTGAATCTTGGGTCACGATCCGAAACTATGGTTACTGGCATGCCATGCAATCTCATAATCTCATTTACATACATATGAGCAAGACGTTCAAGGGAATAAGTCTCCCGTATCGGCATGAAATGAGCAGACTTGGTTAATCTATCAACAATAACCCAAATATCATTTATGCCTTGAGAAACCGTGGAAAGACCCGTAACGAAATCCATGGTAATGTGTTCCCACTTCCATTTCGAAATCTCAAGTGGTTGCAATGGGCCCTTAGGCACTTGATGCTCTGCCTTTACATGTTGACAAGTTAAACACCTGGAGATAAACTTCGCGATCTCTCTCTTCATATTGTTCCACCAAAATGTATGTCGAAGATCACGATACATTTTGGTACTTCCAGGATGGATTACAAATGGTGTATTGTGTGCTTTCATCATGATCTTGTTCTTTAAATCAGAATCGTTAGGAACACAAAGTCTGGAGTGGACTCGAAGTATTCCTTCTTCATTGATTCTCGCTTCCGGAATAGCACCTTCTTGACTTTCTTCTTCTTCATACGCATCACCTCCGTGTCAGGGGCTTGAGCAACTTTAACTTCATCGATTAAAGTTGGTTCTACGCAGATACTCATCACATCATCGCACTCGTTCCTTCACATATGATCTTCTACTCAACGCGCCACTACCACGCTTGCTTTTTTCCGTGATGGTATTAAATAGTGTGGTCATAATCTTTCAACAACTCGAGCCAACGCCGTCAGCCGCATGTCGAGTTCCTTTTGGGTGAAGAAATATTTGAGGCTTTTATGGTCCAATATATCTCCACTTTCTCTCCATATAGATAGTGTCTCCATCTCTTTAGCGAAAAAACGATCACCGCTAACTCTAGATCATGAGTAGGATAATTCCTCTCATATTCTTTTTAAGTTGTCATGAGGCATAAAGCTATGATTTTCCCATGTCGCATGAGAACACACCCTAACCCTTTGCCCAAGCATCATCAGAGATAACAAATCCATCCGAACCAGATGGTATTATCGTAACAAAAATCAAATAAGTCTCCTCTTAAGCTCTTGGAAACTCTTCTCGCATTCTTCGCCCATACTGAATTTTGTATCCTTCCAAGTTAGCGAAGTTAAAGGAGTAGCGATTCGAGAAAATCCTTCCACGAATCTCCGATAATAACCAAATTAAGCCCGTAAAAAGCTACGATTTTGGTCACCAACTTTGGTTGCTCCCCAACTTCAATCTTCCCGTCAACAGATACTCCATGTTTTGACACCACGCGCCCAAGGAATGCTACTTCCTCAAGCCGTAACTCGCATTTCTTCAACTTAGCATAAAGCTTGTTTTCACGAAGTCTTTGAGTACCAAATTTTCAAATGGTGCTCATGATCTTCACTATTTTTGAATATATGAGAATGTCATCAATAAAGACAACAACGAATCGATCCAAATAATCCTCAATACTTGGCTCATCATATCCATGAAAGTCCGCAGGAGCATTAGTCAATCCAAAAGACATGACTAAGAATTCATAATGCCCGCATCGAAGTTCTCAAGGCGCCTTTGAATATCCTCGCTTTAATCTCCAAATTGATGATATCCGTAATCTAAGATCGATCTTTGAAAAGAATTGTGCTCCTCAGAATCGGGTCAAACAGTCATCAATACGAGGTAAATGGATACCTATTCTCGATAGTGACGTGGTTTAATTCTCGATAGTCAATACAAAGTCGCATACTTCCGCTTTTTTTTTCTTTACAAATAAAACAGAGCACCCCAAGGAGATGTACTAGATTTAATGAAACCGATGTCCAACAACTCCTCGTTGTTGGACCTTTAACTCCTCAAGTTCAATAGAGCCATTCGATATGGGGTTTTAGAAATGGGCTTTGTACCAGTTCAAGATCAATAAAGAATTCAACTTCACGCTCGGGGTAGACCGGAAGTTCTTCAGAAACACGCCAGAAATTTACTAACAACAGAATATTATTCAAATCTTACGTGTCTTTATTCAAATCCATAACATGGGCTAAGAAAGCTCGACATCCGCTTTTTCAATAAACAAATAACTTTATGACTAGATATGATGTTGATTGATTTTAATGGTTTAGTTGTTTGAATTGCATAACAAAGTTGGTTAGGAATATGAAAACTAACAACCTTACGAAAAACAATCAATTTTGGTATGATGAGTATTTAACCAATCAATCCCTAAAATCACATCAAAAGCAAGTATCTTTAAAGAGATAAGGTCAACAGTAATGTGATGGTGCCAACTTGATCAAACAAGATTTATAAATAGTGGATGTGATGAAAGTTTCTCCAACGGAGTCTCCACAGATAAATCAAAGTCTAATTTCTCCTGAGTTAAGTTTAAACGTTGAGCACAAGGTGAGAGATAAATGAATGGGTAGCACCAGATGTAGTAAGGTATAAACTTCACAAGAATTTATGATTAGCTTACCCGTGATCACCTCATTTGGGTTCCTCGATTTTAACCAAATACGACAAACGCTTCTTCCAGAACCGCTAACTTTGACTTTTCCGGGACAACCTTTTTGAGTCACCATCCTCGATGGACTTGGTTTCGCTTACCGCATAATCTCGAGCTATATGTCCTTCCTTTCCACAATTATAACATACCTTGAACTGCTAGGGCGCTTTGAATGATATGTCCTCTTTCCAAGATTTATAAGATACGACCGGGTGGTCGCTTCTCCTCCCTTAGAACCGCTTGTTGCCATTGGTACCGACGCCTTCACATGGTCGTTGTTGAATCTCCTCTTTTAAATCTCCTCCCCAACTCGCTTCTTCTTTTATTCTCACGGCCATGATTACCACCGTAATGGTTACCGCTTTTGTCCGTATTCTTCTTTCTCCGCCGGTTATCGTTGTTCGATGATGATCGCCACACCAAGATGATCCTCGGTTATGGTCCCCATTGAACGTATTCATTATCTCGCCTAATAATCGAGCCCCGCTGACAACATCCGAATAGAGAAAAAATTTATGAGAAATGAGATATCGACGTATGCCGGGTTTCAAACCTCTTAGAAACATCCACGCCATACGCTCCTCATTCTCCACCAAATGAGGTGCAAACCGATAACTCGCAAACTTTGCCTCAGATCGGGACACCGCCATGTTATTTTGTTCCAATAATGAACTCCACTTCCTTCATATGATGAATACTTTTAGAAAGTATTTGTCATTGAAAAGTTTCAAACGCTCTCCCAAGATATGCCGAAAAGGGCCGGATGGGTACGCTTCACGATTCCCACCAAGAATCTCGCCTCATTACGAACATAAAGGTGGCGAATGGAACCTTCGTTCTCCGCATCCCAAGACATCGAATATCTTGGTGATTTGTTTGACCCACGCTTCGCATTAATCGGATCCGCTTTCCCTGCATTCGTGGTCCCAACTTTTGAATCGCTTGGGTCGTGATAAACCGTGCATTGTTATCATTTCCACTCAGATTTTGTGCACGAAGTCTCCTCGTCCGATTTTGCATGAACTGCAAAAAAGCTTCTAAACATCCCGTCGCTCATCATCTACTCAAAGTGTTGTTGTTCACAGAGGAACATTGCCACTGTTGCACGTTTCTCCTCGTCAGTGAGTAAAGGTGTTCTCTACTGGCCTCATTTACTCCATCATAACATTCTCAAATGACATTCTCAAATACCGCCATAAAACAAGGGTTAATTAAAGAAATCAACATATCACATAATATCCCTATATATCGACCAACTAACAAATAAGCTTAGTAGGACACACTAGCGAAGGATTTACTCGCCTCTCCCTCCTAGTTCTATTCCCCGATCTCCGCCAGAGATCATATCCCTAAGCTCGATATTAATCATGACGCCCCCAAAATAGGTATATATCACCCATTTTGAGTCACAATAATATGGTATGTAAACAACTACAACTTTATTAATACAACATAAAAATCGTGAGTTTAAATATAAATATTGTCGCCTGACAATATTCACACCCAAATAAGTCCTCATTACAATTATTGGTACATTATTTTATAAAATGGTGAGGACTACTAAAATAATTTTCTAGAATCATCATTCCACACCTTTACTAGAACTCGCTACATTCTCACCTCCCCGAGAAGAAAAATGGAAAAAAAGAAAAAGAGTGAGCTCAACTAGCCCAAAGAAAGAATATTATGACCAAGATAATATAGAACAAATTATCGTTAGTCTTCAACAGGAAAAATCGATAAAATATAATAGATAACAAGTTTCAGATCAATATTCGCAGTTAAAAATAATAATTCATGTAAGAAGTTACGTAGAGAATGAAATCTACTATTATCTATGAATTTAAAAGTCCATCATCAATATTTTATCCTCAGTAACATCAATCAATATACATCTTGAATCAAATATTCATCTTTACACTACAAAGCCAAAGATATTCATCACCGTCATGTTCATCTCAACACTGCTCATCTTTGCACTACTGGCCAAAGATATTCATAAGAAAATCAACCATCTTTGCACTACAAGCCAAAGATATTCAGTAATATCATCATTTAGGACTGAGGATGATGAAAAATATTTTAAAGAAAATGAATCCAGTGAAACACAAGAACAAATACTAAGGATTCATACTTTAAATAATCCGAGTTCAAAAATACTTCATAAATACTCATAGTGAAGTAAAATTCAAGAATGATCAAAACATGGATACAATCAAAGCTAGTATCCATAATAAATATTTTGGACAAAAAACGAAAATTTAATTTTCCTGTGAATAATGTCGTATTCGTGAATAAGTCAGATATATCGTGAATAATAGTCGTGAGATACGTGAATAAGTAACCCCGACACTAAAAGACAAGAATTTTACAAGAAAAATCTTACCAATAATCCTAAGATAATGATATTAGAAGAAATAATATCATTTTAAAAAAATAATATCCCTTACTTTGAAAAAGACATCAGATTTCTACCGAAATACCGATATAGCGTCAAGGGAAATTGCACCGTATAGCAACACTCAAAGTATCAAAATAGTCACAAGAATACCCTCGATAATATAGAGAGAGAAAGGGAGAGAAAACTTCATTTTCTGGTGTGATTTTCAATTCTAACCTAAGCACCCTATTTATAGGAAATTGCTTAGAACACCAAAGCAGAAAATTTAATAAATATTAATATTATTTTTCCACAACTTCCTACGCACACTAATTGAGCCAAACATCAGCCACACATGTAGCCCACCTCTCAAAAAACGTTTTTCTCACATAAATAATTTAAAACTCCAAAAAAATTAAAATCAATTAATCCGAAACTTCAATAATTCACAATAAATAGCTCTTTTATCAGAAAAATTCAAACCTCATGTCCTTTCCATATAAAATTTCATTCTCTACAACTTTGCAGAAGAAAGTTTTTCCAAATTCCAAATGTAAATCGAATCAAATCCACAAACGGGAGATTTTACAAGCTATAATCAAATTTCTACCAAGAAAGGGGTCAAAAACATGAAAAAACATGTTTTAAATATTTATTGCAACAAAAATACTCTTCCTCCTCATTTATTCATATATCCCACATTCATTGTAAAAATATCACCATTATTATATTATTAAAATATAATAATATATTTAAATGAATTATTTTATCGAAAAAGATAAAATATCAATTTTCAACAATTGTCACATTAAAAATTTTCTCCATCTATATCCACATAAAATGAATATTTTCCTTATCATATAAATCAATAATTAATTATTCACAAATAATATTACGTAATCACAATATCGACAACCAGCCGCTTCTCGTGAAAGAGGGGCTTTCCAATAAGGATTTCTCCTTACCGGCAAGCGTAATTAGGTGACCAAACCTCTCCTTAGATGTAACTTTCTAGACATTATCAATAATGTTATCTAATAATATTATTCAAATAATATGAATTATCGATCCGATAATGAAAATATCGTGTATTGACAATTATCAAACAATAATAATATAAAATATCAACGTAGCAATTATCAATCAATAAAATAAAATATCGAATAAGAATTATCGTAATAATTATCGAGTAATGCCTTCCTACGTAAGAATCAATAATTGTGCAATACCGCAGGCGTACCGTGTTTTTTTAACCAATCGAATATTTTAACAAGATAATCTGTGAATAACTACGCCAGTTATTTATAAACAACTTATACTTGTTGTTTTCTTCATCCAATCGCTTTTCGTTATGGGGCCCACAAGGTCAAGGCCACCGTCATTTAACATTCCCCACAAAGAAGAATATTCCACGACCAAACGAATATTCTCCGATAAAAAATGAATATTTTATAACCACTTGAATATTTGAAATATTTATGATTTTACCCATAACTAACCAACCACATAATCAAATCAACCCTTACTATTTCAAAATAATAAATAGAGGAAATTTGATTTTATTTAATAATAAGTCAGTCTTACAACCTCCCTCCTTATGAAATTTTGTCCTCGAATCGACGTACATACACATTGTTTCATTATCCATGAAAATGAAAAGCTCGAATTTGAAAAAGCAATGCTTTGGGATCCTTAAAAACATTTCTGATTTCAGAAGCCTGCTTATGGTATACCAGATTAGAAATGACTCAAAGATCCATAGTTGGGAAGAGATTAGATAACTCAAAGCTCCATAGCCCTCCTCACTCAAATACGCTTTTTAATCTCGGATGGCTCCCGACCGGTACCAAATTACCAAAGTCAAGAAATAGTCTAACGAGTCATTTAGAGAGTATACTCAAAGGTGGAGGCGCTTCGTCGCTTTCAAGTTATTCCTTCCATGATGGAATCGAAATGGTCATGACTTTTATAGATGTACAGAAGCTCCTTTCTATGAAAGAGTTCTAGTCGGTATTGGCAAACCATTCTCTAAAAATGACCAAGCACGAGAAATGGTCGAAAATGGGATTGAAGTCCGGTAAAATTCAAGACCTAGCGCTTATTAAAGCCGCCGCGAGCACATCCATCCGAGATCTTATGGAAACAACCCGGAGGGTCCATAAAAGAAAGAGGAGGATGTTTCCTTGATACTACAAGGACAAAAGGCAATCAAAGCATGCCTATATGCAGAGGAGAAACTACTCCCATTTTCCAAACAATCTTCAAACCCTCCATTGCCTAAAAGTGGAGAAGTAAAGCGACCTCGAACGCTCACACCCTTAGGTGACTCGCTTCGAGAATATTCTTGCTCTTCCGACTACTCGAAGAAAATTACACATCTTCTTCCACCACCAACCCTAATGGGAGGGGTTTTAATGCTACTCGAAGTGTGCTTATCATGCCGAGCACCGGACATGATACTCTAAAGATCATTGGGCCTTGAAACACAAGATTCAAGATCTAATAGACAATGGTGAGATCGTGGTCACAAAACCGATCAACCTCACGTGCAAGACAACCCTCTTCCTCAACACAAAGAAGAAGAGGTCAATATGATCACTTGGAGCATCGGACAAGGTTCCAATTTAACGACGAATCATCCCAAACCATCAAAGACTGTGTTTGACAAATGGGATTATGTAAAGTTCCAATTTACTATGGAACGAAAAGATGAAAGCTCTTTGCAAACAAATTGAAAGAATCGCGTAATCGGTGACCCACCATCATCAAGTCACACGCCAATTAATCAGCAGAGCATGCCTATCTCCTTCCTTTTGTTATGAATGCCTCCTCACCACCTTCGTAAAGTGAAGCTATGGAGGATAAGGTTGCTAAGAGAGCAAATGCTAAAGCCCGGCTCGATTTTGCCAATCGTAAGGGAATTCACCTATTTGGGCCAATCTATGGAGGAGATATTACAGATGTTGATCAACGAAGGAAGAATTACTTTCCTTCTCCTCCAATCAATCCCCGCTTAGGATGGTTCAATTCTATAAAATGTGTCATCATTTCACATTCTCGCGGTCACAAAGACGTAAGAATGCCGGGCACTCCGCCATCTTATTCGTAATCTTATCGATAATCGGTGTCCTCAAATAGCAGATGATTACACCAGTGCACCTCAAGGGTGGGAATGCATGTCCTACCAAATGGAAGGGATCAGTGAGCGCTATATCCGGCGTGGATGATGAGATCTGCAAAGTATTTTCCATACAACCAATTCAACTCAAAAGAGTCGATAATCCTTTGAAAGTGGTCCGCACTGAGCCAATTTCTTTATCTTCTGCACCACAATATCCTGTTGTCACCATACATAAGGTTCCATGGAATTATGGAGAAGTCAAGGATCCACGCCTCATACTATCACTATAAAGGTCATTGGAAAATCCACCGTATCTTCCTCAACGGGTTATTAAACCTACTCATCAAAGCAAAGGGAAGATTCCCATAGAGAAGATTGAAAAATTCCTCCGCACTATGGGCCACAATGAAGCCAAAGTGGTTTTAAGCTTAATGAGAAGCTCCACACCGATATCTATATCGGATTTAGTTTTCTTTTTAAGGATCATCTAAGATTTTACTAAAGGTTTTGGAAGAAGCCTACTTTACCAAAATTAGTGGATGTGGAAAAATTTCAACATTTGGTTGATCACATTTTCAACAACAATGTGATATCCTTCATCGATGATTTACATAGCTCCCAAAGGGACCCTGGCCATCGCAAGCCATCAATATTCGCGCTTTTGTCTTCCGGTATATGCTAGTGGAGTTTTGATAGATGGAGGCTCATCTCTAAATATCTGTCCTTATGCCACCTTGGTGAAGATGAATGTCAATCTCAGGCGGATCCAAAGTAGCCATACGATTATCAGAGCTTTTTGACGGATTCCGATGGAATGCCATCGAAAAAATTGAGTTGCCAATTGAGATTGGCCCAAATACATTCAGTGTATCCTTCCACGTCCTCAAAATAGACTCAAGATACAACCTGCTATTGGGGAGACCATGGATACACATGGCTGGAGCTGTTCCCTCCATGCTACATCAACAACTCAAATACATTATCAACAATAGTGTAGTCACTATCAGCGCTGAGCCGGAATGTCCTGAACAAGGAACTCTACCAATTATCAGCTTCAATTCAGAAGTTGAACCGGCCAGTTTCCATACTTTGGAAGTGAGTAACACGCAATACCATTCTATTGGAGTGCCACTTCCCATACCCAAGATTTCTGCCGAGGTTATGTCGACCACTCAAGAAATGATTTCATCAATCATCAACCCGGACAAGGGCTTGGTAAAGATAAGCGGGTATTAAGCACCCTATTCAAATGTCCAAATAAATTGGAACAAATTGGGCTAGGATATTCTGCCAGCCCAAATATAGGAATCCTCATAAGCACAAGTTGTTCCTCAAGCTTCCGCCAAGACGATGATTTTTATACCTTTACCTCACAAGTCGACATACGGCCCAAAGAAAGGTGCCACCATGTCATGTGGCTATGTTGCTTCCAAAGCCAAGACTAATCAAAGCAAAAGAGGTGCTATTCCCGATCCTCAAGTGGAAGAAAAGGAACGAAAACGTAAACACGACCTCGCCTTGATGATGGCAGATATACGATCATCGTTCATGGTGAACATATAAACAGATATACCCCCCAGCATGATGATTACCCAGATGTCATGGTTATCATTCGGAAAAGGAGGACAACGACGATCCTTCCATCATTATAGTCCATCAGACTTTGCCCTCGACAATTGGAGCAACACTCCACGCATCGGTCGACGAGGGTAAAATGGGCAGAAAATCCCTCTGCCCTATAGATAACTTTAATTGCTTGCTTTCCTTTACATTAATAGCAGCTATTTTATCAAGTACATGCTAACACTTTTGTATGATCAAACAACAGCATATATTAAGTGAAAGCATCTTTTGTTTCGTGACTCAATTTAGATGTGCTGTATTTGCCGATGAGGTGCCTTCTCTCCAAAGGTCAGAATTTTGATGCAAAGTTGACTCGACTTGATGGACATCCAAGAGGACATCGAGACACCTCAGAGATTAAGGAACGGGTCGCAGACAAATCCAAACCCAATCTCGATCAAACCACTTCTTTTAATCTTGGAACCTTAGAAACCCTAAGATAATCCAAATTAGTTCGCACCTTACCACAAATCAACTGAATGACATGGTCAGACTATTAACCCAATTCCAGGATGTATTTGCATGGTCTCATGAAGACATGGTGGGTTTGTCCACGGATATTGTTCTTCATCGCCTTCCCATCAAAGAAGGATTCAAGCCAAGTTGCAGTAAAAGCTCAAAGCGATTGAAACCTCGAGTGGAGTTTAAAGGTTAAAGAAGAAATTGTGAAACAATTTCAAGTCGGCATTATCATGGTGTCTACATATCTGGAGTGGATATCCAACATTGTTCCCATGCCTAAACCAGGGGGAAAGGTGCGAGTCTGCGTGGATTACCGGGATTTGAAAAAAGCTTGCCTTAAAGATAGCTTTCCCGTGCCATTTATCCACATTCTTATTGACAATACTACTCAATACAACATGTACTCCTTTGCTGATTGCTTTGCAGGGTACCATCAAATTATGGTCGCTAAGGAAGATCGTAATTGCTTTCATCATGCCTTGGGGAACCTTTTGCTACAGATGGTTATCATTCGGCCTCATCAATGATGGGGCTACCTATCAACGACCTATGATGGCTCTTTTCCACGATTTAATGCTCAAAGAGATAGAGATCTACGTGGATGACATCATCATCAAACCCTAGAAGGAGGATGACCACTTAGACCATCTCACAAAACTTTTCAACAGGTTGCATAAGTACAACTTGAAATTGAATCCCGCCAAGTGCGCCTTTGGTGTTAAGTCAGGAAAGTTGCTAGGTTTCCTAGTCAGCCATAAAGGGATTGAACTGGATCCTACCAAAATCCATGCCATCAAGGAAATGCCCATTCCTCAGACAGAGAAGGAAATACGAGAATTTTTGGGAAGAATCAACTTCATTAGCAGATTCATTTCTCAACTCACAGCAACTTGTGAGCCTATCTTCAATCTGTTAAGGAAGAACTCCTCCATGAAATGGAACGACGAGTGTCAGAAAGCCTTCCTTACAATCAAAGAGCAACTGATTAACGCTCTTGTTTTGGTACCTCCCAGGGATGATGTTCCCTTGTTCATGTACCTGTCCATAAATGATAATGCCATGGGCTGTATGCTAGGGCAAAAAGATAATAGAGGCCAAGAACGAGCTATCTTTTACCTCAGCAAAAGATTCAACATTAGTGAACACAAGTACACTCTGATTGAGAAGACTTGTTGTGCTTTAGCATGGGCTTCCATGAGGTTACTGCATTACCTCCATGGTCACACAACCCATCTCATATCCCGAATGGATTCTCTCAAGTATGTGTTCAGTAAGCCCATACTAAATTGTCGACTATCCAAATGGCAGTTGATCCTACAGCAATTTAACATCGTCTATATGATGCAAAAGTCTGTCAAAGGTCAAGGAATTATAGATCAACTGGCCGCCGCACCTGTAGGGGACTACAAACCCTTAGAAACATACTTCCCCGATGAAGGGGTAATGACAATTCAGCTGCAACATCAGTACGATACATGTTGTGCGTGGAGAATGTATTTTGATGGAGTCATTAACACGTAAGGCTCGAGCCGGAGCAGCTTCTAATATCCCAGACGGGAGCAAAGATCCCGTCATCAAATTGCGCTTTGTCGGCACCAACAACACAAATTGAGTATGAAGATCAGATTACATGGGGCTAAAACTTGCCTGCTCAATGGGCATCGGTGGTTAATCGCCTTTGGGGATTCCGAATTGGTAATTAGACAATCCACGTGAATCTATCAAACCAAAGAATTACATTTGCTGCCTTACCATCGACAAGTTTTACAGATGGATTTGGAGTTTGAAGAAATCTCCTTTCTACACATTCCTCGTAGTAGGAATGATTTTGCAGATGCATTAGCAATGTTGGCCTCCTCGTTTACATACCGACAAGGAAAACATGCCAAGATCACGCTTTACTCTCGCAAAAAGCCCCATCCTATGGGAATTACGTTGAGAAGTATCGATGAACTACCTCCCATCCACCACCCTTGGTATCGCGATATCAAGGAGTATCTCATGAGATGGATCTACACCCGCCGAAGTAGTCTAACCGACAAGAGGCGATTCATCGACTTGCTATGAAATTCTACCCGAGCGAGATGTACTCTACAAAAGAGATGCTTGGATTAGGTCTCCTCGATGTCCGGATAAAGACCAAGCTCAAAGACTCATGGATGAGATCCATGGTAGAGTATGTGGCCCTCACACGAGAAATGGGACCCCTACTTGTCAAGAAGATCCTTAGAACGGGGCATTATTGGCTTACACTCAAAGTCGACTATGATGATCACGCCAAGAGGTGCTATCAATGCCAAATTCATGGAATGCTATCCACGCCTCCAAGGGAACTCCACAATATGAGTTCGCCACGGCCCTTCTCAATGTGGGAATGGACATGATCGGGCCCATCGAGCCCAAAGCCAAGAATGGGCATCGATTCATATTCACCATGATCGACTACTTCACCAAATGGGTAGAAGCGACATCCTTCCCTGTGGTTACTAAAGAAGTCATCATTGCTTTCATCGTAAATAATGTTGTTTGTCAATACGGACAACCAGAGGTTATTGTGTCGCATAAATGCTAAGAACCTCAACAACAAAATGATGGAGGAGTTATGCAAGAAAATTTCCACATCAAACACCTCAACTCCGGCCATCTACCGTTCCAAAGATGAATGGTGCTATTGAAGCGCTTAATAAGAACATCAAAAGATCATGCGTAAAAATGTTTGCCAATCACAAAGGATGGTCTCACCTTCGCCTCCGACTTTTATTAGCCTACGTAAATTCCATGCGTGCTTCCACCGGGCAACCCCTCACTATTAGTCTATGGATGGAAGCAAAGGTTCCCCATAGAGGTGGAAATGGAATCCCTCGAGTATTGATGGATGCTCAGCTAGATGAAGACCAATGGGTACAAGATAGGTATCACCAATTGTCTCTACATAGAAGCGAAAGGAGATCCGCTGGCTATCTTCCATGGTCATTATATCAAAGAAGGATCGCATTTATCCTACAATGTAAAAAGTCCGACTACTAGCAGCTTCAAACAATACGACTTGGTTTTGAAGAAGATCATCGACAACCAAGATCAATCTAAGGAAAATTCGCTCCTAATCGGGAAGGCCCATTTGTTGTCAAGGAGGTATTGATAGGAGGTGCTCTCGGATTGCGTGAAAATGGATGGCGATGAATTTCCATAACTTATCAACTCCCTGACACCGTGAAACGGTACTATGTCTGAAGTTACCATCAAACAAACATCCTGGTTTTGATCATCAAATCACCAGTCATTCCGGTTTTGAACCCTCTCTTTCTTATATACTCTTCTGCCCCTCAAGGAAACATACACTTCAAACCAGCAGCCTGGTATCACTTCATTTCAAACCTTCCATACAATTTCAGTTATCCTGAAGACGGGATTTAACTTTTCATAATTTCGGTTATCCTGAAGACGGGATTAAACCTTCTATGCCTGCAGTTTATCCTGAAGACGGGATTAAACTTTTCTACGCTTGCAGTTTGTCCTGAAGACGGGATCACACTTTTTACACACCTGTAGTTTGTCCCCATTATGGGATCAAACTTTCTTCTCCCCGCAGTATAGCCTGTACATGGGATTCACGCTTTTTCTTCAGCTGTGATTCATCCTGAAGGGCGAACTACATTCACTTTTTTCTTTCGGATAAGACATTAACTTAAAAACGTTAAAGGTGACCTGTTGATCTTTAACTCGCATCGTCAATTCACCTTTTTGAACGTCAATCAAAGTTCTACCCGTTGCTAAAAATGGTCGCCCAAGAATGATTGGGATTTCGCTATCCACTTCACAATCCAAGATGAAGAAATCCGCGGGGAAGATGAATTTATCCACTTTAACTAAAACATCCTCAACCTTGTAGCATCTTCCGATACATTGTTGAATTTGAAGGTGTCGCAAACTTCCAAGAAACTTAAGATATGCTCATTCGGATCATCTATCGATCTACCCCCAAACTGACATGTATTATGTAGCATCTGAATTGTTCCCGGTTTGATCTTGAAGCTATTTGCATTGATTGCCGGCCTCTTAATACTCGACTGTATATCCGTGACATTTGGCATGGCATACCCTAAGCGATTTTTGGTTGTTCCCTGCCAAGTTCACAGGAATTTCTTATTCCGCCAGTTCTTCTTCCACAGGTGACACTACACTAGTCGATTGCAATTTCTGGAACTTCCTTTCAATATCGTTCGTATAAGGAAAAAGTTCCTTTTTCGCCCTTGATCTAGTGTGCATACACCTGCAAAGAATTACTGCAAATACAAGAGGAAAAATGAGTAACATTTAAATTAAGACCGAATTGATTATAAATAATATGGAATTAATATTAATAAAGAGTTCCCCGGCAACGACGCCAAAAACTTGTTGGTTGATTTCACAATCAAAGCAAACGTGCAAGTGTACACGGTCAACAAGTAATAGAGTGATAAGATAGAGTGTCGATCCCACATAGAATTCTAATTAATAAACTCCAACTACTAGCACTATATCAATTCAATTTTATTTAAACAACCATAAATTGTGCTTTTTCGAATTAAGAAAACTAAATTAAACAATTAAAAGAGATTAGTCTAAAGAAAGCAAATAAAAAAAACTAAGATTTGATTGAATTCAGGTAAATAATGATTAAGACTCCAATATCCCCAATTATGAACTATAAACCAATTATCCAATTATCCTAATTATTATGCCTACTGAATTGTTAACAGGAATTCTCAAGTGCCAAAAGTCCTTTTCCAAGTGATCAAGTGCCTTCTATTTAATCCACATTAATCTTGCTATATTCCTATGCAAAACAATTGAATTAAACTCTTTTCAATCCCAATTCCTTATATGCTACATGCGGTGAACATATATTTTCATTCAATTCAGAAACCTAATTATTCACTTTGCAAATAACTAAGTCACATGTCACCATGCCCAGTTCTAACCCTATAATTCCTCTTTCAATTCCTTCTAGAGTAACAAGGTAATTATTGTCCAGATAATTAATCAATAAATGCAAGGCAAGATGAACAATTCACTTCAACATAAATTATTGGAATAAATCAAATAATTAATTCATAGCCATAAAAGGTTCAATTGGAATCTTAATTAAAGAAATTAGTTCATAACGGAAATTAAAACCAACAATCTTTGAAAAATCATCCTTAATGAATTACACAAATTAAAAGAATAAAGAAGAAGAAAAAAAAAACTCCAAGTGAAAATCTTCAAATTCTCCTCTTGCCTCCTTGATCAATCTCCAATTGTGTAGATTAGTTCCCTACTTCAATGTAAATAAACCTTATATACTCCACTCATCCTAACTCTAGCAATCCAAATCCAAATTGGCTTAAAACAACCTCCAAATGTGCAGTCAAAGCAAAAAGTCAATGCGTCGTCCTATTAATCGATTTTCTCATTTAGCCATTCGTTGCCTACCGGATTAGTCTTGAGTGGAGTGCCCTGTTACCGGGTGCGTAAAATTACTATTATGCCCTTTTCAAATCAAATTCCCCAATCATGTTCTACTGACTCCCAAATCAGACATAAAGAACACATAAACACAAAGAAAAATAAATCTATATACCTTGAGAATACAATAAATTAAGTCCAAATATATCCAATTCATGGGTATATAACCCAATCATCAAATAACCCCAAACTTAAATCGTTGCATGTCCTCAAGAAACAAAACACGAGACATAAAAACAACTAAACAACCATGCAAATGCAAACTATCTATATGTCCTTAATTCTAGCAATCCAATAGCACACATATATTCACACAGCCCTCGGAAAATCACATAAACATGCTAATACATCATGTTAAAACAGATTAATAATACCCCAACAATCAACAAATCTAAATATGTTATTACTGATATTGTGAGTGTGTGTTCAACAACCATGCTAACCAATAACGAGCAAAAATAAGAAAGATAATAGCTTTCTTTGAAGACATCATACAATATAAACTTGAGAACTCATCAAATACACTTGATTCAACTGAAATCAAACAATCACCAAAGTCCAAATTCAAAAGGAATACTTATGCTTTTTTTTATACGGGGGCTTTTTGCACTTTTCCCGCTTTATTATATTTTTTTATTTCTTTCTTTCTTCTTTTTTTTTTCCTCATGACTATGCATTGTCTTATTCCCTTAGGCTTTTCAGTGTTACCTTAATGAGCTTTCGACCAACGACTCCCAAGCCATTAAGACCTTAGGGCGCTAGGTGTAGAGACAATCCCCTCGGGCTTACTTACTCAAATAACAAAGGCCACAAAACTAGACAAGCACGCCACGGTGTTTATTATATATATATATATATATATATTTTTCAAAGCTTATATATTCCAAATATTTCCCCCCCAAACTTGAGTTTATGTCTAAAATTAGCCTTCACTAGCTATTCAAATTGTTCCTTCATTTCACTAGCATTCATCCTTTAGAACTCTATTATCTATCCATTTAAACTATCATAGCCGACATGGTCATTTTTCAAAATGTTTTATCCTTATAATATCATTGTCAAACAGCTAAAGATTTAAATCATGTCAAGAAAATCATATCACTGACCTCGCAATCCTTACTAGACTTGTTCATGCAATTTTAATTTCATCATTAGCCCAAACATACGTACTATCAACAGCTGGAATTAACATCAACAGCTGGAATTAACATGCAATCCTAAAATGCAACACTTAATCACAATAAAAATCCAAATTAAAACCATTAACAATCTAATAATTCAAAATAAAATTAACTACCCCAAACTTAACAAGAGCAATGTCCTCATGCGAAGATACAACAATATAAAATGTAGAACTTCCCCGACGAGCTTATTCCTCGGGTGGAGCATCCTCATCCTCGCCATCTCTTGATCGGAAGGGAAACACAGGCGCGAATCTGGAGCAAAGAGGGGGCGGCTAAGAGTAATGCCAGGTACAACAAGGCGTCGTGGCATTCTGAGAAGTAAATTAGTCGACCATATATTTGTAGATGACATCTTGACGTTCTGAAAGACGGATATTCTGAGATTCAATATTGTAAAACCATCCGTCTATTTCGCGCTGGACTGCTTCTGGAACCACATTACGGTGAGCTGCAGAGGAAGGGCCATAAGTAGGTGGAGCTTGCGGTGGTGGAACTTGAGAAACTTCAACTTGGGGAATTATAAAACCTAATCCCCTAGGGTGGTTTGCCCCACCTGTCCACACTTTATACCTGCTGATCAACTTGTGGTCCAAAACTGGCATAGGCGTTTGAATCATCTCATCTGATTTCCATTTGACCCCAAACTTAGCACACAAGACGCAAATGAGAGACGGATGGGGTAACCCTCCTGTGGTCCCTCCTCGTGGCGCCTCGAGAATAGATCTTTGGATAAGGTGGACAACATCAATTTTAGGCCTCAATGATTGAACATAGCAAAACAAATTTCTCTCTTTGGTGACATGGCTCACATGTGTGCATGGCATGAGTTTAGCGCAAATGAAGGCATACCATGCCTTCCCATATAGACTGAGGTTAGAGAGCGGAAAGGTCATGCTGCC
Organism: Panax quinquefolius; assembly: GCA_020205615.1. Taxonomy (NCBI): domain Eukaryota; kingdom Viridiplantae; phylum Streptophyta; class Magnoliopsida; order Apiales; family Araliaceae; genus Panax; species Panax quinquefolius. The sequence continues at coordinate 61,233,008 of CM035168.1, forward strand.
GCGTTCATGCAATGTCCATGTTGTTCCCGATTGACAAAGCTCGCGAATTATCTTCTCATAGTCCGGCCCATCACTCGCAAGTCTTGCATACTCATCGTTCAGTCCCTCTAATGGCAGTTGATAGCACCCATTTATGTCCTCATCGCCAATTTCAATAGTTTTGCCCCTTACAAACACCCCATTAGTGGAAGTGTTCGGGCACGTTGGCGTAGAACTCTTTAACTACTGCAATGACTGTTGGGTCTGGTTGTTCGGTGAGGGTGAACCAATTCCACTCAGCTATCATAACTGCCATTTCTCCATCCTTTGATTGATCGGGTCTCAAACCGCGTTCTGGGACTAGTGAGCGTGTAGCCATGCGGTTGTAGCGTTCTTGAGCCACGACACTGACAAAACGACGGCTGTCAAATTTTGGAGGTGGAGTCGAAGCGGTCCCTGAACCTTCGCCACGATGACGCTTGGAAGCCATGTAGAAAATTCTTGTATATGAGAATAGATGATGGGAATTACTGATCAATGTGAGGAGAAAGAATTGCAATTTGAAATTGTAGCACATGTTTTTGCAATATCAATATATTCCAGATGCAATTATGGTGTGAAAGCTTTTGTGTGTATAAGAGAAAATGTGGTCGAACCGAGCAGTTGCGTTAAGTCTCTTATGGTAATCGCTCCCCAAAGACCGGCTACCGGTTATACACGTTCTATAGCTTTGGGGTATTTGTTAGTCAAAGAATCGAGAAGGGTTTAGCGTATTTGGGCGCTTGGTTTATATAGATTACAATGGCCGGCAGGTATTGAGTAAAAAATTAGACACTGACGATGAGCGCCAAGGCGCTACGTGTAGTTCATTTTTGGGCGCCGGGGCGCTGAACGTGGGCTAGGCAGACTGTGTTCCAGCGCCGGGGCGCTGTTTTCTTAGTACTTTCGAGCGCCGGGGCGCTATCATTATCTTGGTCCTGCCCATTTAACCTCTTTCTTGCAATTTTCCTAGGAACACAAATTTCAATGTTAAGGTCATGCAAGGGAATATACTTACCACGAAATTGAAAATGAAATAAATTGAAGTGCAACTAATTGGACTAAAGTAAAGCTAAATAAATTAAAACTCTCGGGGTTGCCTCCTTGAAGCGCTTGGTTTATAGTCTTCAGCCCGACTGTGCTGTGTTGTTCAATTGTCCACTGGTTCGGAAAGGTACACTGCCGTAGATTGTCGATCGATAGGTCCACTCTAGTAGTGTTTAAGTCATTGACCATTCACCTTGAATGTGCGTTTTGAATTTGGTTCCTCGAGTTCGATATTACCGTGTGGTGCAACAGATACAACTTTGAAAGGTCCTGACCAACGAGATTTCAGTTTTCCAGGGGATAAACGCAATCGAGAGTTGAAAAGCAAGACTTGTTGGCCTGGTTCGAATGTCCGATCAAGAATCTTCTTATCGTGCCAGGCTTTGACTTTCTCCTTGTAGAGTTTTGCGTTCTCATACGCATTAAACCAAAATTCGTCCATCTCGTTTAATTGCAGTAACCTTTTCTCACCCGCTGCTTGTAGATCAAAATTAAGTTTCCGAATTGCCCAGTGTGCAATGTGTTTTAATTCGACCGGAAGATGACAAGCCTTTCCATAGACCATTCGATAAGGTGACATGCCGATCGGATTCTTATATGCTATTCGATATACCCATATAGCATCGTTAAGACGCAATGACCAATCTTTTCGTGATGGATTGACCACCTTTTCTAGAATTCGCTTGACCTCCCTATTAGAGACTTCCGCTTGACCATTGGTTTGGGGATGATACGCGGCTGCAATGTTTTGACGAACCCCATATTTTACAAGCAATTTAGTGAACTGCTTATTGCAGAAATGAGTTCCCTCATCACTTATTATCGCCCTCGGCGTCCCAAATCGTGTGAAGATGTTTTTCTTTAAAAATAGGAGGACGACATTGGCCTCATTCGTGGGTAAAGCTGTGGCCTCTACCCATTTGGAAACATAATCGACCGCCAACAGAATGTATTGATTATTAAAGGAAGATGGGAAAGGTCCCATAAAGTCGATTCCCCACACGTCAAACAGTTCAACCTCCAAAATTGTGTTGAGTGGCATTTTATTGCTCTTGGAGATATTACCTACTCGTTGGCACCGATCACACTTTAGCACATAGAGATACGCATCCTTGAATAGAGAAGGCCAGAAAAATCCTGATTGTAACACCTTGGCCGTTGTTCGATCACTGGAAAAATGGCCTCCATAGTTTGATGAATGGCAATAACCCAGTATGCTGTCCATCTCTTCATGTGGCACACAACATCTAATCATTTGATCCTCGCAGGCCTTAAACAAAAATGGTTCATCCCAATAGTATTGCTTCACGTCGTGGAGGAACTTCTACGTTGCTATAAGTTAAAATCCAGGGGTAACACTTTAGCAATCACGTAATTCACATAATCAGCATACCAAGGCAATATTGGGGTTACTCGGAGAAGTTGTTCATCTAGAAATTTCTCATTGATCATTATGTTGTCTTTATTATGAACCTCCACGTTTTCCAACCAAGAAAGATGATCCGCCACCTGATTTTCGGTACCTTTTCTATCCCGGATCTCCGAATCAAATTCTTGCAGCAACAATACCCATCGTATTAACCGCGGTTTGGCATCCTTCTTCTTAATCAAATACTTAATGGCAGAATGATCAATATAAACGATTACCTTGGTCCCAATGAGATATGCTCTGAATTTGTCGAAGGCAAACACAACTGCAAGTAATTCTTTTTCGGTGGTTGTGTAGTTCAACTGGGCATCTGTCAACGTCTTGCTGGAATAGTAAATTGTGTGAAAAATCTTATCGTGACGTTGTCCCAATACTGCTCCAATTGCGTAGTCGTTGGCGTCGCACATCAATTCGAACGGTAAAGACCAATCGGGCGCCACAATAATTGGAGCAGAGACCAACTTCTTCTTTAGTACCTCAAATGCCTCGATACATGACTGATCCATCTTAAAGGGCACATCTTTCTCTAGCAGGGAACATAAGGGTTTTGAAATTTTTGAAAAGTCTTTAATAAAGCGTCTGTAGAAACCCGCATATCCCAAGAAGCTCCGAATTCCCTTCACCGATGATGGAGGAGGTAGTTTCTCAATCATCTCAATCTTTGCTTTGTCCACCTCTAACCCTGCTGCAGAAACCTTATGCCCCAAAATAATCCCTTCTTTCACCATTAAGTGACATTTTTCCCAGTTAAGAACCAGATTAGTCTCGCACGATCGCTTTCAACACTAAAATCAAAATTTTCAAACATAAATCAAAGCTATCACCGAACACGTAAAAGTCATCCATAAATACCTCCAAATTCGCATTCGACCATATCGTAGAAGATCGCCATCACGCACCGTTGAAGGTTGCCGGTGCATTACATAACCTAAAAGACATGCGCTACGAATGCAAACGTCATCGTAGTAGGGCATGTGAATGTAGTTTTCTCTTGATCCTCCGGTCTTATGGCAATTTGATTATACCTGAATATCCATCCAAAAGACAAGAGAACGATGTCCCGCTAGCCTATCCAACATCCGATCAATGAACGGCAAGGGAAGAGATCCTTTCGTGTGGCTTTATTCAAACTTCATGAGTCCATACATACTCTCCATCCTCAGAATCGTTCTAAGAGGGATGAGCTCATTTGCTTCATTCTTCACCACCGCTCATACCCCCTTTCTTTGGTACGCCTGACCGTGAAGACTCACCCATGAACTGTCCAAGATTGGGTAAATAATGCCAGTATCCAACCATTTTATGATATCCTTTTCACCACATCCTTCATAAATGGGATTTAGCCTTCTTTGCATCTCAATGGTTGGTTTTCCCCCTCTTCCATTAAAATCTTATGCATACATATGATGGGCTAATTCTCGAATATCCGCTTATGACCCACCCAATTCTTTGTTTTAAACTCTCATGAAGACCCGTAATGCTTTCTCCTTTTGCGTGTCGATTAACTCCGTCGAAACAATAACTGGTAGGGTAGCATCTTTTCCCAAATAAGCATACTGCAAATGAGATTGTAGTGGCTTTAATTCTAACACCGGTGGCTCTTCTATCGAGGGTTTGAATTTTTTATCTTCCATTTTGGGCCTATCAAGGGTGTCAAATGATTGATTGATTTTCCGGAAGACAGATGATGTATCTAGACATTTGACATACTCCATGTCATCTTCAATACCATCTTCGTCTGTCCTAAGCAAAATGGATTCAAGCGGGTTCTCCGAATAATTTCCACTGAACTTGTGATTAATCAATTCCTCCATGATTTCAACCCTCAAACATTCACTTTTTTCTTTCGGATAAGACATTGACTTAAAAACATTAAAGGTGACCTATTGATCTTTAACTCGCTTCGTCAATTCACCTTTTTGAACATCAATCAAAGTTCTACCCATTGCTAAAAATGGTCGCCCAAGAATGATTGGGATTTCGCTATCCGCTTCACAATCCAAGATGAAGAAATCCGCAGGGAAGATGAATTTGTCCACTTTAACTAAAACATCCTCAATCTTGTAGCATCTTCCGATACATTGTTGAATTTAAAGGTGTCACAAACTTCCAAGAAACTTAAGATATGCTCATTCGGATCATCTATCGAACTACCCCCAAACTGACATGTATTCTGTAGCATCTGAATTGTTCCCGGTTTGATCTTGAAGCTATTTGCATTGATTGCCGGCCTCCTAATACTCAACTGTATATCCGTGACATTCGGCATGGCATAGTCCCTAAGCGATTTCTGGTCGTTCCCTGCCATGTTCACTGGAATTTCTTGTTCTGCCAGTTCTTCTTCCACTGGTGACACTACACTAGTCGACTGCAATTTCCAGAACTTCCTTTCAATAACGTCCGTATAAGGAAAAAGTTCCGTTTTTGCCCTTGATCTAGTGTGCATACACTTGCAAAGAATTCTTGCAAATACAAGAGGAAAAATGAGTAACATTTAAATTAAGACCGGATTGATTATAACTAATATGGAATTAATATTAATAAAGAGTTCCCCGGCAACGACGCCAAAAACTTGTTGGTTGATTTCACAATCAAAGCAAACGTGCAAGTGTACACGGTCAACAAGTAATAGAGTGATAAGATAGAGTGTCGATCCCACAGAGAATTCTAATTGATAAACTCCAACTACTAGCACTATATCAATTTAATTTTATTTAAACAACCATAAATTGTGCTTTTTCAAATTAAGAAAACTAAATTAAACAATTAAAAGAGATTAGTCTAAAAGAAAGCAAATAAACAAAACTAAGATTTGATTGAATTCAGGCAAATAAGGATTAAGACTCCAATATCCCCAATTATGAACTATAAACCAATTATCCAATTATCCCAATTATTATGCCTACTGAATTGTTAACAGGAATTCTCAAGTACCAAAAGTCCTTTTCCAAGTGATCAATTACCTTCTATTTAATCCACATTAATCTTGCTATATTCCTATGCAAAACAATTGAATTAAACTCTTTTTAATCCCAATTCCTTATATGCTACATGCGGTGAACATATATTTCCATTCAATTCAGAAACCTAATTATTCACTTTGCAAATAACTAAGTCACATGTCACCATGCCCAGTTCTAACCCTAGAATTCCTCTTTCAATTCCTTCTAGAGTAACAAGGTAATTATTGGCCAGATAATTAATCAATAAATGCAAGGCAAGATGAACAATTCACTTCAACATAAATAATTGGAATAAATCAAATAATTAATTCATAGCCATAAAAGGTTCAATTGGAATCTTAATTAAAGAAATTAGTTCATAACGGAAATTAAAACCAACAATCTTTGAAAAATCATCCTTAATGAATTACACAAATTAAAAGAATAAAGAAGAAGAAAAAAAACACTCCAAGTGAAAATCTTCAAATTCTCCTCTTGCCTCCTTGATCAATCTCCAATTGTGTAGATTAGTTCCCTACTTCAATGTAAATAAACCTTATATACTCCACTTATCCCAACTCTAGCAATCCAAATCCAAATTGGCTTCAAACAACCTCCAATTATGCAGTCAAAGCAAAAGTCAACGCTGGCGTTCCGATCAATCGACTTCCGGCCCAGCCCCGTGGCCACCGATTAGTCTTTGAGTGGAGCGCATCACAGCGCTGGGTGTCTTGAAAATTACTATTATGCCTTTTCACTCAAATTCCCCCAATCATCCCTTTACACCCCAAATCAGCATAAAGAACACATAAACACAGTAAAAATAAATCTAAATACCTTGAGAATACAATAAATTAATCCCAAATATATCCAATTCATGGGTATATAACCCAATCATCACTTACACTAGGTTCGAACTACGCAGACTTGATCTCCTCTTCAATAGGAGTACGTAGGCAGCCATTTATAGTTCAGTCTAACCCCTACGTGAAAAAAAATTCTTGTCACACGGTACTGGGATCAACCTTCAATTCGCCACATTTCATCGGTTTCAGATCAAAGGGATGGAATTACCCAACCTCTTCTCACAAATAGAAGATTCGGTGACCATCTAAGCTGCGATCGTGCCTCAAAGAGCAATACCAACCCATAAGAGATGGAATTAACTAGGCTTCTCATAAATAGAAATACTGGCCACCATCTATAGTGCGGTCAACCTCAGAGAGGAAGAAACTACCCTCCTCTCCACTTTTCCATACAGATACCAGTCCCAAGACACCAAAGATGGTAGGGATATACAGAAATCAATGATCCGATCTGAGAGATCTTGTGACGTCTCAATGTCTATCTATCAATGATAAGTTCAGAATGCATCAAGATCACAAGGCCCTAAAGAAACAGGCAAATATCAAGCAAGTATCAAGGCATAACTAAAAGGGAAGTGAATCAAAATATATTTCCCTGCCATACATAATATTGTTTGATATATACATATGTCTTGTATACATGACAAAATGGCTAAGCTAGTCCATTTCAGAAAATACAAAGCTATCTACAGATCTCATATGTATGCGGACTATCGATCTAACATAGCATCCTCTCTCAAGACGAAGATAACGTTGCAAGCTCCTGCCCAAGGGTATCTACACGAGCTAGTAGATCAGAGGCTAACTGCATGGTGGCATAATGCTCATCAATGTAGGCACTCATGTCGGCAATACTGACATTCATCTGGGATCTAACGAAAGTACTATCTGCAATGGCCACATCCCTAGCAGATACTGCGGCATCCCGCTCTGTAATCAATGCATCCCTGGCTGATCTAGCCTCATCCCTCTCTAACAAAGTGGCGTCTCTCTCTTCAAGAGTTGTCAACATCGCGGCCCTAGCCTGATCTCTATTATAGGTCATCAGATGTAAGCTCTTCTCAAATCTTTGTCTTAGAATATTGAGTAACAAAGTGGCACTTTTCGGGGTGGAGAATCCATCACAAATCTGGCGACCCAGCGATCGAACCATCGATGGGAATAATAGCCTCTCTATAAAGCTCTTCATCGTCGTAATCAATCCTCAATCGTGGATACTTCCGCAGTGATGCGATCTCTGCTCTCCATCCATGAGGAATACTCGCAAAACAACTGGATGATCGGCAAAATTCAATGACTCTCGATCCCATCCCAACAGTATACAACTCGATCATCCTCCGTTAATAAACGGTGTGAAGCGGTTACCGACTCACTGCCCCTCAAAAGGATGAAAATCTCAAATCGGTCAAATCGACACATCACTACCAAAGGTGGTAAGTAATCATACCCTCAAACCAGCCCAGAGGGAGATAATCCATGCCCGGAGCATGAGTAATGAAGCTATAGGGCGAGCTAAGCCCTGAACACGGCAATATAGCAAACAAGTCTTTAATCCCTGCTAGAAAAGCTGACCACGATGCAGCATCTGTACACTTCGCAGGCTGAAAGGAGTACGACATAGCTATATCATGGGTGAAACAAAACCCCTACCGTCTAAATGTGCCAATCGGTCCCAAGTGTGACATAAACCACACGTACAAAGATGACCGAGTTACTGTAAAACACTCCTGCTTGGGATAAGTGCAAAAGATATATAAATCGACCTTAGAGTCTCTGCAATGATCATCGGTACAATGGTATGACCCTCCCTGAGAGCTCTCACTGCCATAATGACGCCGATATCCAGCTCATCCATGTACCGCGACATGAAGACGTATGACAATATGCATAGAAGCAGTACATCCACTCCGGCTGAACGCCAATGGTCCTTCGATGTGGTGAAATCCCCGGAATACCGTGCATAGCTATCCCCAGAGCCAAACCTGTCAAACTGGAAACGCTGGGATATCACGTGGCCGCATGTAATCTCGTCCTGGACCACCCTACGCCTCAATCCGGTGAGGATCATGAACTGTCTGCTCATGTCTCCGATAGCCATATGCACGCAAGGTCTATCCAGAGGCAGCATCGTCAACCATGCATACTCCTCCAAAGTAGGAGTCAACTCCTGGGTCCCAAATCGTAAAACTTGCCTCTCCGATACCCAGTGCTCGAGCATACCCTCTACAAATCCTATGGGAACCTGAAACATTAACAGGGTCATAGTATGCTGCAGCAAATCATCTACGATCACCATGTCTGATGGTGATATACTATCATACCATGAGCGCATACCAGATACCACAAAAAATGGTGGGGTATGATCAATACGGCTAACTGTCGAAGAAGACATCTGTGTGGGCCGTGTCATAAGACCATCCAGGGGTCAATGCTGAACATCTCTGGACATACATAAATATGCATAACATAATAACATGCATGATATAATAGATGGCAATATGATATAGGGAATGGAAAACTGTACATACATTCCTAAGTATATCATCATCTAATACATCTCTGTACAGCTAAAATACAGGGAAATGGGGCGAAGCTACCCAACAACTAACAGAGGCCTATCAAAAGATATAGTGAGAATGGGGTGAAGCTACCCAGATGCTAATAGAGGCCTATCAAAAGAGCTAGCAAGAAATACATCAGAAAAAGTCAGGAGTGTCGATGTCTACATCATCGATCATCGTCCACGATGTAACTCCTCCCGAAATCACCGGATCTCTATCTCTGTGGATGTCGGTGATATAATAGAGGATCTACACCGGCAAAGCCAAATGGGTCACTTGAGGGGCCAGCGCCAGAGCTGGAAGGATCAAAAGTATCTACCTCTGAAGGATCTCTGCCCAGATGCCGAATGAAAAGATGTGACCGGTCCAGCTGCCGAGTCAATCTATCAATTTGTGTCACATGAGTTGGATCTCTGACAGAGGATAGCTAATCCGTCATCATCACGGATCCTGGAACCATATCCCCTATAAACTATGTGGCACGGGTCTGAGCTCCAATGGTACGAGGTATCCACCAACGCTGGAACATCTCCTGAGACCAGGGGCCCTCTGACAATGTAAGACCGTCAATCCCCATCAATGGGATGTCAATGACGGGTGACTGCGAAACAGGCCAATAACGCCTGGAAAAAGGCAAGATCGACATACGGATCTCTCCTGTAGTGCTCCTAATAGCACGCTCCCCTAAATAGAGCTCCCATCCTCCATTTGTGAAGAGAGGAATCCAGCGGGTGAAAATGACGTACTCTACTCCAGTTGGGTATCCATCCTCAAAACCAACTCCCAAATGCTCTCCAGAGTAGGGAATCCATGTGATGACATCGGCTGTCAACAACTCCAGCTATAGGCGACAATGAGTGAAACCCTCGATGCAGGGACCTCCACCAAGATGGAATGATGCCATCTCCGTCCTCGTGGATAGGTGTCTAAACCTAACACGCCACAGACACAAACAAGGAAGCCTCTCATAGGCCCAAAATGGCAACACAAAGGCAAACATCTCGCCTGCCGTCCAACGCTCTTAACCTATACGTGGAAAAGACAAGAGAAATACTCACCAACAGAAATGGGTAGAATCCTAACCACACCCTCATTGCTCCCGCGATCGCATCGCGCATTCCCCGAGAAAGTAGGCAAAGGTGTAGGAACCCCAATCATACTCTCATATATACTCCGGTCCACGTGTCGAGTGGCGCCGATCAAAGCGAAGGACATCGTAGAGGAATTATCTGCTATGGCGCCCCTAATGATCATCAAGAACAATCGTAAAGAATGCAATCCCGACTCTCACGTCATCGGGTATGGGCTCACTCAATGTACCACCGCTTATAGCATCTACGCCAAAGGACTTGTATGAATAGTCCACGCCTTGGAAATGCCTCCAATCAAACTCCCAACAAGGATCTAACTACAGTAGGGGTGATATCCGCAGCAAGGCACCGGCCTCCTCCAAACTCCATACATGATAAACCGCCAATCCATCGCAAGCCATCATCACCTCATAGTCCAGCAAATGGAGTGACTAAGTCTGGTGAAACCATCGCTCAAACAATGCCCTAAGGTAACCCCAGGGACAACGACGGGGTAGAATGGAGAAGAACATCCCAAATCCCTAGCCATGGACGATCGCTCTGTAGTCATCATGAAAAGCCTGATACATAGAGTGGATGCTAAACCAATTCCCTCGAGGCTATGTGAAGCCGGGAACCTACATCAAATGCAGATCAACATCAGAATCCTTGACTCCTCATCAATAAGAAATAAGGAAGATTAAAGATCTAACTTTATACCTCGTTTGCGTGCAGGTATACTGAAGGATGCCTACTCAAGTCACCCAAAAGATCTGGGTTCGCCACTTGAATACTCGCAATTCCCTCACGGGAACACGTCAATGCAGGGAGCGCAGGAACCTCGATCGGTACATCCTCTTCCTCGTCCTCGACATTCGACACTTCAACCCGAATAGGACATATCACCGCCTCCACCAAACGACGAGGCTGTCTAACAGAACGGCATTGAGGCTATTCAGAAGCTCTCCTCCGTACACCAGAAGTGGTCCTATGGGAACTGCTCGGTTGCTCCGGATCCATAATATCTGGACAACAAGTGTCCAAATCACCTCAGAAAGGGTGTGGTAATTTCTTACCTAGAGCTTTTCAAAATGCATTGTTTTAACATACATCTACAGTAGAGTTAAAAATGCATGACTACCCAATACCTATATTTTGGGAAAATTTTGCCATAGCCCCCTTTGTAAATGAGACTATCCACATGCATAGGCATGACTAGGTGGCCATTCAAGAAGCACACCAGCACACAAATATATACATCCTATACGTATTAATCACATCACAAAGAAAATTCCATAAGTGTAGTCTAATTACTGTGATTATTTTACTTTTCTACCTTTACTCATTTGTCCTCGATAGATAAGAAATGACAAGAAAAAAAGCCAATTTGACTGCTTCAAAAGTCAAATTTTTTCACATCATTATGTTCAAGCATGGTTTAATACTAACATTTGCTATGTTGAATATTTTTTATCAAGTCATATCAGGATGCATATTCACTACTATGTGTCTAAATGCATTTCATGTGATAAGTCATTTTCCAACAGATAGAAATTGGAAAAAAATACATGCATACGTTACCAGGACAGTGAAGAACGCTTGTACGGTGGCAGAATATGCAGAAAGTTTGCCAAACTCAACAGATCTGAAGAAGAGCACTCAGATTTCCTTCGCTGCGCAACTTGAAAATGACTTATGAAAGCAACCATTCGCCTATACATAGGCACGGTTGGTTGCAGGCTCACCTGCGGCCCCTACAGGTGTACCTGCGGCACTTCTACATGGGTCCCACACCTCTGGCTTGCTCCAGTTAGAGTTGCAAAGGAGGTTTCACAAGCTAAAAAGGCCAAATTAAGAATAAAAATGCTACGCGATTGAACGGGATAGCCAGAAATCCTGGTTTCTTATCGGTCAGAGTTAAACTCCCGTCGTCTCAGTGGTATTCTCCTGAATGCAGGGTATACTATACCAATGAGCTCAGCTTTCACAGATCATGCTCATCAATACCCCACAAAGGTCCGATGCCATCATTTACAGGGTCACAACCCTAAACATCCCCAGCGGGGGTTACAACGCAAAACCACGAAGTATTAAACATCCCTGGCGGGGGTTAAAACGCAAAACCATGAAATATCAAACCTCCCCAGCGGGGGTCACAACGCACATCTTTCAAGTATCTATGTACCCCGACGGGGGTTACAACGCAATGCAACCATTGATACACACATCAATGAAGGTCAAGCAACTTTGACGTCATGTCAGCTGATGGCAAGTAAACCCATCGAAGAAACATATCTACATATCCCCGGCGGGGGTTACAAACGCAATGAAACCATTGATACACACATCAATGAAGGTCAAGCAACTTTGACAGAGCACCCATCAGGGATCTATCCGGTGATACACACATCAACAAAGGTCGGGCAGCCCTGACATCAACAAAATTGTTGGCAGTAACTCTGACAGAATGAGGGATTATGTTATACACATCCTCAAACAGAAGAAGCTTTATCCCCACAAATCTCTTACACACAAGAGGTACCTCTATGGAATATAATCCAATGTCTAGGATTCAAGACTTTGGTGATAACCCCAATGTCAACATCCTTGGAGACTTGGATCGCATGTCCAAGCCATCACTGATTGTCATCCCAACAGGATTACCTGGCAATCATGCATCATACATTTGCATTATGTTGGTGCATATAACATCATGTTTATCTTGCTTGCATTTAAAGTATCTAGGATTCTTTATCCTATCCATGCCTTGCATTGCATGAATATGATAAAGAGGGGCATCTGTAGACACTCAAAATTTTTTGCATGCCTGTTACTAACATTGTAGGAGGGCAGATTCGTCTTTCGGAGATAACCTTGGAAGATAGTTTACATCCATTTCGGATATTACTGGAAGTTCAGTTCTAACCAGGAACACAAACCGAGAACATTAGTTCTAACCCGGAACACAAACCGAGAACGTCATTCCAAACCCCGAAACACACACCGGGAATGTCATTTCCAATCTCGGAGATAACCCCAAGGTATGCAGATCAAAAGATCAGCAACAACACCGGAGAGGACAGTTTTGTCTTGGCGATAACACCGCGACTCTCAGTTCTAGCCCCAGAACTAACACTGGGAGTAGCGACTCCATCCTTGGTGATAGCCCTAAGGGATGTTTTTACAGTTTCGAGATAACTCTAGAATTGTTTGTTCCAAATACATACGATCAGCTTCAAGCTTAGACCTCCTGCCGAGGCACTTATACCTCAGACCAGAGCTAACAACGGGCAGGCAGGCACATACACAATATGACCTCACGGCATTCAAACACTTGCAGCAGTCCAATCTCAGAAGTAACCCTGAGCAATGTCTGCTTTCCACTCAAACCGGCGATAACCCCGGTGAGTAGTCAAATGTCATCTTGCCACCTCAACATTCCCTCTCACAAGATGATATCGTGGCATACCAATAAGTAGCCCAATATCAGATGTAACCCTGAGCAACGTCTACTTTCAACTCAAACCGGCAATAACCCCGACGAAGAGTCAAACATCATCTTGCCCCTTTCAACACCTGCGCGTCGTCTCAACACTTCATACATACATACATACAACAATGTCCCACAAGAACCGAGGAGTGACAATCCCGAGTGACTATTACGCGCGGTAGTACTTTGGATAGAATTTGAAGCTTGAAGGCCATGGGCATAGACCCCTCTTCCTGACTTCGTACAACCTCTAATCCATGTCATTGCTTAACTCTCGACACAAGCGGTCCGAAGAAGGTCAGATATACCTCGTTCGGATGCTCGGATTGAAGTTCTAAAAGTTCGAGCGGACATTACAATGCATGTGTGCATGTACTACGAGACGACGGGACCCGCGAGGCTCGGATGCACCACACGACCGACCCGCAGTACAACCATGGGCTTCCGTAGGTGTACCTGATGCCATCCGTCTATATATACAAGCCTTGGGGTCAGCCATTTAAGAGAGAGAGAGAGAGAGAAAAAGGCGAGGAAGCCCTGTCCATTTTACTCTGCATACACATCTTTTGAGTGTTTCCTCATCTTTAAACACTTGTTAGCTCACATATAGTTGTCTTTTATCTGGTGGGAGCTGAGTGTTTATCCATTTAAAGTCATAGAAGTCTACATTGGCAGCCCACTGTAAGCCTTCACACATTATATAAAGCCTTCTTCTTATATTAGCACACATTGTTATACACATTGAGAGTAGTGTTGTGTGCGTTTGCCCGGACTTCGGTCCGTGGTTTTCATTTCTGTCTGTATATATATATATATATGGACTAACATTATCGAGTTATGCCTCAATTGAGCCTGAACTTGATTCGAGCGCTTATTGCTTTTATATATATATATATACTTATATATATAATTGTTGTCGATTATATCTCGATGAGCCCGGATTTTACATCCTAGAGCATTTACTAACGCTTATATATATATATATATATATATATATATATATATATATTAATTTGTTGATTACATATCCGATGAGCCTGGATTTACATCCGGTGCGTTTACTACTTTTATATATATATATTTGTACATATATATATATTTACATTTCATCAGTTCGAGTTTACTTGGCGGCCTTTTTTATAGCTTTTATTTATATTTTCGTCACGTCTGGAGTTTACTTACGTGACGATTGATCGCTTTTACAACTTTTTATTTACATTTCGTCCCACACTGAGTTTACTTCGTGGTGGTTGATCATGTCCATATATATATATATATATATATATATATATATATATATTTATCTTTTATATATTTATATTTCGATCCCCATGGAGTTGCTTCGTGGTGGTTGATCATGTCTGTATATATATATTCAAAGCTTTTATATATATAACTGCTTACTTCTTTCCATACAAATTACAGTATCATGTGAGCCTAGGAATCATGTGATCACCAATTCAGTCTACTGAATCTAGATTCGATTCCCATGATGGACATTTTTTTAGTCGTAGTGGCCTTGTACATTATTTTTATAAGTCTCAATTTCCTTGGATGGCAGTCATACCCATGAGGAGTTCGACACTGCTGTATATTATTTTCTCGAGAATGCTTCGCATCTCGAAAATAAAAACAAACGAGCCTAACATTTAATAATAAAATGGAAGCATCAAAGGCCTCAATTACTATTGAGCACATGGTTTGAAAAACCTCTTTTACAAAACGACATTGCTATATCTTGTTTAAAACTGAATTTTTCTATAAATTCAAACCCTATGTATATAGGTACGAACGAGGTACTGCACTACTTCCAAATAATTGCACATTGATCCACACACACACACACATTCATATAACAGTTTCTTTGAAAAGTGGCGGTCACCGTGGTAACACGGATGTCGGGGTGCCTAACACCTTCCCTCCGCATAATCAAGCCCCCGGACCCAAAATGAATCTCGGTTTCACAGACCCGTCTAACAGTGTCAAATCACTGGGTCAATGTGCAAACTTTTTTGGTTGCATTGGTGCAACCAGTTAAATACACCAACTGACGACTCTTAAAGTCAAATCGTTGACATTATACATGTCGAACCTTTTTCACTTGTTTTTTCAAACAAATCTCACATTAACATGAGAACACCAAAGAACAAGTAACGAAAAGGGACACTCAAAAATCCCGACGTCGACAAAAAATATTTCTAATATTTATTTTTCATGAAAATATGATTATATATTATTTAAATAATATATGAAAGGATTATTGGAAATTATTATAATAATTATTTTATTATATGAATTTTAGTTCAGATTATTAAGTTAATCATTTTAACTTAATTAATAATGCAATATATGCAAGATAAATCAGATATGTAATCCAAACCCTAATTCTGGATTTTGATCAATGAATGAGAATAATAATATAATATTATTTATATTTCAGTACTATAAATATGTACTTTATGTATAGACCGATAATTGTTGGTCAATTATGGTGTATCATGACGAACCCTATTATTACCAAGTTAAGCCCTAATTTGAAACTCAAATTAGAGTACAAGATTGTTAGGTAATCGTGATAATGTGTTAGTGTCTGATATTATAAATATAAATGCTAATTAGGTAAAGCCTAATTATTGACTCGAAACCATAATCGTAAAATTTGAACCCTAATCGCTAAAGTATGAAGCTTAATGTTTATTAGGAAAACTCTAACTGATATTTAGAAACCCTAATTTCTAAAATTAGAAACCCTTATTAGTAATTAATAACCCTAATTACTAAACTAGAACCTTAATTGTTAAATGATTAAGCTTAATGATAATTAGGGAAAATTCTATTTATTACTTAGAAAACCATAATTATAAATTTATAACCCTAATTGTCATATAAGGAACCCTAAATGCTAAAATGAAAACCCTAATCACTAATTTAGTTATCTTAATGCTAATTAGTAAATTCTTAAACTAATATTCATTTCTATATAATTAGTAAACTAATCTAATTAGGAAACATTAATTTGTATTTTTTTTAGAAACTTTAAATTTCATTTTTTTCTCTAATTAGAAATCCTACAAATCATTGTGCTAAACCTTAGGGTCAAACCCTAAGGGTTTGTCAAGTTTACTTTGTTGCCATTAAAATCACAAGGCAAATGAATTTATTACCTTTTTTGCATTATTTAAGAGATAGCTTACAAATCTTGTTAAAATAAGAGTTGGCCACCAACTCTAACCAGACCTATGTGCTACTAAGTTCAGCAATTCAGCCTTTACATAATTTCCAAATTCATTGCATCAAGTTATATATGTATATATTAAAGAGAGAGAAAAGTCTCTAAAATTAGCTCATTTCTATCCTTGCACACCACCAAAGCTCTCTTTCTCTCTCTCTAAACCCACGAAATCTTAAAGCCTTTCAGTCCCAAAACAAAGCCCCACTACCTCCACTAACAAATCAGTAGCATAGAATCAAGATTTGTTCATAGAAATGTATAAAACCCTATTAAGAATATGATCTTGATTGATGTGTTAAATATTGTGTTTTAATGTTAAAACATGTTGTTTATAGTGTATAATGATGATCTTTGTTGATAGATGTTAGATCCATAACATCTATAGGCTCAGATTTGATGTTTTTGCAAATCTGGAAAAAGTTGAAAAAGTGGTCTGACAATGAATGTCAGAACTCATAGATCATTGTATGTTATGTGTTTTTGTTGTTTAAAGGTTTGATCATGTAGTATGTTATGAGATCTGTACTCTGGAATTTGATTCAAGGTCAGAGCATAGACAAATTGCATGATATGGGTGGTCAAACCCCATTGACTGACCATGACTGGACAAAATCTGGGTAACCCATATCTTGCCCAGAACGGTTTGACAAGAAGTTCATGGTCTTTGATCTTACTAGTTGTTATTTGTTTGTTGTTTTTGTTGCATCCTTGTTGTAGTCTTGTAGATGGACTACAAGTTTATCCCTTAAAATCTCCTAAAGATTAAACTGGGTGATTATAGTGGACGGTCAAACCAGGCAGGTCTAGCATGTTCTCTATTTTCTGGGTAACCCAGAAAACATACAAACATGTTGTCTGACATGGTTTAACTGGATCATAACTGTTAAATCTGTTGTTGTTAGATCGTTTTTATGTTATAGATCTACTCTCTTACATGCTGGCTACATACTGAAAGCGTTAAATCTCAAAGACAATACAAGGATTGCAAGTTGTGGAAGCCCAAAAGTGACTGCTCGAACTGTTCTTCATTTCTGGGTAACCCAGAAAATGAAGAACAGCTCTAACAACCACTTTCCATGCTCAGATCTCTTTCATTCTATGTGGTTTGGCCATGTTTGTTGTTGGATCATGTAGTCTTACACTAGCACTACAAGATCTGACCAACATCTTGCCCAAAAATAACATGGTCAGTGTTTAATGTTTGGTCAAAGTACCCAACTCGATCAACGACATGAGTTTCGGTTTTGGCCAAGAACATGAAGAACACCTATAATGACGGTTACGTAAGCTATAAAAATCTTTAAATACAAATTTAACAATTTTATTTATTTTAACTTCTAAAAATCATTTAAAATAGAAATTAATTTTTGAAAATTACAAAAGTAATTTTAAAAATTATTTTAAGTTATGAAAATTAACTTTTAATAATTTGACATATTTTGCATAAATATTAGTATTTATTTAAATATTATTGATATTTAATTTATTTAATAAATGCATTAAATAAATTAGTTAAAAATGATTTTTGTTATATTAAA
The DNA here is from genome assembly GCA_020205615.1 of Panax quinquefolius. Classification (NCBI taxonomy): domain Eukaryota; kingdom Viridiplantae; phylum Streptophyta; class Magnoliopsida; order Apiales; family Araliaceae; genus Panax; species Panax quinquefolius. The sequence continues at coordinate 61,251,201 of CM035168.1, forward strand.
GATCATTTTAAATGATAATAAGGTATTTAAAAATATTTTAAGTTAAGAAATATAACTTTTAATATTTTAAGGTAAATTTCATTAATTATTTAATATTAATGATATTAGAATTATTTAATAATTATATTAAATAAATTAGTTTAAAAATATTTTTAATATTATAAAAATCATTTTAAAGTATTTAAAATATTTTAAGTTATAAAATATAACTTTTAATATTTAAAGGATAATTTTATTAATAATTTAATTTTAATGATATTAGATTTATTTATTATTTATATTAAATAAATAGTTTAAAAATGATTTTATTAATTTAAAATCATTTAAAAGGATATAAATGAATTAAAATATTTAAAGTTATAAATAATGACTTTTAATATTTGGATAAATAATACATTAATATTTATATATTAATGGTAATTATTTAAAAATAATTTTAATTATTTTAAAAATCATTTAAGGGTGATAGTAATACTTTAAAAATATTTTAAGTTATTATAAAACTTTAATATTTTGGTAATGGTTTCATTAATATTTTAATATTAATTAAATATTAATGATCATATAATTATTTAATATTTAAATCATTTGATAATGATTCTAGTGTTTGAAAAATCATGACAAATTATAATAATTGTTTAAAAATTATTATAAGTCATTTAAAAATAATTTGTCCGATGTTTAAGTTATATTGAACTTTGGTATAGAGTATTAGACTCGATAATTACTTGATAAAGCTGTCGGTACACCGACATGTTTCAAAAATTGATCTGGACTTAAATAATTTATCGGTATATGTGTTTGTTTGTAATCTAATTACTACTAAATATATGTGACAATGTTATTAGATTATGTGCTGACTGCATATAGCAGTACTATGTGTTATGATATATTATTCTAATCAAACGAATGATCTTATGAATGATAGGTTTCTATATTAAAGATAAAACTAAGTTGTATAAGCAGCAGATCAGGCAAGTATCTTATCTTTGCATTTACTTTATGCAATGGACATGCATAAGCAAACATCTGAACTATTCTTTTTCATTGTTCAAATATCTTAACCTTTGTATATACTTATGCAATGATTCTGTATAAGTATGTTAATAGCTCATAATCTGTTGTACAAGTTCATGAATTCTGTTATTATAGATCAAGATATATATTCTGTTCATTAATTTCAAAGCATGGTTATACAAGTGTCCTCACTTAGATAATCATTATATTTTATCCCATGTTGATACATACTTAATGGTTTCTAGTATGTATACATTGACTTAAAAGTAGTCTAAGCTATTTGATTCAGCTAGACACATATTGAAAAATATTGTTGAACAAGATAGAACTTTATTGTTATCCAACTGAATTGTTTTGGTTCGGATTCCCGACTAAATATGAACATCCCGAATCTGGGAAACTTTTATGCGCCTAAGGAGAATGTGCTAAACGATAATATCATTCTTGTATGTAGTATTGATCAATACAGGGCATAACGAGCTGATCACCCCCGTGTGTAAGTTATGACGATTTGCGGATGAAGTTGTGCTAAACCTTAGCGAAAATTAAAAACAATGTTCATAGTCTGTCGACTGATCTTCATTTATAGTCAGTACGTAGTTTCAAAAATGTGATATAGAATGATTATGTTGTTATTATTGGTTCAGCTTACTTCACAACTGTTGATTCATTGTAGAAGTGTCATTCAAAGAAAATATTTAATTCTTTCAGCTAACTTTTATTGTTGTTATTACTTGCTGGGCACTCGAATGCTCATCCTTGCTTAATTTAAATATTTTCAACTAAGTGTGAACAACCTGAAGGCTCTGCCAAGAACAAGGGAAAAGGGGAGGTTGCCGATTAAGTTTGTGTTATCCTATGTAATAACTAGACTTTATTAAGATAATGATATTAATTATTATCATGTACTGTAATGAATGTATTAAAGGTTACGTACTTGGAATCAGACTTTGATAATTATGTAAATTAAGTTTGGTACTTATATTATTGTTATTATTATTAGTATTATTCCGCTCATAGAAATGGTATCGTGAAGCACCGAGTTCAGGTTTCAAGTACCTGAATTTGAGGGCGTTACATTTTCAGCGGCATCTGCCTTATACACTGCATAAACATTTGTTTCAGGACCACATAACTCACTAAATTTACTAACATTGTACATCATGGAATCGACGAATTGACGTTGAAAATGTCTAAACATCTCTTTTGTGTACACCTGAGCAACATGCACTTCTAAAGATGACCCAAGTACCATATTCCTTTTCTAATGTCGTGTTATGTAGTCGGCCTTCCTCTCTCTGATAAATTATTTTTCTATAGCCTTCTGACTCTGCACTACAAATTCTTTCATGCCCGTTGAAGTATTGACAAACCTATCAAAAAAATGATTCATGCTCTCGCTTCTTCCAGTGGTTGTCATTCTCGCGGCAAAATATCTCTTTGTATACGCGGGAATCCATTTCTCTCGTACATCATACAAACTTCTAATCCACTCATTGTTATACAATTCATAATTCCTCACTAGAATCTTCCAACGCTCTTCAAACTCCCCGATGGACAATGAATTACGCACACAATTGTTAAAATGGTCTTTGAAGGATGGGTGCTCAGAATAAACATGATGCAATTTCTCAGGAAACTTGTTGCTAATATGTCAAGAACACAATAAGTGATGAGTAGAAGGGAGTACCTTATCAATAACATTACTCATGGCTTTATCTTGGTCAGTGATGATGGTTATAGGTGTCTTGCAGTCCATGGCTTCGAGCCATGTCTCTAATACCCACACGAAAGTGTCCTCTGTCTCATCCCTTAACAATGCAAATCTAAACAATATAGACTGAAAATGGTGGTTGACCCCGGTAAATGGAACAAACGGCATGCCATACTTATTTGTCATGTACGTACTGTCAAATGTCACAACATCTCCGAAATGTTGATACATCAACCTTGATCGGGTGTCAACTCACAAAATGCATGCTATGCGATTTATTTCGTCTAGTTTGACACGATAAAAAATTACTCAAACTTCCAGATCCAAGTTTTTTCAAATAATTTACAGCAGCTTGTGCATCATTTTCATCTGCAGAATCACGCCTTAAATCTCTCACCACATTCTGAACATTAACATTAGAAAAAGGAACATTTTGCAACCGCCACCCATTGTGCTCAAAACGTTAATCATCCTACTAGGTCCAATACCAGACTTATTTAAAGTGTCAATTAATTTTCTTGTAACCAGAGTAATATTTCTATGCGTCTCAATCAAATCTACCTTGGTAGGGGTCACTAGGTGATGATTGTGCTCTAATTGAACAGTAAAAATACGCCAATTGTCTTCTTTCTTATTATGAACAACATATATTCTAGCTTTGCATAATGTGCGTCCTATAGAGTCTCGCAGCCTAGTTATTTTCTTACTACCATCTTCATCATCAGGCAAACTCTTTACAGAAGTTGGTGTACCATCTTTTTTACAAACATACAACCTAGACGACACCTCATTAGTACCAGCATGTTTATGACTAGTTGCAATTCTAATATCAAAACCATTTTGTTTAGCATACGACCTATAAAAAAATTCAACTTCTTCCAACTTAGAAAATAATTGACCAACGTATGGAATCATTTCAGATTTACTACTTTCAACTTCACTTACAAACTCAGATTCATTTCCACAAATATCTAAACTAGCAACAGAATCTGAAGAACTTGATACAAACCTTTTATGAGCAGGTATGTTGTGCACCATTCTGAAATAAGAAGGATGAATCACCGGATCAGAACTTTAACTTGAATTTGAGAGTGAAAATGGATAACATCAACCAAAAGGAAAAAAGATGAAATAGTAGAGGGGGAAATCGAGAGAAAACTGATGTATATAAGATCTGTGAAATGAAAGGTTACAGAGATAATTCAAAACCGGAGGAAGCAAACATGGGTTTTTAAAACACTACAAAGACTACCGCTACAGCCATTGGCGGTAGTGTCAAAGACCGGATTAATTGGTCTCAAATAGAAGTTGAAAAGGCTGATTTGATTTGAATGGTCATAAAACTAAAAAGATGATTTGATTTGATTGGTCATAAAAGCGAAAATGCCACAAAATGGTCTGGCCCTGCTGCTACAGGCTCATGCGGCAGGGGAACTTCATATAATGCAGGGGCAACAAGGTAAATTAGCTGGCATTTTAGAATTAATTGACTGCCGCTACAGCCTATAGCGACAAGGGCTTTATTAAGTTTAATCCCAGCCTTCCATTGTCCAGATCAATCTGTTATCAACTTCGGTTCTTTGCCAAGATTTTTTAGCAATTGTTTGCCACGGATGAAATCCTTTATATATATATATATATATATATATATATATATATATATATATATATATATATATATATTGAAAGCGCATCATCAAAAGTAACGCTTAAATGATATAACTCCTTAAATAGCAGAACTATTTAAAGGCTTCCGTATTTTTTTATTTCTCTCTCCTCACCTGTTCACTCGGTAGACTTCTCCAAATCTGAAGACATGCCAGAATTCTTCCTTCTCCAACTCTTCACAAAATGAAGCCCTAGGATCTCCACTTCCAATCTCCACTTCGAACGAATAATCTCCACTTCGAATCGGTAAGCCCTAACGAAGATGTGACGCCCCCAAAATAGGTACACATCACCCATCTTGGGTCGTCAGATGCAAGGTACTGAATACAAATACAAACTAATTATACAACAGTCGTGCAAAATACGATGACATATATACTGTGAGTTTTAATACAAATATTGTCATCTAGACAATATCCACACTCAAAGGAGTCCTCAATACATTTATTGTCACACAATTTAACAGAATAGTGAGGACTACTAATACTATCATCTGGACCGTCACTCCGTTTCCTGACTAGTCCCGGCTACGTTCTCATTTCCTAAAGAGAACAGGGAAAGAAAGGGGTGAGCTCAACTAGCCCAGTAAGAAATATTATGACTAAGATAATGCAGAATAAATTATCATTAGTCTTCAACAATGTTAAACTGATAAAATACAATAGACATCAAGTTTAACTGCAGCGAAATAAGCAATCCATTAGAAGAGTCAAGTAGAGCATGATATCTACTATCTTCTATGATTTAAAATGTTTTCATCAATTTTTATCGTTGAGACTCAACTTAATAAATAAACCACATCATCGAGTCATCCCTGCTTTACGGGCCAAGGATATTCATTAAATTATCAATGGTCATGACTATACCGAATAATCCCTGGTCATAATCATACCAAAAACCGTCCAATCCCGATACACTACAGGCCACTGAGGACTTTTACCACATCATTTATAACATTATAGGTCATGATTATACCGAATAATCCCTGGTAATAATCATACCAAGTCCATCTATGCACGTAAGCCAAAGATGACTTTCATCAAAATATAAGCATGAGGATGATGACAATGACATAATAATTCAATAAAACAAGTTCAAGAATAAATTTTAAAGATTTATAAGTTAATTTATCCTGAACTCAATAATGTCCAAATTGTCAACATGATCTTGCTTTGTGGAGTAAAATTCAAGAATGCTCGTAAGAATATTTCCATGAAAGATCTTTGGATGAAGCGCAAATATCAAGGATATTCCACTAATTTCATGGAGTATAGAAGCCAAAATTTTAACCAAATGAGTATTATAGAATATATGAAACTACAATGGATTTTCATCCGCCATGCGGTAATCCACGTGAGATGCATCATTTCCACAATTTAATAAGAAATGAATACGAAGGGTCATTCACCATGCATGTGGTAATCCACATAGACAAAGTTATTCCAACGTAATAATAAAGAATGGAATAACGTAAGAATTCACAATATCATGATAGATGTAATCGATGTAGAGTTATTCCAATAAAATAAAAATAATGGAACCAATCAAATACGTAATATGCATGACATGGATATTCCAATAGAATAATAAAGAATGGAATAACAGAAGTTCTCTTCATGAATACGAAAGAAATAATACTCCTTACGAGTACAACAAATAATATCTCTTACCTTATAAAGAAGAGTACTCCGACGGGTAGGGCGGGGATATATTTGAAGAAAACTTGCACTACGCTCAAAGTTTCTTAAAACTCTAAAGAAATAAGCTAAAGATTATAGAAGAGAATTCTCTGACTTTCTGGTGTAATTTCAATTCTAACTAAGCATCCTATTTATAAGAAAATAGAAAGGATACTATGCAACAAAATATAATATATATATATATATATATATATTTAAAATCTAATAAAATAATTAACTTTATAAAAGTATTCTATTTTATATAAAAGATTTTACTATGCAAACACTATGCATAATAAAATATATTATATTCTAATTATTGTCTAATAAAACAAATAACTTTATAAAAGTATTTTGTTTTATATAAAAAGATTTTACTATGCAAAATACTATGTATAATAAAATATATTATATTCTAATTATTGTCTAATAAAACAAATAACTTTATAAAAGTATTCTGCATTTTATATAAAAAGATTTTACTATACAAAATACTATGCATAATAAAATATATTCTATTCTAATTATTGTCTAATAAAATAAATAACTTTATAAAAGTATTATATTTTATATAAAAAGCTTTTTTATTTTATTACATTAATAATACTAATAAAACAAAATTTATATATATATATATATATATATATATATATATATATATAAACTTACGTGACTTTATAAAAAGACACCTCAATATATTTAACAACATTTATCATCATTATTATAATTCACAATATTAATCGACCAGGTCGTTCCCAAGAAAGAGTGAGCTTTCCAATAAAGATTTCTCCCTATTGGCGTGCAATTAGGTGACCAAACCTCTCTTTGGCTGAACTTCTAGACATCGTTAATATTACAAATAATAATATTAATAACTTTGTTATCTTAATTATTAATTTATTAATATATAAAATATCGACAATAATTGAATCAAATAACGTGAGATACTATGCAACAATTCTTTGTAGCAATAATTGAATAAAACCGAGTGACTTCTCACGTAAGCATTAATAATCAATCTGCCGTGTACTTTACTATGCAATCACGCCGTATTATCATTTTTTAACAACGGTGTTTCAACAGATTTAATGGTAAAACTTCCGCCATTATTTTTATAAAAATATTTTTGTCATTTTTTCAATCCGACAATAATTCCGTTGTGGGGTTCACCAATGATTATGCCGTCGTACGAATATTCCCTGTTAAAACGAATATTCCCCTTCCAATGGAATATTATATAACAACTTGCATATTTTTCAAAATTTCTAAATATTACCCACAACTATAACATTATATTAAATTTACTCTATAATATTCAAAAATAATATTTATTGAGAATTCATCTTTATTCATAAAAGTTGGGGTCTTACAGAAGAACCCACCTTGAATCTCCAATTCTGTGGGTGTGATTTTGACCCTTTTAATTCTGTAATTTGAAAATGCTTGAATAAAGATCTGTTGACCCTTGATCTGTTTGAATAAAAATATTTGTATCTTCGTTTCACAAAATATTTGCTTACTTGTATTGAATAATGGCCTTTTAATTTACCGATTATGTCTAAAATAATATTAATGTTCTTGATAATTACAATTATTCTCTTTCGCATTCTTAATTTTAAATTTATGATAAAAATTGTTATTATTATTATTATTATTAGGCAAAATATTAATATCTAATATAGTGATATTGATATCTATCTATATTATTAAGGGAGAGCAAAGTAGTTGGATTCTTTTGGTGTCTTCACCTTAAAATTCTAATTATATCTTATCTCTCAAACCTAAAATTTTTAATTTCAATACAAGTAAGAAAACATCTTTTTTCCCTTGGTAAATGGTTCTATTTGATATAATTTGTTAAAAAATTTAATTTGATTATGATTTTTCTTTAAATTTTGGATGAATTAGATGATATTCTCCAATCTTTTATGTTCATTCAAACTCTTATGATTGATTCAATAAGTAGGATGGAGAAATTATGTGACTTGAGACATTGAGGTAAAAGTTGGGAAAGCATAGTGTTCTGTTCATCTGCTGCTATGGTTAAAATAAGTTAAATAATCTGGTAGTTAGGTTGGTTGTTAGTGTTTAATCATTCCTTCTAAACGGGTTGCTTTCTTTCTATTAGGCTGGCTGACTGTGTATGCATTTCCCATTTAAACTTTCTGAGATGGCTTGTCTGCTTTGTGATAATAAGGGAAAGGCTAAATTCTTGACCTACTGTAACAAAAAGTCTTAATTGGGTAGAAGATTGCCTCTGCTTGTTTTGGCTCCAATTATCAACTTCAGCATGAATCCTCCATAACCTACTGTAACAAAAATGAATATAAAGCTCAACTTTTTCTTGTTTGTGGGGGGTCATTGCATTATTTTCACGTCATCCACATTATGTAAATGTTGAACAACTATTTGATTTCTTTAATTTCAAAATAAACAGGTTGTAAAACTTTAAACTATATATTCAACTGAACTTCAAAGAACTATAAAAATCAAATGCATTTTTTTTATGTTTTCCTGATTATACTACCACTAGTTCTGCTTACTAAACTAATTCCCCCCTCCCCAAGTCAATGAGCACAAATTCATCAGGGAGCTCATCCCACATTTGCAAATGTGGAGTTCCTTTACCTGTGAAGGTTTCATGGACCAAAACAAATCCCAGGAGACGATTTATTGGTTGCACAAATTATAAAATAATACCATGTCACTCGTTTGAATGGATTAATTCACCAATATCACCGGGCTCAAGAATTACTCAATATTATCGCAAAAACAATGAATTGAAGTCTGAAATAGAAGTTTTGAAATAAAGGATTGACAAGCTGACTATTGTTATTGTCAATGCCAAAAATGACAAAGCTGAAAAATCAAGAGTTATGGCAAAAATTGAGGAGATGAAATTGAACAATGAAAGACGGAAGAAAAAAAGTGGTGTACTCAGTATTTCTTTTCCCTTTCATGTTGTGGTTTTTGTTTGTAATGAAGTTGTAGTTGCTTTGTAATGAAATTGTTTAATGTAATGAAGTTGTAGTCTCTTTGTAATGAAATTTTTTAATGCAATGAAGTTGTAGTTGTCTTGACTGTTAGTTGTTTTTATAATGTAATCAAGTTGTAGCTTCTTTTTTTTTGTAAGGAGATGTTTCATTTTCATGGCATATGTTTTTTCTTGGTCATAATCATGTTGTTTATGTAGAAAAAGAGCTGGAGAAAGACTCACTTGGTTCATTCAGTTCAGAGGGGATAAGAGAGAAAAGTGGTTCCTTGAGTTTGAAGGGATAATACATTGTTGTAGGAATGTATGGATGAATGGCTTTACAAAGAGCAAAGATCATGATTCTAAAAATAAAACAAAATAAAAATAAAAATGATAACTCAAAAGCAGTTAAGTTTAATATCTAGTTATGGCTACCCTGTTCCCAACCCATCTACCCTTTTTGTATTGCAGTAGTTTTTCTTTTGATTGCTTCCCCTTGAACTGTGTTGACTGCTGTATCCGAAATCAGCCTGAACCTACTACATGGGTATGGAAATAAGATAGTGCGATGACCTATAAATTAATTTCACCCTCGTTATTAATGAGTGAACAATCTAAAAAATTAACAAGCAGTCATAATTGTTCATATTTTAAAATTTTGTCTATCTAACATCAAATAAATATGAAAATAACCTTATGTACAATTGGTATTTCATAAGAGACCACTTTTGTTCACAAGAATAAACTGTTGATCTAAAAATAATATTGAAATGTATAAATAAACAAATAATGAGTACCAACGTAAATATTACCTGATATCTCCAACCTCTAAGTTACATTTTGAGAATCCAAAATACAAAAACACTTGTTGCTATAAAAATTATAAAATCTCAATTCAATCAATATAAAGACATAACAATCTTACAATTAACATCATTAAAAGAAAGCAGAGCAGCGCAGCTACATATGCAAAATTTCAAATACCTAAGAGAAGCAAGTTAAGTGTACAGAGGCCAGTCAGTCCAGGCTCCAGAAACATGCCCATTCTCGTAAATTACCATCCCCCTTTTGGTATGGCAAATGAAAGGAATGAAATAGTAGTTATAAGTGTAATGACCACAAAGAGAAGACAAAAGACGTATGCATTTACAAACAGCGAAGAGTGTTTACAATGATCCGCCACTTTGCTAGTGGAAAACAACAGAAACCACAAAATAATATTTAAGAGCATTACAAAAACAAGACTTGCAACATTAGATTTACAACCCTAACAATTCTTTTAAGTAATACATGGTCTAATTATGCACTCATCCAAATGTTCACCAAAACCAAAACACATGCAACTACACATTTCTCGTACTATGAACACTAAAAGGAGAAGCCTAAAATACCAGGGGAACATCAAAAGCACCACTTTTTTAGCCAAAATTATTCAAAAAGACAAAAAAAAACCACTATATTAACCACCACCACCAGATCCATACTTCTTGCCCAATACTACAAGCTGTAATTTGTCATAACCAGGAAGCACACCAGCACCTGCAATGACACGAAGATTGTTTGCTCCAGCACCCTTAAAGAGTGACTTGGGTCCTTCATTCTTCAGAATATGCTGGAATGCATCCAGGGAGCTATTGTATTAGGAATCTTGAAGAATTACAACCAAAATGCCAAGCAATTGTAATAAAGAAACAACATAGTAATAGAGAAAATGACATGAAAATACAGGTAAACCAACTGGGAACCTTGAAATTGAACTCAATCATCATATCATATTTAAATTCAGTAAAAGAGCTCAATAAAAATGCAACAAATATGAAAATCAGACTAGCTTTTAGCAACATCCGAAATCAAAAATGATATTTAACAAAAGAATAAAAACATCCCATGTCAACAAGAAACGCCAAAGTCAAGCACAAAAGTGAAAACATAACATAAACTAAAGCAACAAATTTTAGGAACAACCCATGGGGATGCAGGGTTCTGTACTCTTGATATCATTTTTCAAATTATAGAATTAAAAGGGTCAAAATCACATACACAAAATTGGAGATTCAGAGTGGGTTCTTCATTCTAGGGCTTACCGATTCAAAGTGGAGATTATTCGTTTAAAGTGGAGATTAGAAGTGGAGATCCTAGGGCTTCATTTTGTGAAGAGCTAGAAAAGGAAGAAGTCTGGCGTATCTTCAGATTTGGAGAAGTCTGCTGAGTGAACTAGTGAGGAAAGAGAAATAAAAAAACACGGAAGCCTTTAAATAGTTCTACTATTTAAGGAGTTACATCATTTAAGCGTTCTTCTTTTGATCTGCTCCGTGTATATATATATATATATATATATATATATATATATATATATATTATAATGATTATCCGTGAAGCAACAGGTCAACGCAAATCACGGATTCAGCATAAAAATATATCGATTTTCAAAAACAGTATCGCGAATTGATTACAATTTTTTCTCCTTTTTTTTAAATAAATTTTATACAACAAATTATGTCCAATTAAATTATTCTAAACACATATCAACATACATATCAAATCAAAACAATTAATAGTTTGCATAAAGGTTTGGCTCTGATGCCACTGTTAGATTTGTAATATTCATGAACGCAATCAAATTGCACAAAATAAGCGGAAGCATGAAAAAAAGAGTTTTAAAATTTTACAAACCATATACCCGGATCATCCTTTATGCACAATTGAGCTTCCTTATGTATAAGTTCACCTCCAATCTTTTTTGCGTTGAACTTGAATCCATTGGGTTTAGTTCCTTCCTTTGATCAATGTTAGCCACCCAAATGTTTGGCCTCTAGAGGTGATTCACCAAGGAAGAAGAAAGATTCAAGAAGATGGGTATTTGGAAAAACCCTAGTTTTTCTATCTCTCATAGTAAATGGTGTACTCTCCCAACTATTGAAATTACGTCTGTTGTGAAAAATTAAACAACTTACACCCATAATAAAACTTCTCTTATTTATAGATGTAGACAATCCTCCTTAACAATTAAGGAATTAGGTTTTATTGGTTTTATTTTAATTAATTAAACTCTTTTAATTAATTAGGCTCCCAATCTTATTAGGAATAATTAATTAAACTCTTTTAATTAATTAGCCTCCTAATCTTATTAGGATATATGAGAGTACTTTTATTAATTAATTTCCAAACTCCTTTAGAAATTAAATAATAATAATAGTAATAATAATAATAAGACTTCTCTTATTAATTTATATTTAATATTTCTAAAATATTAAATAATAAATATTAAGCTATTTAATTTATTCTATCACCATAGATTAAATTAAATATACTTAATTTATTATTACGATTATGCCATTTGCATCTTAAATAATTATTCTTCCTTTTATGGTGTGACCCTTTAGGTTCTCCATATTAAACCGGTTGTGAATAAATCAATTAGAACAATTCTAATCTTATTTAAATAAATAAATTAAATAATTTATTTATTTAAATAAATAATATTTATTTTTCAATAGGGATAAACCTCCCTAGCGATTAATGTGACGCCCCCAAAATAGGTATACATCATCTATCTTGAGTCGCCAAATACATGGTACAAAATTTAAATACAACTTAATTATACAACAGTCGTGTAAAATACGACAAAACATATGCTGGGAGTTTTAATACAAATATTGTCATCTAGACAATATCCACACTCAATTGAGTCCTCATTACATTTATTATCACACTATTTAACAGAATAGTGAGGACTACTAATGCCATTGTCGACGTCGGGATTTTTGAGTGTCCCTTTTCGTTACTTGTTCTTTGGTGTTCTCATGTTAATGTGAGATTTGTTTGAAAAAATAAGTGAAAAAGGTCCGACATGTATAATGTCGATTTATTGGACTTTAAGAGTCATCAGTTGGTGTATTTAACTGGTTGCACCAACGCAACCGAAAAGGCTTGCACATTGACCCAATGTTTTGACACTGCTAAACGGGTCAGTGAAACCAAGATTTATTTTGGGTCCGGGGGCTTGATTATGTAGAGGGAAGGTGTTAGGTACCCCCCGACATCCGTGTTACCACGGTGACCGCCACTTTTCAAAGAAATTGTTATATAAATGTGTGTGTGTTGTGGATCAATGTGCAATTATTTAAAAGTAGTGCGAGGCCTCGTTCGCACCTATATACACAAGGTTTGAATTTTATAGAAAAATTCAGTTTTAACCAAGATGTAGCAATGACATTTTGTAAAAGAGGTTTTTCAAACCATGTGCTCAATAGGAATTGAGACCTTTTCATACTTCCATTTTATTGTTAAATGTCCAGCTTGTTTGCTTTTATTTTTGAGATGCGAAGCATTCTAGAGAAAATAATATACAGCAATGCCGAACTCCTCATGGGCATAACAGCCATCCAAGGAAATTCAGACACTATAAAATAATGTACAGGTTGCTTACAACTGAAAAATGTCCATCATGGGAACCGAATCTAGATTCATGGCTGAACTGTGATCACATGATTCCTAGGCTCACATGATCTTCGCAATTGTATGGAAAGCGATGGCAGTTATATATATAAAAAAGTCAGAATATATATATATATATATATATATATATATATATATATATATATGTGTGTGTGTGTGTGCATGATCAACCACCACAAAGCAACTCCATGGGGATCTGAAATGTAAATAAAGCAAGAAATGCTATCAATCGCCACGAAGTAAACTCAAAGTGAGATAAAATGTAAATAAAGTCATGTAAAAGCGATCAACTGCCACGAAAGTGAACTCCAAGCGGGATTTAATATAAAAAGTCAGTAAAAAGCCACGGAGGAAACTCCGGGCTTGACAGTATATAAATATATATATATATATATATATATATATATATATATATATATATAAGCGATAAGCATATATATTTATGTAAATCCAGGGCTCATCGGATATGTCCGACAATTATATATATATATATATATATATATATATATATATATATATATATATAAGCAATTAAACGCACTTTATATATAAAATCCGTGCTCATTAGGCGAGTTCGACCACGGTTTATATATATATATGTATATATATATATATATATATATATATATATATATATATATATATATATATATAAGCAATTAAACGCTCCGCATCAAGTTCAGGCTCAATCGTGGCATAACACGATAATTTTAGTCCATATATATGAAATATATACATATATTAGTATATATATACAGATGAAATGAAAACCACGGATGAAAGTCCGGCAAACGCACACAACACACGACTCTCAATGTGTATAACAATTGTGTGCTATATATGAGAAGAAGGCTTTATAAAATGTAAGAAGGCTTATAGTGAAATTTGCCAAAGTAGACTTCTATGACTTTAAATGGATAAACACTCACCTCTCTACTTGAATAAAAGATAGCTATATGTGAGCTAACTAGTGTTTAAAGAAGAGGAAACACTCAAAAGATGTGTATGCAGAGTAAAATGGATAGGGCTTCCTCGCCTTTTTCCTTCTCTCCCTCTCTTCAAAATGGTCACCCCTAGCCTATATTTATAGATTGATGGCAGCAGTACACACCTTACTGTACCATGATTATAGCTTGTACTGGTAGATCGGTCGTGGTAGATCCGAGCCTCACGGGTCCCGTTGTCTCGTAGTACGTGTAGTCGTGCACTATATCCGTTCGAACTTGTAGAACTTCAATTCGAGCATCCGAACGAGGTATATCTGACCTTCTTCGAACCGCTTGTGTCGAGAGTTACGTAATGACATGGATTAGAGGTTGTACAAAGTCAGGAAGAGGGGTTTATGCCCAAGGTATTCAAGCTTCAAATTCTATCCAAAGTACTGCCACATGTAATAGTCACTCGGGATTGTCATTCCTAAACTCTTGTGGGACATTGTTGGATGTATGTATGAAGTGTTGAGATGATGTGTCATTGTTGAAGGAACAAGATGACGCTTGACTCCTCGCTGGGGTTATCGCCGGTTTGAGTTGAAAGTAGACGTTGCTCAGGGTTACAACTGAGATTGGACTACTTGTTGGTATGCTGCAATATAATCTTGTTGACGTGGACAGATGACGTTGTGACTCCTCACCGGGGTTATCGCCAGTTTAAGTGGAAAGCAGACGTTGCTCAGGGTTACATCTGAGATTGGGCTACTTGTTTGTATGCCTCATTGTCACCTGGATGTTCCTGTCTGCCCGTTGTTATCTCCGGGTCTGAGGTGTGTGTGCCTCGATAGGATGTCTAAGGGTGAAGCTGTGACGCCCCCAAAATAGGTATACATCACCTATTCTGAGTCGCCAAATACATGGTACAGAATACAAATAAAATCTTTAATATACAACAAGAGGGCTGTGAGTTTTAATAAAACTATTGTCTTCTAGACAATATCCACTCTCAGAATAAGTCCTCATTACATTTATTGTCACACTATTTAACAAAATAGTGAGGACTACTAATATTATCCTCTGGACCGTCACTCCATTCCCCAACTAGTCCCGGCTACGTTCTCATTTGCTGAAGAGAACAGTGAAAGAAAGGGTGAGCTCAACTAGCCCAGTAAGAAATATTATGACTAAGATAATGCAGAAAAAAATTATCATTAGTCTTCAACAGTGTTAAACTGATAAAATACAATAGACATCAAGTTTAACTGCAGCGGAACATGCAATCCATTAAAAGAGTCAAGTAAAGAATAAAATCTACTATCTTTTATGATTTAAATGGTTTTTCGTCACTTTTATTGCTGGGACTCAGCTTAATAAATAATCCACCTCATCCCTGCACTACGGCCAAGGATATTCATAAGTATCACAACCACAAATTATCCATACACTACGGGCCAAGGATATTCATGTATTCATAAATGGTCATGATCATGCCAACAACTGTCCATCAATGCACTACGGGCCAATGAGGACTTTTACCACATAATTTGTAACATTACGGCCATGATTACACCGAATAATCCCTGGTCATAATCATACCAAGTCCATCTATGCACTACAGGCCACAGATGACTTTTAAAAAAAAATATAAACATGAGGATGATGACAATGATATAAGAATTCAATAAAACAAGTTCAAGAATTAATTTATTCAGAATTAATAACGTCCAAATTGTCAACATGATACTTCTTTGTAGAGTAAAATTCAAGAATGCTCAGAAGAATATTTCCATGAAATGATACTGGATGAAGCGCAAATATCAAGGATATTCCACTAATTTCATGGAGTATAGAAGTCAAAACTTTAACCAAATGAGTATAATAAAGAATGGAATAACAAAAGAAATCACCGTGCATGCGGTGCCAGCATGACGGTGTTATTCCGACAAAATAATAAATAACGGAACCGAGTCGTGCAAAATTACATGCCAAGCGGGATGTTCTAACAGAATAATAAAAACGGAACCAAGTCTTGCGTAAAACGCACATACAGGATATTCCAATAGAATAATAAAGATTTAAACCGTGTCCCAAGCGTAAAACGCATGCATGTGAGGATATTCCAATGTAATAATAAAGATTTTAACCAGTCCCAAGGCGTAAAAGCATGCATGACAGGGATGTTCCAATGTAATAATAACGAATGGAATAACAACAAAAAATCACCAAGTATAGGGTAGACCAGCATATACGAGTTATTCCAATGAGAATAATAAAGAATGGAATAACGTAAATTCTCTTCATGAATATGAAAAAATAATACCCCTTACCGTAAAAAAGAAGAGTATTCCAATTGGTAGATGCGAGGATATTCTTTAAGAAAACTTACAGACTACGCCAAAAGCTTCTTAAAACTCTAAAGAAATACGCCAAGAAGATATAGAAGAGAATTTTCTGAATTTCTGGTGTGATTTCTATTCTAATTAAGCATCCTATTTATAGGAGAATTGAATGGGTACTGTTAAGAAACGGACGTAACATTTATTTTTAAAGAAAATCACGGATGCTTGACTGATGCATTATTTCATTCACAGATGATTACCAACGTTGCAGGCAACTAAAATTTCAAAGCAATTAAGTAAAAACAAAAACATAAATATAATATATATATATATATATATATATTTATATATAACCTCATGTTATAAACCTAAATATATATATATATATATATATATATATATTAACAATTCCCTCCCAAATATGCAAACTTCCCCCCACCCCATTTTCATTTCATCCATTTCTTTTACACGTGGTCCCCACATGCAGCCCCCACATGTGGGCCCCACCTTTATTATAAAGAATAAAATTCTACCGATTATTTTGAAAAATGGGTAAATGGGGGTCCAAAATAATACTTCATAAAAATCCCCTCAATATTTTTAACAACATTTATCATCATTATTATAATTCACAATATTAATCAACCAGGTCGTTCCTAGGAAAGAGGGGGCTTTCTAATAAGGATTTTTCTCTATTGGCGCGCAATTAGGTGACCAAACCTCTCCTTGGCAGAACTTCTAGACATCGTTCATATTGCAAATAATAATATTAATAACTCTGTCATCTCAATAATTGATTTAATAATATATAAAATATCGACAATAATTGAATAAAACTAAATGACTTCTCACGTTAGCATCAATAATCAATACTGTGTGCTACTATGCAACCACGCATATTCTTGTACTTTTAACACCGGGTGTTTCAACAGTTAACGGTAAAACTTTCGCCGTTATTTTCATAAAAAATATTTTTTTCGTTTTCTCAATCCGACGATAATTCCGTTGTGGGGTCCACCAATGATTGTGTATTCAAATATTTAATATTCCCCACCAATCGAATATTATAAACAACTTGCATGACTTTTGCAAAATTTCTAATTATTACCCATAACTATAATATTATATCAAATTCATTCCATAATATTTAAAAATGATAATTATAGAAAATTCATCTTTATTCATAAAAGTTGGGGTCTTACAATCTCCCCTTCTTATGAAATTTCGCCCTCGAAATTAGGGTACGTACCTGGTATGTCGAAGAGGTAAGGATACCTTGATTTCATTTCAGATTCTAACTCCCGGGTCATTTCCTTAACATCGTGGTTCCTCTATAAAACTTTGACTTGAGGTATAACCTTGGAGAGTAGAATATGTTCCTTCTTATCCAAGATTTGAATAGGAACCTCTTCATACGTTAAATCTTCCGCTATTTCGTCCGGTTCTAACTCAATAATGTGGTTCGGGTCTTTCACATATTTACGTAACATGGATATATGAAAAATGTTATGAACACGAGACATACTTGGCGGTAAAAAGCAAGTCATAAAGCTCTGATCCCTACTCGATCGAGGATTAAAAATGGGCTAATGAATCGAGGATTGAGCTTTCCTCTCTTTCCAAATCTCGTAACTCTTTTCCATGGAGTAACACGTAACAACACATGATCTCCAATATCGAATTCCACGTCCTTTCGATGAAGATCAGCATAACTCTTTTGTCAATCTTGTGAGGTTTTTATACGTTGTCGGATCGTTTGAATCTTTTCCGTAGTCATACGCACCAACTCTGGTCCCAACAACATTGCTTCACCCACCTCATCCCATCATACTGGAGAATGACACTTTCTTCCATACAACGCTTCGAATGGAGCCATGCCAATACTTGCTTGATAACTGTTATTGTAGGGAAACTCCACCAATAGTAAGAACTTGTCCCAACTTCCCTTAAAGTCAAGGACACAGAGTCTTAATAAATCTTCAAGAGTTTGAATAGTCCTCTCTGATTGCCCATTCGTCTGAGGATGATATGCCGAACTAAATCGTAAATCCGTGCCCATAGCTTTTTGTAAACTAACCCAAAATCTTGAAGTGAATCTTGGGTCTCGATCAGAAACTATGGATACTGGCATACCATGCAGTCTTATAATCTCGTTTATGTACATACGAGCAAGACATTCAAGTGTATAAGTTTCCCGTATTGGTAAGAAATGAGCAGATTTGGTCAATCTATCAACAATGACCAAATTGCATCTATGCCTTGAGAAACCTTGGGAAGACTAGTAACGAAATCCATGGTAATGTGCTCCCACTTCCATTTTGGAATTTCAAGTGGTTGCAATGGACCTTTTGGTACTTGATGCTCCGCCTTGACTCGTTGACAAGTTAAACACCTTGAGATAAACAACGCTATCTCCCTCTTCATATTGCCCCACCAAAATGTATGTCGAAGATCATTATACATTTTGGTACTCCCAGGATGGATTGCAAACGGTATGTTGTGCGCCTCCATCATGATTTTATACTTTAAATCAAGGTCGTTAGGAACACAAAGTCTGGATTTGACTCAAAGTATTCCTTCTTCATCGATTCTTTCTTCCGGCATAGCACCTTCTTGTACTTTCTTCCTCATATGCATCAGCTCCAGGTCTGTAGCTTGAGCAGCTTTAACTTTATCGATTAAAGTTGGTTCTAATCGTATATTTGCCATCATCATGTGGGTCCCTGGAGTCTTTATCTCTATCTCCATCCTTTGCAAGTCATACAAAATGGGCCTCTGCGTTGACAATATCGCACTCGTACCCGCATATGATCTTCTACTCAATGCGTTAGCTACCACGTTTGCTTTTCCAGGATGATATTGAATAGTGTGGTCATAATCTTTCAATAGTTCAAGCCAACGTCTTTGTCGCATGTTGAGTTCCTTTTGAGTGAAGAAATATTTGAGGCTTTTATGATCCGTAAAGATCTCCACTTTCTCCCCATACAAGTAATGCCTCCAAATTTTAAGTTCGAAGACAACAGCTGCCAACTCTAGATCATGAGTAGGATAATTCCTCTCATATTCTTTGAGTTGTCGAGAGGCATAGGCTATGACTTTCCCATGTTGTATGAGAACGCATCCTAACCCTTTGCCCGAAGCATCACTGTAGATGACAAATCCCTCCGAGCCAGATGGTATTGTCAGAACAGGTGCTGAAATGAGTCTTCTCTTGAGTTCTTGAAAACTCTTCTCACATTTCTCGTTCTAAACGAATTTTGTATCTTTCCGAGTCAGCTGAGTTAAGGGAGTAGCGATTCGAGAAAACCCTTCTACGAATCTCCGATAATAATCAGCTAAGTCGAGAAAGCTACGTATTTCGGTCACTGATTTAGGTTGCTCCCAGCTTTGAATAGCTTCAATCTTTGCTGGGTCTATAGATATTCCATGTCATGATACCACGTGCCCAAGGAATGCTACTAACTTAAGCCAGAACTCTCATTTCTTTAACTTGGCATAAATCTTATATTCACGAAGCTTTTGGAGTATCAGCCTCAAGAGTTGCTCATGATCTTCACGGCTTTTGGAATAAATAAGGATGTCATCAATAAAGACGACCACAAAGTGATCCAAATATTCCTTGAATACTCGGTTCATCATATCTATGAAGGCAGCAGGAGCATTAGTCAATCCAAAAGACATGACTAGGAATTCATAATGCCCGTACCGAGTTCTGAAAGCCGTCTTTGGAATGTCATCGGTTCTAATCTTCAATTGGTGATATCCAAAACGAAGATCAATTTTTGAAAAGAATTTGGCGCCTTGCAACTGGTCAAACAGGTCATCAATATGTGGCAATGGGTACCTATTTTTGATGGTGACATGATTCAACTCCCTATAATTAATATAAAGTCGCATACTCCCATCTTTCTTCTTCACGAATAGAACAGGAGCATCCTAAGGAGAAGTACTAGGACGAATAAAGCCAATGTCTAACAATTCCTGCAGTTGGGTCTTTAACTCCTGAAGTTCAATAGGAGCCATTCGATATGGGGCTTTGGAAATGGGTTTTACTGGGGTTCAAGGTCGATACAAAATTCATTTCACACGCCTGGGTAGGCCAGAAGTTCTTCAGAATATCGTCGGAAATTCATTAACAATAGAAATATCATTCAAAACTGACGTATTTTTATTTAGATCCGTGAGATGAGCTAAGAAAGCTTGACATCCATTTTTCAATAAACGAATAGCTTTATGGCTTGAGATGACAGTGATTGATTTTAATAGTTTGGTTACTTGAATTCGCATAATAGGTTGGTTAGGAATATGAAAGCTAACAACCTTACGAAAATAATTAATTTTTGCATGATGAGTAGTTAACTAATCAATCCCTAGAATTACGTCAAATGCAAGTATTTTCAATGAAATAAGATCGACATGTAATGTGAGGTTACCGATTTGAACCAAACAAGACTTATAAACAGTGGATGTAATGAAGGTTTCTCCCAGCGGAGTTTCAACAGATAAGTCAAAGTCCAATTTCTCCGGAGTCAAATTTAAACGTTGAGCGCAAGTAGGAGAAATAAAAGAATGGGTAGAACTGGTATCAAATAAGGTATATACTTCGCTAGAATTTATGATAAACTTACCCGTGATGACCTCGTTCGGGTTCCTTGCTTTCACGAGGTCGTCATGACAAACGCCTCCTTGCACTACTTGGCTTTGACTTTTCCGGGCGTCCTTTTGTGCCTCCATCCTAGGCTGAACTTGTCTTGGTGAATGACAAAATCGGGCTAGGTGACCTTCTCTTCCACAATTATAACATGCTTTGGACGGCATCACACAGTTTGGACTGATGTGTCCCTCCCCTCCGCATTTGAAGCATATGATAGGTGGTCGTTCTCCTTCCTTAACAAGAGGTACTGATGCTGACGTCTTTCCATCATTGTTGAATCTCCTCTTCTTGAAATTTCCATTCTTTTTACTTTGGCCATGATTACCATCGAAGTGGTTACCATTTTTGGCATGTTGATTCCCTCCACGCTTATTATCACCGCTCGATGATCGTATATCACCGGTATTATCATTTTGTTGGTCGCTCTCTTTTGGTTGGGTTGACTTTCATTATCGCGCTCCAATAATCGAGCCCTATTAACAACATCCTGAATACAAACACAATTTATGAGAGATAAGATATTGACGTATCTCGGTTTCAAACCTCTTAGAAACATTCGCGTCATTCTCTCCTCATTATCAACCAAATGGGGCGAAACCCGGACAACTCGTGAAACTTGGCTTCGTCTTTGCGACACGGTCATGTTGTTTTGCTCTAGTTTAATGAACTCTACCTCTTTCATGTGACGAATACTTTCGGGAAAGTACTTGTCGTTGAACAGTTCTTGAAACATTTCCCAAGACATCTTCAGTGCTGCAGGTTGAGTACGCTTTACAGATTCCCACCAATAATCTGCCTCTGCCCGCAACATGAAGGTGGCAAAGGGAACCTTTTGCTCCTCAGAGCAACCCGAGACATCAAATATCTTGTTGATCTATTTTATCCACGTCTCCGCCTTGAGTGGTTTTGGTTCTTAAAAAAAACTCCGGAGGTCCCAGCTCCTTAAACTGTTTGGCGGTGACCGTCCGAGAGTTGCCAGTGTTTCCACCTGCATTTTGGACAGGAGCCGCTCTCGCCTGATGTTGCATGAATTGCATGAAGCCTCAGAACATTCCATCGTTCATTATTTGGTTAGTGTTGTTGTTTGCATGAGGATAGTCGCCTTCCTGATGCACATTGTCCTGGTTATTGATCTGTGGAGACTCAATGGTCTCCTGTGCTCCATTGATATTCTCAACATTCTCAGATGCCATTTTCAAACACTGCCACAAAATAAGGGTTAATTAACATATCACATATTATCCCTATACTCTGACCGACCAATTAAATATCAAATAAACTTAGGTAGGTCATACTAGCGAAGAAATTCCCCGTCTCTCCCCTCCTAGTTCTTGTCTCACATCTTAGCCAGGGATCATATCCCTAAGCTTTGATACCAACTGTGACGCCCCCAAAATAAGTATACATCACCTATTCTGAGTCGCCAAAATACATGGTACAGAATACAAATAAAATCTTTAATATACAACAAGAGAGCTGTGAGTTTTAATACACCTATTGTCTTCTAGACAATATCCACTCTCAGAATAAGTCCTCATTACATTTATTGTCACACAACTTAACAAAATAGTGAGGACTACTAATACTATCCTCTGGACCGTCACTCCGTTCCCCGACTAGTCCCGACTACGTTCTTATTTGCTGAAGAGAACAGTGAAAAAAAGGGTGAGCTCAACTAGCCCAGTAAGAAATATTATGACTAATATAATGCAGAAAAAAATTATCATTACTCTTCAACAGTGTTAAACTGATAAAATACAATAGACATCAAGTTTAACTGCAGCGGAACATGCAATCCATTAAAAGAGTCAAGTAGAGAATAAAATCTACTATCTTATATGATTTAAAAGGTTTTTCATCACTTTTATTCTTTGGGACTCGACAATAAATAATCCACCTCATCCCTGCACTACGACCAAGGATATTCATAAGTATCACAACCACAAATTATTCATGCACTACGAGCCAAGGATATTCATGTATTCATCAATGGTCATGATCATGCCAACAAGCATCCATCAATGCACTACGGGCCAATGAGGACTTTTACCACATCATTTGTAACATTACGGCCATGATTACAATCAATAATCCTCGGTCATAATCATACCAAGTCCATCTATGCACTACTGAGCCACGTAGATGACTTTTAAAAAAAATATAAACATGAGGATGATGACAATGATATAAGAATTCAATAAAACAAGTTCAAGAATTAATTTATTCAGGAATTAATAACGTCCAAATTGTCAACATGATACTTCTTTGTAGAGTAAAATTCAAGAATGCTCAGAAGAATATTTCCATGAAATGATACTGGATGAAGCGCAAATATCAAGGATATTCCACTAATTTCATGGAGTATAGAAGTCAAAACTTTAACCAAATGAGTATAATAAAGAATGGAATAACAAAAGAAATCACCATGCATGCGGTACTTCGCATAGACAGGTTATTCCAACAGAATAATAAATAACGGAACCAGTCGAGCAAAATTACACCGATGGGATGTTCCAATGTAATAATAAAAAAGCGGAACCGTGTTGGCGTGAAAACGCATAGAGCGTGATATTCCAATGAATAATAAAGACAAAACCAGTCCGCGTAGAAATGCACGACAGGATATTCCAATGTAATAATAAAGATTTTAATCGTCCGTCCCAAAGAAACGCATGAACGTGATGTTCCAAAAGAATAATAACGAATGGAATAACAAAAAAAATCACCAAGTATAGGGTAGACCGCGTATACAGGTTATTCCAACAGAATAATAAAAAATGGAATAACAAAAATTCTCTTCATAAATATGAAAAAAATAATACCCCTTACCGTAAAAGAAGAGTATTCCGACTGGTAGGGCGAGGATATTCTTTAAGAAAACTTGCACTACGCTCAAAGCTTCTAAAAACTCTAAAGAAATATGCTCAAGATTATAGAAGAGAATTTTTTGAATTTCTGGTGTGATTTCTATTCTAACTAAGCATCCTATTTATAGGAGAATTTAATGGGTACTGTTAAGAAACGGACGCAACAGTTATTTTTAAAGAAAATCACGGATGCTTAACTGATGCATTATTTCATTCACAGATGATTACCAACGTTGCATGCAACTAAAATTTCAAAGCAATTAAGTAAAAACAAAAACTTAAATATAATATATATATATTTATATATAACCACATGTTATAAACCTATATATATATATATATATATATATATATATATATATATATATAATAACAATTCCCTCCCAAATACGCAAACTTCCCCCCACCCCATTTTCATTTCATCCATTTCTTCCACACGTGGTCCCCACATGTAGCCCCCACATGTGGGCCCCACCTTTATTATAAAGAATAAAATTCTACCGATTATTTTGAAAAATGGGTAAATGGGGGTCCAAAATAATACTTCATAAAAATCCCCTCAATATTTTTAACAACAATTATCATCATTATTATAATTCACAATATTAATCGACCAAGTCGTTCCTAGGAAAGAGGGGGCTTTCCAAAAAGAATTTTTCCCTATTGGCGCGCAATTAGGTGACCAAACCTCTCCTTGGCAGAACTTCTAGACATCGTTAATATTGCAAATAATAATATTAATAACTCTGTCATCTCAATAATTGATTTAATAATATATAAAATATCGACAATAATTGAATAAAACTGAATGACTTCTCACGTAAGCATTAATAATCTATACCGTGTGCTACTATGCAACCACGCGTATTCTTGTACTTTTAACACCGGGTGTTTCAACATTTAACGGTAAAACTTATGCCGTTATTTTCATAAAAAATATTTTTGTCATTTTCTCAATTCGACAATAATTCCGTTGTGGGGTCCACCAATGATTGTGCCGTAGTACGAATATTCTCCGACCAATCGAATATTATAAACAACTTGCGTACTTTGCAAAATTTCTAAATATTACCCATAACTATAACATTATATCAAATTTATTCCATAATATTTAAAAATGATAATTATAGAAAATTCATCTTTATTCATAAAAGTTGGGGTCTTACAGAAGCTGATTGCATATGTTTGAAACAAGCATTTCCGGGGTTATCGCCAGAACTGTAATGGCATCCCTTCGGGCTATCACTAAGGATGGGGTTGCTACTCCCAGTGTTTATCTGGGATTGGAACTAAGCGTCGCGGTGTTATCACCGAGACAGAACTATCCTCTCTGGTGTTGTTGCCCCCAAAATACGTATACATCACCCATCTTAAGTCGCCAAATACATGGTACAAAATTTAAATACAACTTAATTATACAACAGTCGTGTAAAATACGACAAAACATATGATGTGAGTTTTAATACAAATATTGTCATCTAGACAATATCCACACTCAATTGAGTCCTCATTACATTTATTATCACACTATTTAACAGAATAGTGAGGACTACTAATGCTATTATCTGGACCGTCACTCCGTTCCCCGACTAGTCCCTGTTACGTTCTCATTTCCTGAAGAGAACAACGAAAGTAAAAGGGTGAGCTAAACTAGCCCAATAAGAAATATTATGACTAAGATGTGACGCCCCCAAATAGGTATACAACACCCATTTTGAGTCGCCAAATACATGGTATAGTAAGCAACTATAACTTCAATAATACAATTATCATTCAAAATACGACAACACATACTGTGAGTTTAAATACAAATATTGTCTTCTAGACAATATCAACACTCAAATAAGTCCTCATTATAATTATTCATACACTATTTTATAGAAATAGTGAGGACTGCTAAAACATCTTTCTAGAACCATCACTCCATACCCCGACTCGATCATGCTATGTTCTCACCTCCTGAGAAGAAAAATGGAACAAAAATGAAAAGGGTGAGCTCAACTAGCCCAGTAAAAAATATTATGACTAAGATAATATACAACAATTTATCATTAGTCTTCAACAGAAAAAATCGATAGAATACAATAGATAACAAATTTTAGATCAACAACTGCAATGAAACAACAATCCATTAGAAGAGTCATGTAGAAATGAATTCTACTATCTTCTAAGATTTAAAAGTCCATCATCAATATTTTATCCTCAGTAATAACAATCAATATACATCTTTAATCAAATATTCATCTTTGCACTACACAGCCAAAGATATTCATTTGTATCACCAAATGGGTCATGTTCATCTCAACACCTGTTCATCTTTGCACTACGGGCCAAAGATATTCATCAGTTAATCATTCATCTTTGCACTACAGGCCAAAGATATTCAGTAATATCATCATTTAAGACTGAGGATGATGAAAAATACTTTAAAGAAAATAAATCCAGTGAGACAGAAGGACAAATATTAGGGATTCGTATAACAGTTTATCCAAGATCAATAATACTTCATAATAATCAATTGTGAAGCAGAATTCAAAAATAACGATCAAAACATGGATACAATCAAAGATAGTAGCCAGAATAGACATCTTGGACAAAAAGGAAAATTTTTATTTTTTGGTGAATAGTCGATTCGTGAATAATGAATAGTGTGAATATCGTGAATAAGGCCATACATGAATAGTAACCCCGACACAAAAAGTTCCAAATTTGATTAAAAAGTTCAAACCAATATTTTGGCCTAATGATATTGAAGAAAATAATATCATTTCGAAAGAAAATAACATCCCTTACCTCAAAATAATGGTACTTCTGATCAGAATATCGGATAGAAAGTCGAAGGAAACTTGTACTGAACAGCAACTCTCAAAGTATCAAAATACTCACAAAAATACGCTCGATAATCTAGAGAGAAAGAAAATTTTTTTCTGGTGTGATTTTTAATTCTAACCTATGCTTCTATTTATAGGAAAATGCTAGAACGCCGTAGGAGACTAAAATAATAAAATATTATTTTTATTATTCAAAATTCTACGCATGCTAGTCATCAAAGACCAAAGATGCAACTCTTGAAAAAAATCCCAAAGCAGACCCTCATGCTTTAAATCACAAAAGTGGGTCCCACCCATAAATTAATAAAATTATTTTATTTTCCAAAACTTCAATAATTCATAGAAAATAGCCATTTTATCGTAAAAATACTGAATTTTATGTCCATTCCACACGAAATCAATTCTCTACAACTTTGTAGCTTCTAGTTTTCCAAATTCCAAATGTAAAAATATCCAAAATCCACAAACCAAGTGATTTTAATACCTCCCTCCGACAAAATAATCGATAAAACACCTCAAAGATTAATTTCTTCATTTATAACCACATAAAATAAATAAATACATTATTTATATCCACGTCAAATAAATATTTCCTTATCATATAAATCAATAATTAATTATTCACAAATAATATTATAGAATCACAATTATGACAACCAAAGTAGCTCCTGTGAAAGAGGGGGTTTTCAATAAGGATTTCTCCTTCTCGGCGCAAGTAATTAGGTGACCAAACCTCTCCTCGATGTAACTTTCTAGACATTGCCAATAATGCTATCTAATAATATTGTTCAAATAATATGAATTATTGATCCGATAAAAGGAAAATATCGTGCAAAGTGACAATTATTAAAACAACAATAATATTAAATATCAACGCAACAATTATTGAATCAATAAAATAAAATATTGAACAAGAAACTTCACCGTAACACTTATTGAGTAGTGCCTTCTTACGCATTTAATCAATAATTCAATAATACTGCGCAATACCGTGTGCTATCTTTATGCAACCACGCCAGACATCGTATTTTAACCACCGTATTCCAACAATGTTAATTTGTAATAACTACGCCGTTATTTATAAAAACTCATAATTTGTCTTTTTCTTCATCCGACAGTTATTCTGTTATGAGCCCCACGAATGGCTGCGCCGTCGTACGAATATTCTCTGATAAAAAGAATATTCCACGACCAAAAGAATATTCCTCGACAAAAATGAATATTTTATAACCACTTGCTTATTTTGTAAAATTTGCACATTTCACCCATAACCAAAGCATTATATCAAATTAACACCTTATTAATTTAGAATAATGAATAGAGAAAATTCAATTTTATTTATAATAAGTTGGGGTCTTACAACCTCCCCTCCTTATAAAATTTCATCCTCG
This sequence comes from Panax quinquefolius, assembly GCA_020205615.1. NCBI lineage: Eukaryota > Viridiplantae > Streptophyta > Magnoliopsida > Apiales > Araliaceae > Panax > Panax quinquefolius. The sequence continues at coordinate 61,279,725 of CM035168.1, forward strand.
ATATGGACGTACATGCCTGGTATTTCGAACAGGTGAGGGTACCTCGCTTTCATTTCTGATTCCAACTCCCAGGTCAATTCTTCAATAACATGGTTCCTCCACAAAACCTTAACTTGTGGTATAACCTTGGTGCGTAAGACATGCTCTTTCCTATCCAAGATCTTAACAGGTACCCCCTCGTACGTTAAATCTTCAACTATCTCGTCTTGTTCTAACTCAATAATGTGGTTCGGGTCTTTCACATATTTACGAAGCATAGATATGTGAAAAACATTATGAACACGAGACAGGTTTGGAGGTAATGCGAGTCTATAGGCCACATTTCTTATTCGGTCAAGAGTTTCAAATGGACCAACAAATCTTGGATTGAGCTTTTCTCTCTTTCCAAATCTTGTAACTCCCTTCCATGGAGCAAAACGTAACAATACATGATCCCCAATATTAAATTCCACGTCCTTTCGATGAAGATCAACATAACTCTTTTGTCGATCTTGTGAGGTTTGAATACGTTGTCGAATCATTTGGATCTTTTCTATAGTCATGTGTACTAATTCTTATCCCAACAATGTTGCTTCTCCCACCTCATCCCAGCATACTGGAGAATGACACTTTCGTCCATACAATACCGCAAATGGAGCCATGCCTATACTTGCTTGATAACTGTTGTTATAGGAGAATTCTACCAATGGTAAATACTTATCCCAACTCCTTTGAAGTCTAGAACACAGAGTCTTAATATATCTTCAAGAGTTTGAATAGTCCTCTCTAATTGTCCGTCCGTTTGAGGATGGTATGCCAAATCGAATCAGAAATTGCGCTCCCATAGCTTTCTGCAAGCTAACCCAAAATCGTGAAGTGAATCTTGGGTCACGATCTGAAACTATGGATACTGGCATGCCATACAATCTCACAATCTCGTTCATGTACATACGAGCAAGACGTTCAAGGGAATAAGTTTCATGTATAGGTAAGAAATGAGCAGACTTGGTTAATCTATCAACAATAACCCAAATCGCATCTATACCTTGAGAAACCTTGGGAAGACCCATAACGAAATCCATAGTAATGTGTTCCCACTTCCATTCTGGAATCTCAAGTGGTTGCAATGGACCTTTTGGTACTTGATGCTCCGCCTTTACACGTTGACAAGTTAAACACCTCGAGATAAACTCTGAGATCTCTCTCTTCATATTGTTCCACCAAAATGTATGTCGAATATCATAATACATTTTGGTACTCCCAGGATGGATTGCAAACGGGGTGTTGTGTGCCTCCATCATGATTCTATGCTTCAAGTCAGAATCGTTAGCAATGCAAAGTCCAGAGTTGAATTAAAGTATTCCTTCTTCATTGATTCTTACTTCTGGAATAGCACCTTCTTGCACTTTCTTCTTCATACGATCATGTTTGTGTCCGTAGCTTGAGCAAACTTTTAACTTTATCGATTAAATTTGGTTCTACTCGTATATTCGTCATCATCACGTGGGTCCCTGGAGTCTTTAATTCTATCTCCATCCTTTGCAAGTCATACAAATTGGGCCTTTGCGTTGACAATATCGCACTCGTACTCGCGTATGATCTTCTACTCAATGTGTCAGCTACTACGTTCGCTTTTCTAGGATGATATTGAATAGTCTGGTCATAATCTTTCAACAGCTCAAGCCAACGTCGTTGCCGTATGTTGAGTTCTTTTTGGGTGAAGAAATATTTGAGGCTTTTATGATCCGTATAGATCTCCACTTTCTCCCCATACAGGTAGTGTCTCCAAATTTTCAACGCGAATACGACTGCTGCCAACTCTAAATCATTAGTAGGATAATTCCTCTCATATTCTTTGAGTTGCCGCGAGGCATAGGCTATGACTTTCCCATGTTGCATGAGAACGCATCCTAACCCTTTGCCAAAGCATCATTGTAGATAACAAATCCATCCGAACCAGATGGTATTGCCAGAACATGTGCCGAAATGAGTCTCCTCTTGAGCTCTTGGAAACTCTTCTCGCATTCCTCGCTCCATACAAATTTTGTATCCTTCCGAGTCAACTGAGTTAACGGAGTAGTGATTCGAGAAAATCCTTCCACGAATCTCCGATAATAACCAGCTAAGCCCAGAAAGCTCTGCACTTCGGTCACCGACTTCGGTTGCTCCCAACTTTGTATTGCTTCAATCTTCGCCGGGTCAACAGATATTCCATGTTTTGACACCACGTGCTCAAGGAATGCTACTTCCTCAAGCCAGAACTCGCATTTCTTCAGCTTGGCATATAGCTTGTTTTCACGAAGCCTTTAAAGTATCAGCTTCAAATGGTGCTCATGATCCTCACGACTTTTGGAATAGATGAGGATGTCATCAATAAAGACAACAACGAACTGATCCAAATATTCCTTGAATACTCGCCATCATATCTATAAAAGCGGCAGAGGAGCATTAGTCAATCCAAAAGACATGACTAAGAATTCATAATGCCCATACCGAAGTTCTCAAGGCGCTTTGGAATATCCTCGCTTTTAATCTTCAAATGATGATATCCGTAATCGAAGATCGATCTTTGAAAAGAATTGTGCTCCTTGCAACTGGTCAAACAGGTCATCAATGCGAGGTAACAGATACCTATTCTTGATGGTGACATGGTTTAATTCTCGGTAGTCAATACAAAGTCGCATACTCCCGTCTTTTTTCTTTATAAATAAAACAGGAGCACCCCAAGGAGATGTATTAGGCTGAATGAAACCGATGTCTAATAACTCTTGTAGTTGGACTTTTAACTCCTGAAGTTCAATAGGAGCCATTCGATATGGGGTTTTAGAAATGGGCTTTGTACCCGGTTCAAGGTCAATAAAGAATTCAACATCACGTTCTGGGGGTAGATCGGGAAGTTCTTCAGGATATACATCAGGAAATTCTCTAACAACAGAAATATTATCCAAATCTGACTTGTCTTTATTCAAATCCATAACATGGGCTAAGAAAGCTTGGCATCCATTTTTCAATAAACGAATAGCTTTGTGGCTTGATATGACAGTGACTGATTTTAGTGCTTTAGTTGTTTGAATTCGTATGACGGGTTGGTTAGGAATATGAAAACTAACAACCTTACGAAAACAATCAATTTTGGCATGATGAGTGGTTAACCAATCAATTCCTAAAATTACATCAAAAGCAAGTATCTTTAAAGAGATAAGATCAATAGGTAATGTGATAGTGCCAACTTCGATCAAGCAAGATTTATAAACTATAGATGTAACGAAGGTTTCACCCAACGGAGTTTCAACAGATAAGTTAAAGTCCAATTTCTCTGGAGTCAAGTTTAAACGTTGAGCAAAAGCAGGAGAGATAAACGAATGGGTAGAACCAGTATCTAGTAAGGTATAAACTTCGCAAGAATTCAAGATTAGCTTACCCGTGATCACCTCGTTCGGGTTCCTCATGTTTTGGCCAATCACAACAAACGCTCTTCCAGGAACCGCTGATTTTGACTTATCCGGGACAGCCCTTGGAGTCACCATCCCCGTTGAACTTGGTTTTGCTACAGAACAATCCCGAGCTATGTGACCTTTCTTTCCATAGTTATAACATACCTAGGATTGTTGTGGGCAGTTTGGGCTGATATGTCCCTCTTTCTCGCATTTGTAACATCTAACTGGCGGTCGTTCTCCTCCCCTAGAATTTGTTGTTGGTGCTGGTGCTGGTGTTGATGTCTTCCCGTCATTATTGAATCTCCTCTTTTTGAAATTTCCACTAGACTCACCTCTTCTATTATCATGGCCAAGATTATCACCCGAGTGGTTACCGCTTTTGTTCGTATTCTTCCCTCCTCGCTGGTTATCACCGCTCTGATGATTGCTGTCACCGGTATGACCCTGGTTATGATCCCTCGATTGAGTATACTTATTATCTCGTTCTAGTAATTGAGCCCTGTTGACAACATTTGAATACAGAGAAAATTTATTAGAGATAAGGTATTGACGAATCTCGGGTTTTAGACCTCTCAGAAACATTCGCGTCATACGTTCCTCATTCTCCACCAAATGATGTGCAAACCTGAATAACTCATGAACTTTGCCTTGTCTTCGAGACACCGCATGTTGTTCGCTTCGGTCTAATAAACTCTACCTCTTTCATATATGATTTAATACTTTCGTGAAAGTACTTGTCATTGAACGATTCAAATATTTCCCAAGACATGTTAAATGTGGCTGGATGGGTACGCTTCACAGATTCCCACCAGTAATCTGCCTCACCATGGAACATAAAGGTGGCGAATGGAACCTTCTGTTCCTCCGTGCATCCCAAGACATCGAATATCTTGGTAATTTGCTTGACCCATATTTCTGCCTTAATTGGATTGGGCTTTCCCCAGAAATCTTGTGGTCCCAACTCCTTGAACTGCTTGGCTGTGACAGACCACGCGTTGCCATCACTTCCACCCGTATTTTATACACGAGTCTCCCTCGTCTGATTTTGCATGAACTACAAAAAGCTCCTAAACATTCCATCATTCATCGTTTGCTCGGTAGCATTGTTTATAGGAGGAATATTGCCTTCCCGTTGCACGTTCTCCTGGTTTGTGACTAAAGGTTGTTCCACAGTCTCATACACTCCATTGTTAACGTTCTCGTGACCGTTCTTAAATCACGCCCATAAAACAAGGGTTAATTAAACAAATTAACATATCACATAATATCCCTATATTATGACCGACCAACAAATAAGCTTAGATAAGACACACTAGCGAAGGATTTACTCATCTCTCCCCTCCTAGTTCTATTCCCCGATCTCCGCCAGAGACCATATCCCTAAGCTTTGATACCAACTGTGATGCCCCCAAAATACGTATACATCACCCATCTTGAGTCGCCAAATACATAGTACAAAATTCAAATATAACTTAATTATACAACAGTCGTGTAAAATACGACAAAACATATGATGTGAGTTTTAATACAAATATTGTCATCTAGACAATATCCACACTCAATTGAGTCCTCATTACATTTATTATCACACTATTTAACAGAATAGGGAGGACTACTAATGCTATTATCTGGACCGTCACTCCGTTCCTCGACTAGTCCTTGTTACGTTCTCATTTCCTGAAGAGAAGAATGAAAGTAAAAGGGTGAGCTCAACTAGCCCAGTAAGAAATATTATGACTAAGATATGACGCCCCCAAAATAGGTATACAACACCCATTCTGAGTCGCCAAATACATGGTATAGAAAGCAACTATAACTTCAATAATACAATTTTTGTGCAAAATACGACAACACATACTGTGAGTTTAAATACAAATATTGTCTTTTAGACAATATCAACACTCAAATAAGTCCTCATTACAATTATTCATACACTATTTTACAGAAATAGTGAGGACTGCTAAAACATCTTTCTAGAACCATCACTCCATACCCCGACTCGATCATGCTATGTTCTCACCTCCTGAGAAGAAAAATGGAACAAAAATGAAAAGGGTGAGCTTAACTAGCCCAGTAAAAAATATTATGACTAAGATAATATACAACAATTTATTATTAGTCTTCAACAGGGAAAAATCTAATAGAATACAATAGTCAACAAATTTTAGATCAACAACTGCAGCGGAAATAGCAATCCATTAGAAGAGTCACGTATAGAATGAATTCTACTATCTTCTAAGATTTAAAAGTTTATCATCAATATTTTATCCCGTAGACAACAATCATCGATATACATCTTTAATCAAATATTCATCTTTGCACTACAGCCAAAGATATTCATTTATATCACCAAATTAGTCATGTTCATCTCAACACTGCTTCATCTTTTACTACGGGCCAAAGATATTCATCGATTAATCATTCATCTTTGCACTACATGTGCCAAAGATATTCAATGTATCGTCATTTAAGACCGAGGATGATGAAAAATACTTTAAAGAAAACGAATCTAGTAAGACAGAAGGACAAATATTAGGGATTCGTATAACAGTTTATCCAAGATCAATAATACTTCATAATAATCAATTGTGAAGCGTAATTCAAAATAACGATCAAAACATGGGTACAATCAAAGATAGTAGCGAAATGAACATCTTGGACAAAAAGGAAAATTTTATTTTTTGGTGAATAATTATAGTATCGTGAATAAATAGTGCCGTATACATGAATAGTAACCCCGACACAAAATGTTGCAAATTTGATTAAAAAGTTCAAACCAATATTTTGGCCTAATGATATTGAAGAAAATAATATCATTTCGAAAGAAAATAACATCCCTTACCTCAAAATAACGGTACTTCTGATCAGAATATCGGATAGAAAGTCGAAGGAAACTTGTACTGAACAACAACTCTCAAAGTATCAAAATACTCACAAAAATATGCTTGATAATCTAGAGAGAAAGAAAACTTGTTTCTGGTATGATTTTCAATTCTAACCTAAGCGCCTATTTATAGGAAAATGCTTTAATTTATAGGAGACTAAAATAATAAAATATTATTTTTATTATTCAAAATTCTATGCATGCTAGCCATCAAAGACCAGCATGCCACTCTTGAAAAATACCAGCAACCCTCATGCTTTAAATCACAAAAGTGGGTCCCACCAATAAATTAATAATAATCATTTTATTTTTCAAAACTTCAGTAATTCATAGAAAATAGCCTGTTTATCAGAAAAATACGAATTTTATGTCCATTGCACACGAAATTGAATTCTCTACAACTTTGTAGCTTTGAGTTTTTCCAAATTCCAAACAAAAAATATCTGAAATCCACAAACGGGTGATTTTTAATACCTCCTTCCTACAAAAAATATCGATACAACACCTCAAAGATTAATTTCTTCATTTATAATCACATAAAATAAGTAAATCCATCATTTATATCCACATCAAATAAATATTTCCTTATCATATAAATCAATAATTAATTATTCACAAATAATATTACGAATCACAATTATGACAACAACCGTGTCGCTCCACGAAAGAGAGGGCTTTCAATAAGGATTTCTCCTTAATGGGCAATTAGGTGACCAAACCTCTCCTTGATGTAACTTTCTAGACATTGTCAATAATGCTATCTAATAATATTATTCAAATAATATGAATTATTGATCTGATAATGGGAAATCTTGTGCGATGACAATTATTGAAACAACAATAATATTAAATATCAACGCAACAATTATTAAATCAATAAAATAAAATATTGAATAAAGAATTCATCGTAATAATTAGTGAGTAGTGCCTTCTTACGCATTTAATCAATAATTCAATAATACTGTGCAATCACTGTAAGCTCTTGCATGCAACCATGCGTATTCATCGTATTTTAACCACCAGGTATTCCAACAGTGTTAACGATAACAACTACGCCGTTATTTATAAAAACCCATACTTTGTCGTTTTCTTCATCCGAGAGTTATTCTGTTATGAGCCCCACGAATAGTACAATACTATTGCATTTAATATTCTCCTCACAAAAAAGAATATTCCACGACCAAAAGAATATTCCCCGATAAAAATGAATATTTTATAACCACTTGCTTATTTTGTAAAATTTGCACATTTCACCCATAACCAAAGCATTATATCAAATTAACACCTTATTAATTTAGAATAATAAATAGAGAAAATTTAATTTTATTTATAATAAGTTGGGGTCTTACAATTAACGACTTTGCAGATAATATAGATCTCAACCTTAATCATAAAAGAACCTTTGAGTAAATAGTTACCGTACAATTCAATCCTTCCACAAAACAATGTCTCAATTAAATATAAGACATTGAAATACTGTCAAGTCTTATTTTATTTAATTATATGTTTTTTGATTCTTAAATGCACAACACCAAATAATATAAATTAGAAACTCCTTTCTAATTTCATTTAGCCTTAGCCAAGGACTACTGAGTTGTCATTTATCGAATCACATAAGACATTTTTCTTCTTTTACTAGAAGCGATAGATTTTTTATTGATCATACATTATCTTTATGTACGACTTATTATATATATATATATATATATATATATATATATATATATATAAACTTATGTGACTTCATAAAAAGACACCTCAATATATTTAACAACATTTATCATCATTATTATAATTCACATTATTAATCGACCAGGTCATTCCCAGGAAAGAGGGGGCTTTCCAATAAGAATTTCTCCTTATTGGCGCGCAATTAGGTGACCAAACCTCTCCTTGGCAGAACTTCTAGACATCGTTAATATTGCAAATAATAATATTAATAACTCTGTCATCTCAATTATTGATTTAATAATATATAAAATATCGACAATAAATGAATCAAATAACGTGAGATACTATGTAACAATTACTGAAGCAATAATTGAACAAAACTGAGTGACTTCTCACGTAAGCATTAATAATCAATACCGGTATTACTACTTATGCAACCACGCCAGACATCGTACTTTTTACTACCGAGTAGTTCAACAGTTTTAACGGTAAAACTTCCGCCATTATTTTCATAAAAATATTTTTGTCGTTTTCTTAATCAGACAATAATTTCGTTGTGGGGGTCCACCAATGATTGTACCGTCGTACGGATATTCCCGAACAAATAGAATATTCCCCGACCAATCGAATATTATATAACAACTTGCATACATTTCAAAATTTATAAATATTACCCACAACTATAACATTATATCAAATTCATTCCATAATATTAAAAAAATATTTCAAGAAATTTAAATCTTTATTCATAAAATCTGGGGTCTCACATGTAAAAATACAAATTACAGCATAGTACCTCCATCTATACCCCCATTTTTAACTTAGTCATGCAAGTATTATCAATCTTGCACCAACTCCCCTAATAGTAAATGAATGTGAATCAATAATATACACATGTGAACAAATTGTTATAATCATGTGAATCAATAGCAATTAATTACTCATTTATCCGGTTAATTACCCGATTGGTCAATATAACCTCCAGACATCAATTATTATTGAAATAAATGTCGATTCCACTAACACTAATAATTCCCACACAATGGAACTATCAATTTCATCTTTAATCAACACGAACTTATTCATCATTAATATTATAATTCATAATATTTAACAACCAGGTCGTTCCCAGGAAAGAGGGGGCTTTCCAATAAGGATTTCTCCTTATTGGCGCGCAATTAGGTGACCAAACCTCTCCTTGATAGAACTTCTAGACATTGTCAATATTGAAAATAATAATATGAATAACTTTGTCGTCTCAATTATTGATTTAATAACATAACATATTATACAGATGATACTGTGACAATAATTGAATCAATAATATGAGAGATATGATGCAGCAATTACTGTAGCAATAATTTAGTATAACTAAGTGACTTCTCACGTAAGCATCAATAATCAATCTACCGTGCTACTATGCAACCACGCCATTCATCGTACTTCTTTACTACTGAGTAGTTCAATAGTTTTAACGGTAACACTTTCGCCGTTATTTTTATAAAAAGATAATTCTGTCATTTTCTAACTACGACAATACTTCCGTTGTGGGGTCCACCAATGATTGTGACGTCGCACGGATATTTCTCGACAAAAAAAATATTACCAGACCAAACGAATATTTTATAACAACTTGCATACTTTGCAAAAATTTTCACATTTCACTCTTAACTTTAACTTTTTATCAATTTAACCATTTACGAAATAAATAATAATTATAAGAAAATTAAATACTTTCATTTCATAAAATTTGGGATCAAACAACATACTGCTATAAACATCCGCTATCCCCTTGTGACTCAAAAGTCGGGATTCGCTGCCATAACTTATACAAAAGTTAAGAATATTACATTATACCCACATACCTATAATATACGCATCATATAATCATACATATTCAAATAAAACTAATACTAATTATTTCTTACGAATTCACTAAGGATCAATTGCTTAGTATTCTATATATTCCCATTATCCTCAATAATCTATTCACACTTAACTATACCTAGTTTATCAAACTTCACTACACATTATGAGTTTAAGAACTCACCACAGATATATGAGTTTAAGAACTCGAGTTTGTCCTTATATTCTTTAGTTGTACTCTACCTATCAGTTATACTATCGTTTCTGGGTCTGATACTACATTTTTCTATTATAATCACCTCATCAGGGTTGCTTTCAATGTAAGCCTCTATTTGAGCTATCAGCTTTGATAGTGGCTTGGTTATGGAGGTTGACTCCTTCTTTACGATCTGAGGGTATCCTAATCCTTTTCTATCTGACATCTACACATAAATTATCCTGATTAGCATATAATATATACACACAGCAATTAATAGTTTTATTTAAGTTATCTTTTATTTTTGTTTGATGATGAATTTATTTGATTCATCTCCTTTTAAACTCTATGTGAGTTATTTGTACTTGCAACATTTTCCTCTGCTCTAAGGTTATAGCCTAAGGTCTACCCCCACCTAAGGTTTCTAACCCTAAAGCTCTAATACCAAATTATAATGCCCCCAAATTCAGATACTTGAAACCCGAACTTAGTGCATTACAATACCATTTCTATGAGCGAAGATAATAATATTGTCATAAATATCTAATTTAATTTACATATCAAAGTTTTCTAAATCCCAGATACGTGACCTTAAAACATTTCATTACATGATAGATAATAAATATAATCATCTTATCTAAGTCTAGCTATTACATAAGATAACACAAACTTATTTGGGTAGCTTTCCTTTCCTTTTGTTCTTGGCAGAGCCCTCTGGTCGATCATACTTAACTAAAAACATTTAAATTAATTAAGGATGAGCATTTGAGTGCCCAGCAAGTAATAACAGTTATATATATTAGCTGAAAGGATTAAATGTTTTCTTTGTACTACCCTTCTACAACAAATCAAAAGTTGTGAAGTAATCTGAACCGATAATAATAACATAACAACTCTCTATATTTTTGAAACTACGTACTGATTATAAATAGGGTTAAGGTGACATACTATGAACATTGTTTTTCATTTTCGCTAAGGTTTTGCATAAATTCATCTGCAAACTGTCATAACTTACGGACACGAGGGTGATCTGCCCAATGTGCCCTGTATTGATCAATACTACATGCAAGAACGATATTATCGTTCACTCTGTCCGCCTTGGGCGCATAAAAGTTTTTCCATGTTCGGGATGTTCATACTTAGTCTGGAATCCAAACCAAAACAATTTGATTGGATACAAAAAAGGCTTTATCATATTCAACGATATTTCTAAATATGTGTCTAGCTGGTCAACTAGACGACTCTTTGTTATCGTATACATACTGGGATCAATAGTATATATATATATATATATATATATATATATGAATTACCATATAGTACCATGTTGATAATCAATGATCGGATATAACATATATAACAATAGGGTTAATAATTTAGTACAATAATAATATAATTCTGAAACTCTATTACTTCTGTCCATAAAGGAAATGCAAAGGTAGGATACTTTCCTGGTCCGCTGCTTACAATACGCAACTTAGTTTTATCTTTTATATCATGACCTATCATTAATAAGATCATTCTATCGATTAGAATCACATATCATAACACATAGTACTGCTTATTGCAGTCAGCATATAATTAAAAACAATTTTTTTTCTATTTATTAAATAAAAATAATAATTTCCATAAATAAACTGTCGTTAAAGGGCCCTATAGCGACGAAACTGTCGATATAGGTGTTCTTGAGCTGTTCTTCAGCAAACCCAGAAATGCATGTCAGTGTGTAGGGTGTCTGATTTGACTACAATTTAATCTATGATTCTAATATTTTCTGGGCAGATAATGATATCAATAATGTAGTATAAGTGTAACACTTCAGCTAGAATCAAGTTTCATGGTTAATACATAACACCACAGAAAGATCTCAGCCACCAAAGATCTTGTCAGACGTGTTCTTGAGTTTCTGGGTAGCCCTGAAACTCAAGCAGTAACGAGGTTGCTACTTTAAAGCTTCGAATCAATACATTTCGAGCTTACATAATGTGTTTCATTGGTTCAGTCATGTAGTATTGATGTCAGAATACAATGTTATAACATTATATCATCATAACAACAACAAATCTAGGAGATCTAGACCGGTCAAAGTAGAGGTCGGGAACTGCTCCTTGAAGATCTGGATTTCCCAGAAATCTTCATAAGGCATTTTCGTCAACCCTACTTTGACCACGATTATATTCGTTTCTGTATATGATTTTGGTAAAGTAAAGGCCTATATATATAGCCTACATGTCAATGTACAAGATCTAACTAACAAAATGACCTAACTGTTAAAGAGCAGCAAGATCAGAGGTTCTAAAGATGGTTGTCAGACTTTTTTGGGTAATCTGGGTTACCTAGATTCATTCGGTCATGGTCGGTCAACGACCTTTGACCACTCATATCTTGAGTTCTAGACATGATCTGGGCTTGATTCAAGTTCCAGATCAAAGTACACATGGCATAGAACATATATATATAACATAAAACACAACAAACAACTAACAGATAAAGATCTATGAGGTCTGACATTTAACTGTCAGACAAAAATTTCTAACTTTTCCAGATTTCTAAAATCATCAATTTCGAGCATCTAAGTGTTATGGATCTGAGTTATAACAATCCAGATCACTCAATAACATCCTATTACACAACTTTAAACATCTAAACACAAAGATTAACATGAATCATAAAGATTTCTAGGTTTAGGGTTTTTATACCTTTCAATGAACCAAATCTTGATCTAATGCTTCTGATCTGCTACAAGTGTTAGTGGGGCTTGATTAGTGACTGGTCTAGCAAGAAAATTTCAGATGTTTGAAGTTGAGAGGGTTTTGGTTGAGTGTTGTGATTAAATGAGCTAATTTATGCAACTTCTCTCTCCTAATCTATATATAATACTTGAATCTAGTGTACTTGTGATGCAAGATGGATGAGATTGAATGATTAAAGCTTACTTCTAGACCACATGGTTAGCTAGAGTTGGTTACTAACTCCCTACTAGGGTTAGATCTACACTCCACCTTATTAAAATAATAATAAGGGCAATTATGTCATTTTGGTGCTTACTTTTTGTGGCAAAGTTGTCAATTCATTTCTAACTCTTAGGGTTTGACCCTTAGGGTTTAACCCTAAGGTTCCATAAGCTCTAAATCTAGGATTGTGTATTAATGGTAAAAATAGAAATCTTAGTCTCTATAAATATTGATTAGGGCTCCCTAATTACACTAGGTTTCCTAATTACCTAGGATTTGTAAATTAACCATTATAATAAATTAATTACTATTAACCTTGCTAAATTAATACTTATGGTTTATAACTTAGCAATTAAGGTTCTAATTTAGTAATTAGGGTTTCTAGATATTAATTAGGGTTTACCTTATTAACATAAAACATAATAAAGATCATTAACTACATAACACATAACTTAACAAACCTTACAGTCATAGTTGACTCACATCTATAGTTTATCAAGAATGCTATGGTTTGTACTATTTTACTATAACTCGATCTATAAATTAACATTACACACATATCGATATATTTATATCAATTTATATATAGATAATATTATATTATTATTCTTATTCCTTATTCAAAATCCGGACTTAGGGTTTTGAATTTATATCTGACATAACATTCATACATACCATCATTACTTTAGTTAAAATAATTAACTTAACTTGAATATAATAAAATACATATCATAAGAATCCTAATAATCATATCATATATACCATAATCATATTTTCATGGAAAATAAATAATAAATATTTTTATTACAAAATTAATTTATTATAAGAATATAATCTATAATGATCAATAAGTCTAAAAGAAATTATTTACATCTAATATATATTTTTATTTATCACATAGATACATACACTTAACTTTGCAAATATTTTCACCTTTATATATATATATATATATAAAATATTAAATCGTAAAATTTCTTATTGAAAATATTGGGTTATTACAATAATAATACTGATGGTTTAAGGTATATCTAATATTTAATTATGTGGCTAAATGTTAGGTAATTTATTTATAAGGTTGTAGTATTATAATGTATGATATGATATGTTGATTAAAAAATCAATCTTAACAATGATAGGTATTTCATAAGAGATTAAATTAGATTACGTAGGAGTAATCGATGGACAAGGCAAGTTTTCTAACTCAAACTCGAGTTATTATGTTTCAAGCATGCTAGTGGTTTAATTGTTGAAAATTATTCCACATCTATGATTATTGTTATACGCACTTAATGCAAGTTGCATATGTTCACCTGATATGAAAGGCTGATCACCTTGATTACCAAATTTTTTCATGGTCATTGTTGGTCACTCAACATTATTGATTCAGTTATTCATTTATTGAAATTTGATTATTGTTCTTTCACAAGTATTATATATTGTTGAAAATTCGAAAGTTTATTCTTTTTCAATGATGATATATTTTTCTTGTATTTAAACTTGCTGAGCAAAGTAGTTGCTCACTCTTGCTATATCATGGAGTGCTACAGGAAGGACAAAGATAAGGGAAAAGTTTAAAAGTAGCTTAATATGCGTTAACTATTACATTTATCTTATGTAAAATGATTATGTAAACCTTTTAAATTATTAAGGTATGTATTGAGTTAAAGTTGTAGACCTTGGGAAATGTTGTAGTATCATTTGAAATAAACAATGTATGTTTATATATTCCGCGTTAGTTCATAGAATGTATAAGAAGATGATGTATCATGATGCACCAGGTCAGAGGTTCAAGGGACCCAGATTTGGGGGCGCTACAGGTTTAAACGTGGAGTTTAAATTCTAGTTTATTTTTCATTAATTCTTCATCCTAAATATGTTCTGCATCATTTTTGGTATTAGAGTTTAAGGTTTTTCCATCAATTTCTTATTTTTTTGGGGAATATCTTGGTTATTCAAAAAAAGAAAAGAAAAAAAAGTTATTGTTCATTGCCGGAGTTACTGTTCATCGCCAGAGTATTGTTCATCGTTGTTGTTGTTCACTGGGAAAAAAAGAAAAAGAGAAAGACTTGCCTTGGTTCTCTTGGCTGCTAATATAATTGAGTGGTAACCCTAATCATATAAATATTTTTCCAAAATTACATTTTACATCCCATGGTTTTCTTACCTTTCAAACTTTTCACGTGTACTCTTTTATCCTTTCTAAATCAGCCCTACACTTTCTAAACTCATACTTTAGCCCTGTTTTCTATTTTCATTTTGGTTAGGTCCTTAATTACCAAAAAAACACACAAAAGTTTATTTATTTTTATTTTTTTAAATATTTTTTTAACCCATTGTATCAATGTCTCAAGCCACTAACGAATTGATTATCAAAGCAAATGAGTATATTTGATTTCTTGACGATAAAAGTGACCGAATATATTACCTTATTAATAAATGTGGTCAAAGATATTTGAAACATAAGCAGGAAGAGCTTAGATGGGATATGGTTGATGCACAAAATTACCTTGAAAATTCAACATCGATATCAATATGTACAAAGAAAAGTTGAAGTAAGAAAACGTCAACAAGTTAAAGCAAGAGAACTTCAAAAGGCTACACATGAAATTATTTCTATATGTTCTTCTATGCAAGATAACATCTCTTTATTAAAAGATGACATATCTTCTATAAAAGAAGGCCTTATTAACTTGCGGGCACATCTTTAAGCAGAGAAAGAGAAAGGAAAAGAGAATGTTCCAAATTTTGGGGCTACAGACAGTTATAACGTGACCATAGAAATTTTTGAAGTTCCAAAAGTTTAAACATAGATTGTGTATGAGCAATAAATTGAGGAAAACTCTAAAGTTTCTTTTGAGTTGTTCGTTACCTAATAAAGGATGATTCAAGAAGTTAATCCAATCCAAGTTGACATTGTTGACTTCGTTGTTCCAAAAGCTTATTTTCAGCACCTTTGAATACAAAAGCAATACTTTCATTAATTCTCTTTCAAAAAAAAATTGAACCTTGTTGTCTTATGTTTTCAAAGGTGTTTCAAAATGTTCTTCCGTTGCAGAGGAGTTCATGGCTTATTTTATCATTTTAGAAAACTTGAGGTCAAGTTTTCTCCAACAAGAGGAGAATGATGAGGACTACAAGTCTAGAACAAAGAAGAAATTTTTATATTTATTATTAGGAGTTGTTATTCTGTTTAATATAAAAGTAAGTGATGTGATTTATTTATTTTATTTATTAGTGAGGATTTAGAACATTAATTAGTGATTAAGAATTATTAATAAGGGTATTTTAGGGCCTATTTGTTTCGATCTAAAAAGGCTGAATGGCTCTGAATCTGAGCGATTCAGCCATTCAGACTGTTTGTTTACAAGTTTTGAAATCTGAATTGGGCTGAATACATCTGAGCGATTCTTTTTAGAAAATTAGGCTGAATCGGCTAAATAACGAGTTTTACCCAAATATCCTCGTTGCTCTCGTTTCCATCTCTAGCGCCGCTCTGCATCTCTATCTCCATCTCTTCTCTGCATTGCTGGTCCATCGCTTCTCTGACAGGTAACCCTCGTCTCTGCGTCGCTACTCCATCGCCCTAATTTGATCTCTGTTTCTTCCTATATATGGTGGGTATGCGATTCAGATTAATAGTTATAAAGATGCTATTAGTTTTCATCTGTTTCTTCCTATATCTTGAATTTTAATATTGGGAACAAGGGTTACTGAATGTTAGCAATTTGTTGTTGCTGCTATTTAGCAAAAAGAACAACCCAAATCACTTTTCCAACGATTTTAAGATTTGGGTTGGTAGCTTTGCTGTAGCAACTGAAAATTTAATTCAAGTTTAGCTCTATTTTATAGGTTTTTCACAAGCCTTGCTGGAAGTTTACTAATTTTATTGTAATCTTCTGAGATTTTAATAAGTAGGCTTTACTGTGTTGTTTGCATAGGGCTAAATTGAAAGTGAAGTGATAGTATGAAATGGTGAATATAGTTTATGTATGTCATTATGTTTTATTAAAATGTTCCCCTAAAGTTTCTTTGCCATTAAGATTTAAAGGATTGTACAGATGAGGATTGTGCTTTTGGGTGTATCACTTGTGTACCCTGTTCATTTTCTTAATAAATTAATATTGTGACCTGCTAGAAGTTCTCTTTGTTCATTTTTGTTGTGATATGGGCCAATACACAAAACTCTTATAGGAAAATGTTCAAATTTCTCAGTGAAGTTGTTCTTTAAATAACTAGTGGTCTTATAATTTCTTCCAAATTTGGATCCATAATGCATCTGATCTTTAATTGTTTCATGTTTTCTTTTAGATGTTCATCTCCGATAAAGTATATGCAATATGGAAAACATGGTTTTTATTCAGGGAGCTGCTGACTTTAAGAAGCCCTCAAAAAAAATTTGCCAATTCAGTAATTGTATTGGTCGTGATGGATAAGCCTATTCAGTTTATTAATTTTTGGTTCTCCCCATCTCCATTTAAGTTCTTGTTAGAGGTCAAAATCCAATCCAGTTCAGTTTGGAGCAGATCAAGTTATTGCGGGAATGGTTGAAACTGTCATTTCTAAATGCTAGATAAGATTTATTAAAATTTACAATACATGTAAATATTTAGAGCTAAACATCCATATAGTACTTTATTAAAGAATGGTAGATTGTATTCAAAGAACTATTTGCAAGCCCAGCTATGGATAAAATAAGTATAGTTAGTTTATTGTAAGGGGAAGACCTATAAAGGGGTAACGCCACATCTGCATCCTCACAAGCTATAAAGATATTAGCTAATAGTATTAAAACTGTGCAAAATAAAAGGAAGATTATGATTTGAAGAAGGATGTAGATTATCACAAACTTTGTTTAGTAATGGTTCTTGGTATCTGAATATTTCTTATCCAATAAGTGGTTCCTAGATGAATACTTTACTGGGTTTTGGTACTTTAGGTCATCTGCATTTTTTTGATTACTTTTTATGGTCAGAGTTTTGTTATGGTTATCTTTAAAGTATACTATATACTTGGAATATTCAGAGAAGAATTCACCGCCATATCTGAGGTATCAAAAAGTGATAATTCATCATCCCTTATTAAAATTGGTCATTGTTACTTTTCATTGACTAGTATGTGGCCATGTGGGCTCTTTATAATTTAGGTAGTACATAATCTACCAAGACTTGCATAACTTTAAGATGAAAATTTGTTCAGGCAACACCTTCTGCTCCCTGCTCTCAAAAGCTCTAAATTAGATATAGTGGCAATAATTTAGGTGTGATTGGGGCAAAATGATAAGAAAACGATCATAGCTTGGACAAAGATCTTACCATGTTACTTTAGGTAATAGTACCTCGAAATTGTCTTTTTATATATGCATTATTTCTTTCTGCTAGAGTCTTTCGGTAATATTTGACTCTCTAAGTATATTCTTTTACAGTGCTAGAAAAGAAGCAACTATTGTGTTTTTTCATATATACAGTTAAATATAATTTCTGATGCATGTTTATACTGATTTTAAAGCTATATATATGCGTGTGTACTTGTTTAGGTTTATAGTTCACACATCTTTAATATATGTGGGAAAGAATATATATATGCATGAGAACTATGCAGAATAGGTAAAGAAGTTTGAAGATGATACACTGCTAAATTCAAGATGTAAACTGGTTTCTTTTGACTGCTATTCATCTGTGGTTTTTCTACATCTGTAGTTTGAAATTCCCCATCTACTAAACAAAGGGAACATCAGTTGTTTGATATTGCATATATACCCAATAGTATCGGTTGTTGATACTATTTGAATTATTTTATTGATGTTAGAATTGAGACAATTGACCCAAAAAGTATATTTGTTTATAGTAGAATTGTTTATTGTTAGGATTACAATCTCTAAATTCATCCTTTTATTTGTGTTAGGCATGGAACAATCAGGTGAAACTCAAAATCAAAGAAAATCAAGATTGAGTTCGAGAAATGAAAATTTAATGAAAACTTTTTTTGAAGCATGTATTGGCGAGGTTACGAAAAATGATAGGCTAGGCGGTTGTCTTAAGCCATATTCATGGTTAAAAGTGGGAGAAATACTGAAGAGTACCCACAACTTTATTGTAGATCATAAGCGAATAAAAAATTGTTATGATTATATAAAGGGAAAATATACTACGTTGTGTCAACTAAAAAGAAAGACCGAAAATCATTATGATCCCACAACTAACACGTTCAACATCGCGGATGAGGAATAGGAGCTAGAGTCAAAGGTTAGTAACTACTTTTTTAAGTTAACCATAAAAACTTGTTAAATTATTAAACATGTGAATAACATGTTGGGTATGATTTTTGGATACAGGAAAATAAGCATGTTGACTCCTTGAGGACTTCACCTTTAAGTTTTCCTGAGCTTTGCACTCAACTCTATGATGGAGGAAGCTTTCTCTGAGGATTCATGGTCAGGACCTAGCTCTAAAAGGGATAGGACCGTTGAACCAAATAAGGATTTGGAAATTCTTAGTATCGAGAATATCCCTTTTAGTAATCAAGCTCAAGAGTCCTCAAACTCACCTCTAAATTCATCAACTCCTGGTACCCAATCACATGCTTCCACT
This sequence comes from Panax quinquefolius, assembly GCA_020205615.1. Lineage (NCBI taxonomy): Eukaryota > Viridiplantae > Streptophyta > Magnoliopsida > Apiales > Araliaceae > Panax > Panax quinquefolius. Next base: position 61,299,302 of record CM035168.1, read on the forward strand.
CCCAACTTTAAAGAACAAAGGCCAACGAAAAAAGCGAAGAATTCAACAAAAAAATCTAATAACTCTGAAATAGAGGAAGAGATGTGCAAAGCCTTAAAACTCATTGTGAATAACAATACTGGACCTTTCTTTGAAGGAGTGCAGAGATAAATTAAATTGTCTTGGGTGGGGATCACAAAATCTATTGCACAAAATGGCCCTTGGGATATTTTGTTAGAGTGCAAGTTATAGGGAACAATGGATGCTCTTAGAAGACGATGAGAATGAAGCTTGGGTTGAAATGGTTTCACGCAAGTTAGGATTTCTAGTCTAGTTAAATATTTACTATTGGATGATTTTAGTTAAAACTTTAATATTTTGTATGGATAGATGGCCAAAACTTATTATTTTGGGTGCAAAGGGTTAATTTTGGATCGATGGCCAAAACTTTGATTTTTGGCCATAACTTTTGTATGAACTTGTTTCTTTTAGTATATATTTATTTAGTAACTTATTATATGTGCTTATTGTTTTGATGGATCATGATTTGTTGAACTTGACATATGGTCATTATGTGAGTTTCATTATATCACAAAAATATTTTTCTTAATATTTTCGCTATCACTGTTTTTGGAAATAGGTCAAGAATAACTATTGAAGATCAACTTTTATGCATAATCATTATGTGTTGTTACTTGAAACGAATTTATTCAACAAACATACCAATAATTAGAGATAATACTTCAATCTTGAGTGGACATGCTTATACATTGGAGTTATTACATGGATCAAGTACGCAATGTCAAGAATTAATGCGACTTTCACGTGTTGCATATGTGCATTTATGCAATCATTTTGGGCAAAAACAATGGGTACAAGATAGTAAGTATGTGAGATCCCAAATTTTATGAAATGAAAGTATTCAATTTTCATATAATTATTATTTTATTTAGTAAATGGTTAAATTGAGAAAGGGTTAAAGTTAAGGGTGATATGTGAAAATTTTACAAAGTAAGCAAGTTGATATAAAATATTCGTTGTGTCGGGGAATATTCGATTGGTCAGGGAATATTCGTTTTAATAGGGAATATTCGTATGACGACACAATCATTGGTGAACCCCACAACGGAAGTATTGTCGTAGTTAGAAAATGATAGAAATATCTTTTTATAAAAATAACGGCGAAAGTTTTACCGTTAAACTATTGAACTACCCCTAGTAAAAAGTACGATGTCTGGCGCTGTAGTTACATAGTAGCACACGGTATTGATTATTGATGCTTACATAAGAAGTCACTCAGTTATACTCAATTATTGCTACAGTAATGGTTGCATCATATCTCTCATATTATTAATTCAATTGTCGTCACAGTGTCATCTGCATAATATGTTATATTATTAAATCAATAATTGAGACGACAAAGTTATTCATATTATTATTTGTAATATTGACAATGTCTAGAAGTTCTATCAAGGAGAGGTTAGGTCATCTAATTGTGCGCCAATAAAGAGAAATCCTTATCGGAAAGCCCCCTCTTTCCTGGAAACGACCTGGTTGTTAAATATTCTGCGTTATAATATTAATGATGAATAAGTTCGTGTTGATTAAAGATGAAATTGATAGTTCCATTGTGTTGGGATTATTAGTGTTAGTGGAAATCGACATTTATTTCGATAGTAATTGATGTCTGGAGGTTATATTGACCAATCGAGTAATTAATCGGATAAATGAGCAATTAATTGCTATTAATTCATATGCTTATAACTATGTGTTCACATGTGTGTACTATTGATTCACATGTATGTACTATTAGGGGAGGTGGTGCAAGATTGATAATACTTGCATGACTAAATTAAAAATAAATGTATAGATGAAGGTACTATACTGTAATTATTATTTTCACATGTATAGAACTATTGATTCACATGATTGTACTATTAATTCACATGATATACTATTAGGGGAGGTGGTGCAAGTTTGATAATACTTGTAGGACTAAAGTAAAAATGAAGGAAAAGATGAAGGTATTATAGTGTAATATTTCGAGCCCCAAAACGTGCAATTATCGAAACTATATTTTCCTATAAATAGAAGCTCATTCTTCCTTCATTCTCACAAATTCACTAAGACTCACAAGAGAAATTATAGATAGAGAAGCTATATAGAGAGAAGCTATAGAGAAATAGAAGAAGAGTAGTCTGTTACTTCACTACTCCAGTATCCAGTCTTCTTTTGAGGTAAGGGGTATTATTTATTTCATATTCTGAAGAGATGTTATTTTTTGTATTCGTATGAATATTATATTCGTTCAATATTCGTAAGGAATATCATCTTCGTTCAATATTCGTAGGAATATTATTTTCATTCAACAGTCGTAAGGGGTATTATTTCTTCGTAAATGATATTATTTCTTTCAATATCATTATGTCAAAATATTGGTATGAATTTTATTGTGGAATTTCTACCTTTTTATGTCGGGGTTATTATTCACTCTAGTATTATTCACTCGAGTATTCGGGGCACTTTTCATGCCGAAGTACTATTCACGAGTTACTATTCACGGGTTACTATTCACTCAGTTACTATTCACTCTAGTATTATTTACTCGGGTATTTAGGACTCTTTTCATGCCAGAGTACTATTCATGAGTTACTATTCACGGGTTACTATTCACTCAGTTACTATTCACTCTAGTATTATTCACTCGGGTATTTGGGACACTTTTTATGCCGGGGTATTATTCATGAGGTACTATTTATGAAGTACTATTCACAGACTATTCACGGGGTACTATTCACCCAAAAAATATATTTCTTTTCTGTCCAAATTATTTTTGGTACATGAATATTATTCTTGAATTTTACTCCATAAAGCAGTATCATGTTGACAAGTTGGATATTTTTAAACTCTGGATAAATTTAAAGTCTTTAATATTTATCCTTGATTTCGTTTGATTAATGCTTATATCATTGTCATCATCCTCATGCTTATATTGTGATGAAAGTTATTTTTGGCTTACGTGCATAGATGGACTATTGATTATTAGTTTTATAGTTGTATATTTTTGGCTTACGTGCATAGATGGACTGTTGATTATTGGTTTTACAGTTGTATATCTTTGGCTTACGTGCAAAGAGGAATTGTTGATTATTGGTTTTATAGTTGTATATCTTAGGCTTACGTGCAAAGATGGACATGTGTATGACATGATCATAACCACTGGTGATAATAATGAATATCCTTGGCCCGTAGTGCATGGATAATTCAATGATGTGATTGGCAGGATCATGACCATTAGTTAACAGTTGAATGTCTTTGGCCGTAGTGCACTGACATTCAATTGATTGGTATGATCATGACCATTGGTTTTGTAGTTGAATATCTTTGGCCCGTAGTGCAAAGGTGGACAACTGATTGGTATGATTATTGTTATTACATTTGAATTTCTTTATACTTTGGGGTAAGGATATTGAGAAAACGTTCTATTAAGCCTTTGTGGCAAGGAGAAACTGTTGATTTACATGATTACAAATATGAATTATGGATTTAACTATAATCTTTTGTGGTTAAGGTGAAGACCGGTGATGGGAGTTCTTTTGTCTTGGGTATAACAAAGAACTGTTGATGAGTATTACAGGAATGAAATATTAATAATGGACTTTTAATCTAGAGGAGATAGTAGACATTATGTTCTACTTGACTCTTCTAATGGATTGCTTATTCTGCTGAAGTTAAACTTGATGTTTATTGTATTTTATAAGTTTAACACTGTTGAAGGTTAAGGATAATTTATTCTGCATTATCTTAGTCATAATATTTCTTACTGGGCTAGTTGAGCTCACCCTTTTATTTTTTTTCTCTTCAGGAAATGAGAATATAGTTGGGACTAGTTGGGGAATGGAGTGACGGTCCGAGATGGTTGTTTTAGCAGTCCTCACTACTTAGTGTGATAATAAGTGTAATGAGGATTGAATTTGAGTTTGTATAATATCTATGAGACAATATTCATGTTTAAATTCAGCTATGTTTTGTCATATTTTTACACGACAGTTGCATAAAAGAAGTTTGTATTTTATTTATGTAGTGTGTATTTGGCGACTTAGAATGGGTGATGTATAACTGTTTTGGGGGCGTCACAAAGTACGTAACTATTGAGGAAAAGATTGCTATGTTCTTGACTATAATAGGTCATAACGAACGATTTAGAATAGTGAAACAAAGATTTCAACACTCTACACAAACATTTCATAAATTTTTTCACGAGGTGCTGAATGGAATGATAGAATTTGTAAAGGAAATCATAGTGCCCACATCTTTTGATCCAAATCCAAATGTTCTGGGGAACCATAAAGACTCACGGAAAAAAAATTTGGTATGTAATTTTAAATTTGATAAATATAATTGGCACAAATATATATTTGTGAATATGTGGATAACATAAATATAATCCTTCAATGTAGGGAATGGTTGGTGTACTAGATGGCACACTTGTACGTGCAGTTATTCCTGTCAATCAATAAGCTCGCTATAGAGGACGAGGAAGGGGTAAATGCTATCAAAATGTATTAGGAATTTGTGACTTTAATATGATATTCACATTTGTTTGGACTGGATGGGAAGGAATAGTACACGATTCAAGCTTAATAGAAGTTTTCTTCGATCCTAGTTTTGGCTTTCAATTTCTCCCTCAAAGTATGTATTACAATTTTTTATTTGATTATCATATTTGATTATTTATTTTAATAACTTGGGTTAAATTTTGTTTTTATAATTGTAGATAAATATTATCTTTTTTATGCTGCATATATAAACACTTAAGGCTTTTTATCTCCATATCGCAACACAAGGTACAGGCTAGCAGATTTTTGACGTCAGCATGCCTTAAATAGAAAAGAAAAGTTTAACCATGCTCATGCCCAACTCAGAAATATTACTGAGCATGCCTATGGTGTATTAAAAGCAAGATTCCCAATATTGAAGCAGACGACTCTTTATCCTTTTTTAGTGCAAAGAGATGTAGTTATTGCTTGCTTTGTTGTTCACAATTTTATAAGAAAAAGAGAATATTGAGGATGAGTTATTTGCTCAGTATGATCAAGCTACCATGAGGGTGAGCAAGATGCAGTGCAATGGGGTCCTCAAGGCGTACAATATATGAACAATCTACGTGACTAAATTGTTCGTGAACTATAAAGTGACTCACTAAAATTAATGTAATTTTATTAATTTTATTATTATGTTGACATGCTTGTTTAACTCATTACATTTCTTATTTTCTATGAAACTTGGGTTAAAATTGTTTGCATTATTCAATACTTTGTTTGATAATTTATTTGAATTATTTATTTTTATTTGTTGTATAATGAATATTGTATTTAATTTTTTTAAATACGTCCAAACAAAATTATATACTTGTTCAACAAAATTTAGGGGGTTAAATTAGTAAAATATTATTATTCAGATATTTCAGACATATCAATTATCAAACAACTTTTTTCATTCAGATTCAGATTCAGATTCAGATTCAAATTTAGCTCATTCAGATTCAGATTCATTCAGTTTTTTTATCAAACAGCTCCTTAGTTGTTTAGCATTTTTATTATTCCCCCAAGTAATATTAGGGTTTTGTCTATTTAAATAGTGATGTAATCCCGACAAGTTATTGAGACTACATATTATTGATATTGAAGTTGATTACTTTATTCATACTATAGAGGTATCCTACCGTAGATGTATTTTATCCATCTTGGTGTTGATACGTAGAGTTGATACACTTGAGAGATTCTAATGGTTTAAAAGTGGAGTTTAAATTTTAGTTTATTCCATTAATTCTTCATCCTAAATTTGTCTTGCATCAATCAACCTAACCATATTTCAACAATTGTATGGAACAATCCCCATTTTATGCGTTCTTTAAGAACTGATAAGAGTGGACGCTCTTTAGATATGTGGATTTTAAATGATGCCCAAAAATAATTATAGAGCAACGGGGTTTTGGGGCATTCGCAAACACCAATGTTTTTAATCATTTAGATGCTTCATTGATAGAAGTATTGGTGGAGCGTTAGCGGAGTGAGGCAATCATATTTCACTTCTCCATGGGTGAGATGACGATTACCTTAGAAGATGTTTTTTTCATTTTAGGATAACCGGTTATAGGGAGCCTATTACATGTACATTAATTAAAAATTCAGTACACCTCTTAGAACAAAGTAAATTTACGAGATTCGTTGTGGAGGGAGATAAGGTTTACCACCGAGCGGGGATTTTTTTGTTATGGCTGGCGAATAGATTTTTCCAACATCCAAAAGATGTAAGCATAGAAATGATGGTTACCTACACTAAAGCCTATGTATTGTTATGTATTGTTTGTTATTGGAAGATATATTTCCTACATCAAACCGTGATGTGGTGCATACGAGATATCTTCTATTTCTTGAAAATGTTAATCAAGTGTCTTCCTACGCATGGGGAGCGAAGATTTTGGCATGTTAATGTAGAAGTTTACACAAAGCCACCCGAATCGACGTAAAGAACATCAGTGGTTGTTTAACTCCTCTTCAAGTATCTTATTGCCCTCACTAATAGTTATAGTCATACAGATTTGGGCTTACGAATGCCTATAGAGTAGTGGTTTCCCCATGCAATAGTGTGGTCCTACTGAAAAAATAAAAGGACATCACAAGACAATAGAAGACTATACCCCCATCATAATTAAATTTTTTATAGATGCAAATTTGATTTGATGACGGCTGCAATGCTACGGTAGATGCCATATGCGACGTTTGATCATTTCTTGGCACATGAATATAAATCAGCTTGTTATGATGGTGCCTCACGTATTCTCCTAATTTGGTTGTATGTTGTAAAATTTTAAATGCCAAATCAAGTATTGAGACAAGTTGGGGAATTACAAGATATTCCCGAGGCCCCGATAAATATGATAGAACTTAGGCGGGAGTGAGAAGGGATCTACACAATAGATTATATTGAGGAGCGGGGAGATTATATTACCACGTGGTATGCATGTCAAGAAATTCTTCTGGACTTTGTGGTGGCAACCAGACAGTCAATCACTTTGGCTAATTATCTGAAGTGGTATCGACAGATGATTTGTACTAGAATTATTCAACCACAATTTGTCCCAGATGAGACATACACTCTTCATGGCGTATTTGATTAGTACAAAGTTATGAATCTTGTAAATGTTAAGGTTGATAATTTTGTTTAAAACTTTAGCAACATATTTGTATGATTATCTAATCATATATACATTTTCATTATAGATTAATTCAGCTCGAGCATTCGTGCATAATATAACCACCCATACACAACCCTCGCCATGTATACTACAAGTGGTATGCAAGGTCGGTGTTGTTTAATAAAGTAAATTGGGGAGTTTTTGAAGATCCCAATGACATCATCCATAACGTTCCATCATTTCAATTCATGCAAGATATGCCCTTGTCCAATTCTGATCCATTCAGTGAAGAATCCCCTATAGGCCTGACCTCACATTTGTAGTTGAGAAGGAATCCAAAATGCAATATAGTCCTCCTCCCCCTTGCACGTATCAGTCGAGTCATACTGGTGATTTTGAGAGTATGAGATAATTTCAGGCAATGGAGTTGACTCCAATACATGAAGAAATGCCAGTTACTGAATCATATTCTGAGCGTATATATAGTGGGGTGGATGGGGTGTATAATATTCTTCATTTGTGGCTACGAGTGGACCAGTCGCCTATGTTTAAGAGGGATCCTCTCAAACCATTGAAGGTATAGAAGGTGGAGTGGCTTAATAGGAATTAGTTTTCGGATATGATGGACCAAGGTCAATTTCCTCATATAGGTCCCGATGATGAGTACAAATTGGAGCATAAGGACCTAATATCGATTAGGCCAGGGAGCTTGATATAGGGTTAGACGATTGACGCGTATTTTAGTTTGTTGAAGTTAAGTGAAGAACGTCTACGACGAGGTCGATATGAGCGAGACAATTTTAATTTCATGCCTTGCTGTTTTTTCTAACTACTCCCACAATGGTTCAATTCTTACACCAACCTCTCGGTGTCACAGAAAAATAAATATGACATTTCCGATGAGTCTGTTTTTTTCAACCAGGGATAACAACCAGATTTATCGGATTTTGATTTTCTATTTTTTCCAGTTAACGACAAAAATGAACATTATTTTTTGTTTGTTGTAGATATTAAAATAGAGGGCAATACTCATAGATTCTTTGTACGATGATGTACCAAGTTACAAAATAAATAGTCAATATCGATTACATAAAGAATATGTGGTATGTCCACACTTTTGACTATTTGATTTTTCAATTACATTTATGTTATAGTGTCCTAATAATATTATGTTTGTTTAGTGTACATTGTGATTTTGTTGCGATCGCCATCCAGATTTAGCGTCCCAATAAAAATTCCTAAAGAAAAAAATGGTGTGGGCATTCAAGGCCAAGCAACCTAAACAAAAGAATGATTTTGATTGCGGAGTCAACATGATGAAGCACATTGACTACGTTGTCCAAGACATGTCTTTAGGGGAGGTTGATTGGTTTGAGGAAGATGTCTCTTTAGTTAGATATAGAATTGCCCATGAATTGCGTAAGCATAGTGCTAGAGACATGAATTTTACCATTATAAACACGAGAGTTATAGATGTATTTTAATTTGTACAATTTATATTTTCAATTAATTTTTTAGTGTATATAATATTGGATTTACGGTTTGTAATCAATGGATTTTATAGGTGTTGGTTTTGTTTGTGATATGACATTTACAGTTTGCAAGTATTATGGATTGTAGTTGTTGCTTTTGTTTGTGATATAACATTTATAGTTTGTAAATAATATGGATTGTAGTTATTGCTTATGTTTGTGATGACGGGCTTAAAAATTTAAAGGGGAGTCAGGTCAATCCATACAGGGAACTTTTTAAAAAATTATCATCCGTAGTTTAATACTGCGGAGCAAGATTGAGCAATACAGGGAACTTTTAAAAAAAGTGTCATCCACAGTTTAATACTGCGGAGCAAGGTCAATCAATATAGGGAACTTTAAAAAAATTAGCATCCACAGTTTAATGTTGCGTAGCAAGGTCGACCTATATAGGGAACTAAAAAAAACGTCATTCGCAGTTTAATATTATGGAGCCATGTTAATCAATGAAGTGAACTTTAAAAAAAATTATCCTACGTGGTTTAATACTAAAGAGTCAGGTCAATTAATACAGGGAACTTTCAAAAAATTGTCATCTGCAGTTTAATACTATTGAACCAGGTCAATGAATACAGGGAACTTTAAAAAAATTCCCATCCACAGTTTAATACTGCGGAGCCAGGTTAATCAATACAGGGAATTTTTAAAAAAAATTCCATCTGGAGTTTAATATTATAGAGCCTGGTAAATCCATACAAGGGGAGTTAACAAAAAAAAATTCATCCGCATTTTAATATTGCGGAGCTTGATAAGTCCTTACAGGGGACTAAACCTTAAAAAAATGTCTGCCACAATTTAATACCAACTTTAATAAAAAAATTCATCTAGTGAGCATAGTGAACTTAAGAAACAAAAAATACAAATTTTATCACTACATGAATTTATTAAAATGTTATTAAATACAGCCACACCATGAATTTGAACAAGACATTTCGTCCCATCTTAGTTCAATAAATACAGCCAAAAGATCAAAGTAATAAAATATGTTAGTTCCCAGAGGCACAATAGTTATCTAGAAGGGGAGGGTTGAATATATATTTTAAATGTTTTTTTAGAAAAATACTTGTCAGATTTGTTAATGATTTAATCACAGAGGAATTTGAGATTTGTTTGTTTCCCTTTAAGATAAAATGAGTTAATATGAGATAAGAAATTAGGACAGGTATAACAGTTATAGCACAATTATAAGAGACATAGAGTTTTAAGTGGTTCAGAGCAGTCAAGGCTCCTAGTCCACTCTTCTACTCCTTGAGTAGGAAATCCACTAAGGATATTTTTACAATCTTCGAATCTCTGAGATTCCTTCAAGACCAGCAGTCTTGGAACTTCTTAGTTCACTCAGAACTATTCAAGTCTAGCAGACTTGGAACTTCTTAGTTCACTTAGAACTCTTTAAGTCCAGCAGACTTGGAACTTCTTACTTCACTTGATGATAGTTGAGTTCTTTAATGGTCCTACTCATTTGCCGTTAAGCTTGTGTTCGAAAGAACTGAGTAGCTTGAGCAAGCTTTCTTTACAGATCGTAGAGTTGAGTGTTGAGTGTTCTTCAGCTTTTTTTTGTTCAATACTTGCTTATCTCTTGCATCTATATCTGATTTGTATATGAGGTGCCTTTGAAATGTATCCGTTTGAAGGCATCCGTTGAAGAATTAATTGTATTTAACATTTTTGAGCACTGATGGAGACTTTGTGCAAATCTTTTGATTAGCCGTCTTGCCCCATTAACACAACAGCCTGTTGTCTCACCTAACACCTAAAAATGTCTTTTTAGCTGACCTATAGTACTTTCCTTAGCTCTTTCAATACGTTTCTTTGTTATATATTAAGTATGAGTGTTGGGTCATTGGGATTCCCGAGAGTCTCAACGTCAATAATCCATTCCATATTTGTTGTATTTTATTCGTCAACAAATGGACCGAGCTCGATGCTTCTGATGCAGACAGATGATGCCATACGATCATGATCGTGGTGTCTTGACATATTGGTGCTTGTTTCGGTACTGATAGAAGAGAGCACTACAATTTCTCTTAAGCATTGGTAGACTACGATCTTTGCTTGCTTGACTTGTAGACACTACACTTCCGAGAGCACACTACAATTTTTGAGTTGGCTCGGCAGGCGTTTGAACCACTCTAAGATTCTGGGAGAGGCCCTCCAAAGAAGATAGACTACGATTCTCGAAGCTCTACGATTCTACTTTGGCTTCTACAATCTCTTGACTAGCTCGACAGACTAGGATTCTGTTGAAGCCTATCTATTATATCTCAAGAGATAGATCAACCTAATAGATTTGATCTTTTCTTCTATACATTCATTTACAGAACGATAAACATTAAAGCTCATATCAACCTAACAAGTTCGATCTACAACTAAGTCCTTGAACATGTATTCCTTGAAGGACTTTATATATAAACATGAATACTTACTTTTAACATTAAATTTAAATATGCAATTTCCCAACAATCTCCCCCTATTTGATGTTGACATAACCAAGGAGATTTGTATCATGATCATCAATTTCTAGATGCAGTTGCTAAAAAGTAAATATGACCTAGTGTTTTCAGTGAGCAGCTAAAATCTCTAGATAATAAGCATGAATTTATTGATGTTTGTAAGGATAGATATTATAATAATGCTTAGTTACATAAATAAGAAATAAATTCCAACTTATATCTATTTCTTCTGCCTTTTGCTTCTTGGAAGATTTGCATGCTCTGCAGCTTTCCTTCTTCTGCTGGGTTCGTCTCTCCATGTTATATCTTCCAACTCGCTTTGACTCAGCCTTTCTCCATGATCGTGTATGTTCATGAATGCAGGATCTCCAATTGGCATGTTTAGGCAAGTAGTAGTTACTCCTTGTGAGCTAGGAGATGGCCCTTGACTCCTTAGTGGTTGCGCTATTAGAATTGGTGTTGCTACTCGGTCGTGGAGTCTGATGGCGAGGCTGTCTTGTGGTAGGACTCCTTGAAGACTGAGCAATTTATTTTTCTCTTCTTTTGTCTTTCCCTTATTCCCCTTTATTCTCCCCTTTTATGTCAGCATCAAGGGTTCGAATGTCTTCAGACGGATGATTCATGCCTTAGACGAGCTCATGGAGCTGATTCCTTGATTGAGCAATGTCTTCACGATTTTCTTGAACTAGAGAATCAGTTGGAGATGTGTTCTTTTGTAGTATGGCCAAAACAGTTTCAGTTTATTGCATTTGACCCATGGAAAATGCTTGGAATTCTTTCATTGAAGTTCATAGACTTGAGAGACTTTCCATCATAAGTTTATTTTGAGATTCCTGAGTCTTCTGCAGAAGGAAAACTGGTTCCTTATGCTTCTTGGCAGCCTAAAAATGAATTTGATCCCTTTCATTGATATTTTGGATTATTTCCTTGATGATCTCCCTAAGCTTTTTTGTAAGCTCAGTACTCAGATTGTTGGGGAGGGTGTCAGCAGCATCGATCAAATGATTTAGCCTTATATGAACAAGCTCAGAATGAACTTCAAGATCTTCTTGAATATCCTTGGTCACCTTCTGAGATGCATTAGACAGCTCCGTTTTGGTAAGAAGATCTGAGATAAGTTCAAAGAGTTGTTGAATATTTGGAGGAAAGGTTCTAGTATTTTGATCTTGCATATTGTAGAGAGAAAGTTCAAGATCAAAATAATTATTGGTTGATGATGATGGAATATCTGAAGGAGGGGCAAATGTGTGAGGTTGAGCTTCAGGAGAAGGTAATATTGGTACTTGTTGAGTGGGTGACTCTACTATTGGAGTAGGATAATATCGTAGAGTGAGAGATGGTAGAAGATTGGATCAATATAAAATTAGATAAATTTGGTTCCTCGGTTACAGAATGTTGGGATTCTGTAACTGGAAATTGGTTTAGTGGATGAAGTATCACTTCCAACCATCTTAGCAATTTGTAGAATTAGTTAAAAGTTGATGGAGGACAGTGATTAACCTTGAAAGAGATGGGAATAGATTGTACTTGATGCCCCATTTTCTAAAGAGGGATAGTTAGTAATCAACTTTTGAGCAAAAGTGAGGTTGCCTGCGAATCCATGAGCTAGCACTGAGATTGCTGGACAAGCTTTGAAGGACCAGAACATGTGATCCCAGGAGTTGAGAATTTGGGCTCTATGAAAGGGCATCATTGGCAAGTAGGAGAATAACTAATTGTAGTTAGCTCTCCTATATCCATCACAACCTACTGGAGTAATCTCAACTTCATCATCCTCTTCTTCTTCCCGGTTTTCATTTTCTTCATTTGAAATTTCCACCACATCAATCATCTCCACTTCTCTTCTATGTTCTTTTACTCTCTTTACCTCCATAGCTTCAACCCTCTCCATTTCTACAGTTTTAGAAGCTAAGATCTCTTGAGGAACTGAGGGAGGTTCATGATAATCTCTTTATAGCTTCTCCTCAGCTGTAGCCTTTTCTGACACATGGACTTCGCAAGGCTTCCCCTCAATCTGATCATCTATTTGAATTTTATGCAGTTCCCCCTCAGCTGGAGCATTCTCTAGTGCAGCAACTTCAGGAAACTCCTTTTTTGCAGTTGTTTTCTTTTATTCTTCCTTTAAGGCTTTTACATTCTCAAGTACATATGCCTTGACAAGCTTTCTCCTTGCCTTTTTGGGTTGAGTTTCTGCCTTGGTGTTTTCTTCATCTGCAGCTCTGATGATTGATATTGTTGCATCATCCTCTTCTGGAGTGATGTCAAGTTTGGACTCGACAATCGGTAGTGACTCTATGATCGAAGAGAGCAGAGAATTCTTTATTTTGAAGCTGCGTTTTCCCTTCTTAAGCAGCTGAGAGATGGTGGCTCTATCTTCTTCTTCCTCAGAGTGTTGCTCTTTCCTCTTTATTTTCTTTTGAGTTTCAGTGCCTGAACTCTCTTGGGGTGCATCAGTAGTTGAGCCTTGAGGCTCTTCTGTAGTTTGTGCCTATATTTTCCTCTTACCCTTGCTTTTTCTGATCAAAGCAATGGGTTCCTCTTTGTTAATTTATTCTTCTTCATCAGTTTCCTTCACAACTGACATATTTCCTGGTAGTCCAGATTCCTTTGCTTCACCAGTCCTTCCACTGGATTCAGACATCATTTTGACAATTTCTGCAGGATTTCTCTTCCAGTTTTGAAACAGTTGTTGGGTCATTTTTTTGTTGGGATTGATAGATTCTCTTTCATTGTCCCTAATTTTGTCACCCAGAGCCGATTGTAGAATCATGCTTATGAACTTCCCATAGAGCATCTTTCTAGAGCTCTTTGATTTCTTTGAACTGGGTATCCACTTCCCAATCCAATCAATAAGTAGGGCCCCATAGTTGAGTTGAATCTTGAAGCAGATTGTTGTCATGAGCTTCAGTTGAACTTCATTCACAGAGTCGTGGCCAGAGCTTTTATAGCATATGCACTTCCCAATAATGTCAGCCAGAAACTCATACTTCTGGGGAAACTCTTTCTTCTTGTATCCCTTAACGTTACAAAACTTTGTGTGACGCATCTTCTTCAGACCTTCATGAAAGTCGATGACTTCCATAGATACAAGTCCCTTTGATTTGAAACCTAGGGCTAGGTTTATATCTTCATCCTTGAGTTTAATTCGTACCCCCTTGACCTTTGTGGTGATGATGTCATTCTCAAAAGCTCCATTGCTGTAGAACTCTTTCACTAGCTTTGGGTAGATCCATGTGCTGGTACTCAGAGCTTCTTCAAGACCAGATTTCTTTAGAAGAGACAAAATCTTGTGAAATTAAGGGTCAGCCGTCTTGAACTCGTCGAAGCAGAGTTGGTAACCAGATATAACATTGGAAACATCCATTGATTTTCTTGAACTGAGGTTGATTGAGCGTTCATGCTGAAAGCTAGGGTTTCTACTGTTAGAGAGATAGAGAGAGAAATGAGCTCTTTGAAATTCTGAGATGAATTTTCAAAAACCTTTTCATCATGTACTTGTAACTTCCCTCCACTCGTTCTCAATAGTGGGGCACGTGTTGAGTTCTGTCGGGCTCCATGATTTTAAATGATGTTGAAAATATTGATCTGCCCTTAGCCCCCCCCCCCTGAGCTAGTGTATCCTTTAGGAGGACTACGATCGTCGAGGTTGCACTATGATAGTAGAGTTTGTTTCTGACTCTTCTCTATGATCATTGTCTGTCCTGGTCCTTGTGATGAACTCTGACTTAGCATTCCTTATGGGTTAAGGTAGCTTAGGAAGGGCTAATCTCTTAAACTGAACTAAGGGTTAGGTTTGTCCTTGAGGCACTTATCAAAGAGGTTACTTGGATTTGATAGAAATGATGTCATCATAAGATACTTCTTTGTCATGTTGAAGCAGCTCTACGATCGTGGTTCCTTCTTTAGTTATCTCTACAATTTTAAACATAACCTTCTTATCTGCAGGGTTAGTACAAACTAGAGCTTAGAGTTTATGGCTACAAATTTAGCATGCCTAACTAACTTATCAATTTATTAAATCTAGATTCATCTAGTGGCTTTATAAAGACATCAACAAGTTGATTTTTAGTAGGGATGTATTGTAAAGATATATTTCTATTTTGAATATGGTCCCTAATGAAATGATATCTTATTTCTATATGCTTAGTTCTAGAATGCATAACAGGATTATGTGTTATTGCTATGGCACTCGTGTTATCACAATGAACATGTATAGATTTAAAATCAAACCCATAGTCTGCTAGCTGATTTTCATCCATAAGATTTGAGCACAGAAGCTGCCAGCAGCAATGTATTCAGCTTTTGCTATGGATGTAGATACTGAGTTTTGCTTCTTGCTAAACTAGGACACAAGTCTGTTTCCTAGCAGTTGACAGGTGCCACTGGTACTTTTTCTATCGATCTTTCAGCCTGCAAAGTCAACATTTGTATATCCTATCAGTTTAAAGGAGGACTCCTTGGGATACCAAAGTCCCAAGTGAGGTGTGCCTTTGAGATACCTGAAAAAAAATTTTACATCAGTTGAGTGGGATTCTTTAGGATTAGCTTGAAATCTAGCACATATGCATGTTACAAACATTATGTCTGGTCTACTGGCAATTATATATAGAAGAGAGCCTATCATACCTCTGTATTGAGTTATATCAATACTTTTACCTTTCTCATCTTTGTCAAGCTTGGTTGCTGGAGCAATTGGTGTTTTCATGGGAGAGGTTGATTCCATGCCATACTTTTTAAGTAAGTCTTTAATGTACTTGGCTTGGTTTATGAAGATTCCTTCATCAGTCTGCTTTACTTATAATCCAAGGAAGAAATTTAGCTCATCCATCATACTCATTTTGAACTTGCTCTGCATAAGCTTGGCAAATCTCTTGCACAGTTTTTCATCAGTAGAGCCAAAGATAATGTCATCAACATATATTTGAACTAATAGAATTTTTTTTTTGTGCTTTCTAAGAAATAATGTGCTATCTACTCTACCTCTAGTGAAACTATTTTCAATAAGAAAGTTAGTTAAAGTTGCATACCATGTTCTAGGTGCTTGTTTAAGTCCATATAAGGCTTTGTCTAATCTATAGACATAATTAGAGAGAGTTGGATTGATGAAACCTGGAGGTTTCTCCACATACACTTCTTCTTCAAGTTCACCATTCAGAAATGTACTTTTGACATCCATTTGAAAGACTTTGAACTTCATGTGTGCAACAAAGGCAAGGAATACCCTGATAGCTTCCAATCTGGCAACAGGTGCGAAAGTCTCATCGTAGTCGATGCCTTCTTCTTGAGAGTAACCTTTGGCTATTAGTCTTGCCTTGTTCCTTGTTATTACCCCATCTTCGTCCATCTTATTTCTAAAGACCCACTTGGTGCCAATGACTTGGTAGATTCTTGGTCTTGGAACTAATCTCCATACACTGCTTCTCTCAAACTGATTTATTTCCTCTTGCATGGCTTCTATCCAAATTAAGTCTTTCATAGCATCTTCTATCTTCTTGGGTTCTATTTGTGACAGAAAGCTTAGATAGAAACACTCATTCTGGGTGGCAGATCTTATCTTGTCTTTTTCATTTGGATCTCCAATGATTAGGTCTTGAGTGTGGTCTCTTGCCCATCGATTTCCTGTTGGGACATCTGACCTGATGCCTTCTTATCTGAATTCTTCAAGATCAACCTCTGCTTCTTGATGTGGAGGTTCATTGTTTAGAGTAGTTCTTTCTATGATCTCCTTTTCAAGCTCGACGATTTCATTTTATGGGACTACGTTCGTGGTGTTGAGCTCGACTAGCCTCATTTGTAGTGTCTGAGTTGTCGTTCATAGTGTCTTGAGACACAGTTTTGTCCAAGTCTGTTTCATCAAAGATGATGTGAATCGAGACTTCAACACTTAGCGTCTTCCTATTGAACACTATATAAGCCTTACTGTTTGTGGCATATCCGAGAAAGATTCCTTCGTCTGAATTTGGTTGAAACTTAGATAGATATTGCTTTCCATTATTGAGAATATAGCATGCGCAACAGAATACATGAAAGTAACTGACACATGGCTTTCTTCCTTTCCACGGCTCGTAGGGAGTCTTCTTTAATGTAGAGTGTACAAGAGATCTATTCTGAGTGTAGCATGCAGTGTTTATAGCTTCGCTGTAAGTATTCAGCAGATTTGAGTCATTGCTAGAAGAGTTCTTCCAAATTTCAATCAACAATCTGTTCTTTTTCTCAGCTACTCCGTTTTGCTGTGGAGTTTGTGGTGTTGTGACTGATGCCATTTTTTGTACAGAACTGGTCCATCTCAGAGAAGTCTAATTCTCTACCATGATCACTTCTTATAGCCTTGATTTTCTCCCCTTTCTCGTTCATCACCAGCCTGAACATCTTGATGAGATGAGAGCTTGTTTCATCTTTTGAGTTTAGAAAGAACACCCAAGTGAATCTGTTATAGTCATCCACTACGACCAATGAGTATCTCTTCCCTCCAAGGCTTGTTGTAGGAATTGGCCCAAATAGATCCATGTGAATTAACTGTAAAGGCTTATTAATTGAGTTGATAGTTTTGCTTTTGAATGAGCTTCTAGTCTATTTTCCAAGCTGACAGGCATTGCATGGCCTTTCTTTGACAAAGCTGAGCTTGGGTAAGCCTGCTACTAGATCCTTGGAGGACAATTTTGATATGCTTTTGAAGTTGAGATGAGACAGCCTTCTATGCCATAGCCAACTCATTTCTTTAGAGGCTTTAGCTAGAAAGCATATTGTCTCGTCTGAACTCAGTTGACCAAGATTAACAGTGTAGATATTCCCTTCTCTTGTTTCGGTCAGCTTTATAGATGAGGTCTTCAGATCTCTGACTTGACATTGATTATTGAGGAAGGTAACTTGATGACCCTTGTCGCAGAGTTGGCTTATGCTCAGAAGATTGTGTTTTAGTCATTCCACATTGGTTACTTTACTGAAGGACACTGCACCATTCCCAGCTGAGCCATATCCTTTTGTCTTGCCAGAGCCATTGTCTCCAAAGATAACTATTGGACCCTCCTTCTCTATGAAGTTAGACAGGAGGGTTTTGTTCCCGGTCATGTTCCATGAGCATCCACTATCCAGATACCAAGTTGTGATCGTGGAGCTCTGTTCCTGTGGTAAGATTAAACTCTCATTTTGGTACCCATACTTGCATGGGTCTTACCTTGTTAGTACCCTTGGGAACCCAAATTTGCTTGACTTTGGGTCTAACATGCAGAGAATTATTGTAGAATAATGCAACCTTATGACCAATTTTATTACATATAAAACATCTATCATGATGCATGCTTGTGTGTGTTTGTGGATTCTTTCTCCATTTGGACTTATGTGGGTTCTGGGTAATCTTCCCTTTATACTAGTTCTTCTTTTTTCATGTATCCTTGTGATTCATGATTTGTGAAGAGTGAAACTTAACTCTATTGTTCCTACCCAGTTGGTTCGTGGAGTTGATTTTACTCGACTCTACGACCCTTCGAGGTTGGAGAGTAGTGACTAAGTTACTCTTCTCTTTTCTGAATCCTAGGCCAACATGAGATCTGTTATGCCTTGGAACATGGATTGGATCAGAAGAGCAGGGATGAGCTAGTTCTTTCTTCTGTGAGGATTTCACAAATGTAATGCTTCTATTAACATTTAAAACATCACTAGAGTTAGTTTCTTTTATCTTTTCCACATATAGTTCTGAGGTGGATATCCCAAAACCTAAACATGTTCTGTCAGATGCATTTCTCTGACTAGAGATCAGGGAGTCCATGGATGAAGAGGATCTATTCCACATTGAGATTGTCTTTTCTATTTCTTCAATCTTGGAGGTTAGATTTGACTCTCTTTGTTTATTGAGTTCATTGGTCTGTTTTAAGAGTTTATTCTCAGCTTCAAGTTTGGAGAGAGAGTTAGTGCTTAGAAGAGTTATTTCCAGTTCTTCCTGAACTTTATCTTTCTCGTTTTGAAGAAGAGAATAATCTTTAGATAGAACTCTGAACCACTTCATACATTGATGTAGATCAGATATTATGCCATGTAGTGCAGTTCTTAAGTCATCAATATCTACATCAGGAGAGTTAAAGTCAAATATCTCATCTATACTTACTTCATGATTGTCATGGCTTTTCTTGTCCTTTGCATGTTTGGTCATTAGACATAGATTTGCTATTTGATGATCTTCATCATCTCCAGACTCAGGAGTCGTGTCATTGTCTGAGTCACTCCAGATCCTCCGACTACAAAACCTTTGTCTTTCTTCTGGAGCCTCTTGTTGCCTTTGTATTCTTTCTTTGAATTTGATTTCCTCTTTAGTTCTTCTCTAAGAGGTTTGTTGTAGTTTACAATGAAATGGCCAGTCTTCTTGCAGTTGTAGCATAAGTCATTTATCTGTTTCTGGCTGTTGTTGTTGTTGTTGTTGTAGAATCTCTTAGGTTTACTGCTTCTGCCTTTATGCATGAACCTCTTGAGTCTTCTTACTAGTATTGCAATATCCCCATCATCATCTTCCTCATATTCAGAGTCATTTTTAGTGTTAGCTTTTGAGATATTATCTGTTTCTTTGAGAGCAACTCCTTTGTCCTTCTTTCTTCCTTCAGATAGAGTCTCTGCTCGCTGAGTCAGCTCTAGTTCATAGGTGAGAAGGTTGTCATATAATAGTTGAACATTCATTTCAGTGAGATTCTTTGATTCTCTGATGGCAGTGGTTTTGGCATCCCACTTGCTAGGTAAAGCTCTTATGAACTTTATAATCAGATCTTTATTTAGATAGATCTTTCCAAAAGTTCGAAGAGAGTTGAGCATAACGTTGAATCTCTCATAAGTGGAAGTGACATTTTCACCTGGAACATGGGCAAAAATTTCATATTGTTGAGTCAGAAGAGATTATTTGTTTTCTCTGACTTCTTCAGTTCCTTCGTGCATAATGAGCAGTGCCTCCCATACTTCCTTTGCAGTTTTGATGTTGACCACATTTTCAAACAGATCATCTTCTAAAGATTGGAAAAAAAATATTATTGGCCTTTTTGTCGGGTTGGACAGCTTTCTTTTCATTATCAGTCCATTCTTTTTTAACCTTGATTTGAACTCTGTTTGGATCGTCTTGAGTTGGTGCAAGCTTTTTTGGAACGTAGGGCCCATTCAGAACAGTTTCAAATAGATCTTCATCTATTGAATCCATGTAGGCTTGCATACGAACTTTCCAGTTGGCAAATTTATCTTTGTTGAACATTGGTGGCTTGCTGCATCCTCCAGTCTTTGATTCGCTTATCAGCTGTGCCATTGGATCTACTCAAGTTTTGTAGGCTGATTGAGAGAACATGCTCTAATACCAATTGTTAGTTCCCAGAGGCACAATAGTTATCTAGAGGGGGGGTTGAATAGATATTTTAAAATTTCTTTTACAAAAATACTTGTCAGATTTGTTAATGATTTAATCACAGAGGAATTTGAGATTTGTTTGTTTCCCTTTAAGATAAAATGAGTTAATAGGAGATAAGCAGTTATGACATATATAACAATTATAGCAAGAGCATAAGAGATACATAGTTTTAAGTGGTTCAGAGCACCCAAGGCTCTTAGTCCACTATTCTACTCCTTGAGTAAGAAATCCACTAAGGATGTTTTTACAATCTTCGAATCACTGAGATTCCCTCAAGACCAGCAGTCTTGGAACTTCTTAGTTCACTTAGAACTCTTCAAGTCCAGCAGACTTGGAACTTCTTACTTCACTTGATGATAGTTGAGTTCTTGAATGGTGCTACTCATTTGCCGTTAAGCTTGTGTTCGAAAGAACTGAGTAGCTTGAGAAAGCTTTCTTTATAGATCGTAGAGTTGAGCGTTGAGTGTTCTTCAGATTTTTTTGTTCAATACTTGTTTATCTCTTGCATCTGCATCTGATTTGTATATAAGGTGCCTTTGAAATGTATCCGTTTGAAGGCATCCGTTGAAGAATTAATTGTATTTGACATTTCTGAGCACTGATGGAGACTTTCTGCAAATCTGTTGATTAGCCGTCTGGCCCCACTGACACAGCAGACTTCTATCTCACTTGACACCTGAAAAGGTGTTTTTAAATGACCTGTAGTACTTTTCTTAGCTTCTTTAATACGTTTCTTTGTTATATACTAAGGATGAGTGTTGGGTCATTGGGATTCCCAAGAGTCTCAATGTCTATAATCCATTCCATATTTGTTGTATTTTATTCTTCAACAAATGGACAAGGCTCGATGCTTCGATGTGATGAGATGATGCACTATGATCATGATCGTGGTGTCTTGCCATTGTTGCTTGTTTCGGTACTGATAGAAGAGAGCACTACGATTTCTCTTAAGCATTGGTAGACTACAATCTTTGCTTGCTTGACTTACAGACTCTACGCTTCTGAGAGCACACTACGATTTTTGAGTTGGCTAGGCAGGCGTTTGGACCACTCAACGATTCTGGGAGAGGCCTGCCAAAGTAGACAAACTACGATTCTCGATGCTCTATGATTCTGCCTTGGCTTCTGCAATCTCTTAACTAGCTCGACAGACTACAATTCTCTTGAAGCCTATCTATTACATCTCAATAGATAGATCAACCTAACAGATTTGATCTTTTCTTCTATACATTCATTTACAGAACGATAAACATTAAAGCTCAGATCAACCTAACAAGTTTGATCTACCACTAAGTCCTTGAACATGTATTCCTTGAAGGACTTTACATATAAACATGAATACTTACTTTCAACATCAAATTTAAATATGCAATTTCCCAACAAAATATTATTGAGAGAAATAAAATTATAAAGACTCTGACTTTTTCAATCGTAAAGATTTATAACAGTTTCAGTTATCATGATTTGTAAATATTCCACATATTGCACACTTTCGAAGTGGCTTCTGTCATGTGATTTGTTTGATAACACTTTTAAATCATGTTGCTTTTTTATGTCCTTTTAACTGCGAACAAATTGGATAAAAAACAAGATCATTGGGCTCAACATCATCATCATCATCGCGCAATTCCATTTCGTCCTCGGCCTCGATAAGAGGTTGGGCATTATCGTCCCATCTTATATAGACACCATCAACAGTGATTTTGTCCACAATTTTTTCTTCACGATCACACATTTTATCAACATATTTACTGGCTTCTTTAGAACATGAAGCGTCCAACACAAAACCAAGAAATCGTTTGCATAAATTATTAAACCGGCCAATTTGTGTCTCAACATAATCTGTGACCGAGTTCATAACATACGGGGCGAGACCGTTGGTTTTATTAGCATCTTGAGTTCATTGCTTGTGTATCAATTCTTTAGGAATCTGATCAAAGTTCTTTGAAGTTAGTAGTCTAAGAATGTGACGGCATATAGTACCAACATGAAACATTTTGCAATTATATTCCTCCATCCCGATATCTATATAATGCACTACTGTGAAATATCAACGACAAGATTCAGGAACCATTAGTTTGAACACCAAGTAACCTTTTGAATCAAGAGTTGACATCTCATGTACCTTTCTAGAAGTTAACTTATGCAATTTTGTTAGCTCAATTTGAAAATGCCAAAATATTTATTTGGTATATATTTTAGCTATATGCATCTCTAACGGATCTCTAAGAATAAATTTTCTTTCATGATTGACTACAATATAATCATCTTTTTTCTCTATGATGTACTATTTCTTAATATTTTTTTTGGACTTTAAAATAAAAATTTTAATCCCCGTACTACTATTTACATATTCGTTAAAAAAACTGTTCATACTTTCTGGAAGTGGTAGTCATTCCCGCTGCAAAGAAAATTTTTGAATACACCTCAATCCATTTTTCTTTTAATTCATACAGATATTTCAATCATTCGTGATTATGCAAACCGTAGTTTTCCATCAACAAATTCCATCTGTCCTTAAATTCTTTAATACTCAAAGACTTAAAGACACAATAGTTAAAATCTGACTTAAAAGTCGGATGCAAAGAATAGATATGATGACCAAGTTTTTTAAGATATTTAATGTGCCACGTACACAATGCATGTGTATTAGGAAAACCCTAGCAATCATATTCGACATAGCACGATCTTGATCGGTGAAAATGGTTATGGGATATTTGAAATTTATTGCTTCAAGCCACTGCTCAAACAACCATACAAATGTTTCCTTAGTCTCATCGCTCAATAGTGGACACCCAAACAATACAGATGATAATGATGATTTACACCCGTGAAAGGAGCAAATAACATGGAATATTTGTTTGTCCGGTATGTGGTATTGATAAGTGTATTTTATATACGCGATTTAATATCTAATTCATGCTTATTTGTTGCTAATTTCTTGTGATCATGTTCAATTTAACTTGTTTTGTGTTATTTCATGTGTAGATTGGTGGTTGAGGCATTCTACATACAATTGGTGATATTCGGTGCGATGGGAATCAAATGGAACATATTTGGAAGTAATTCAACATAGCAGCATAGCCATTTAGCAGAGTATGCATACCATAGGGGCTGAGGTCTTCCAATTGATTAATTTGAAACAAAGCTCACGGGCTGAGCATTTTAAACTACACACGGCCGAGTATGGGTCTTCATTCGAGAAAAACATAAGGCAAGCCCGCCGGGGCAGGTGTCCATAGTATACAAACCCCCACAGGGGTGGGGGGTGGAAAATGTTGAGTGTCCTGTTTCAGTTATAATTCCTCTTGAGTACGAATTTTAGCTTTTACCATGTCAGTATAACTCTATTGGATAGAAAATTCGGCTAGAATTGGATGCTAGATATTTATTACTCTATCAAAAACAACAAGAAGTATTGACAGAGGAGAGTTTACAAAGATAGAAGCTGAGTTTTTGATAGCAAGTGTGGAGGAGTATTTTGAGGAGTTTTTCAAGACGGTTGCAATCTTAGTTTTCGTGAAGGGTGTTTTCTAATATTCTTTATGAAAGTAGTATGCATACAAGCCAATCATGTTTGATGATAAAGCATATACTTTGTAACAATCTTATTCATTTATTAATAAAAAAAATTATTATTAATTTATTAAAGGCTTTTAATTATCTACATGTTGCTGTTTATAATATGTGATAAACCCATAGTTTTAAGCAATGCTTTTAGAATAATGATGATGATCATTCTAATGAGATCTAAATTCTTAGAAAGCTTAAAACTAAAATAGTTCCCAATCATTAGATTACTAAATTGGGGATTAGTGAATCCGGATAGATTGGTACATACGTTGCTTGCTTCATCGATGAGGATGATTGATCTCATGATCATTTGTGTGGAGACACTAAAAGCAAGTATGTAGGTGCTTATTAGAGAATAAGTTCATTTGAACATGGCTCGCTAAGGAATACCTAATGGAGTTTTACTTGCACCATCAATAGGAATTCTCAGTAGTGATAGTAGTACAAGTGATCCTTGACTTGAGATCATCATAGTATCTTGTGTATAATGAGTTATACTTTGACTTATTCCTTAAGACCCTTAGGGTATATCAAAGGGTATGCTTGGGTATAATAAGTTGTACATGGAGATAATGTATGATCAATAAAGAATCTACCACTTCTATTAAAAGAAGAGAAATGTCCTATGTGATTCGATAAATGACAACCCTAGTCCTCGGTTAAAAGCGTAATGAAATTAGAAAGGAGTTTCTAATTTGCATTATTTGGTGTTGTGCATTTGAGAGTCGAAATACATATAATTAAATAAAATAAGACTCGTATGTACATTCCATGTCTTATATTTAATTAGGACATTGTATGGTGGAAGGATTGAATTGTCATTTATAACTATTTACTCAAAGGTTCTTTTATGATTAATGTTGAAATCTATATTATCCGGAAAGTCGCTGATCGCTAGGGGAGGCTTATCCCTATTGTAGAATAAATATTATTTATTTAAATAAATTAATTATTTAATTTATTTATTTAAATATGATTAGAATTGTTCTAATTGATTTATTCACAACCTATTTAATATGGAGAACCTAAAGGGTCACACCATAAAAGGAAGAATAATTATTTAAGAAGTTAATGGCGTAATCGTAATAATATATTATGTATATTTAATTTAATCTATGGTGATAGAATAAATTAAATAGCTTAATATTTATTATTTAATATTTTAGAAATATTAAATATAAATTAATAAGAGGAGTCTTATTAATATTATTACAATTATTATTATTATTTTAATTTCTAAAAGAGTTTAGGAATTAATTTAATATAAGTACTCTCATTTATTCCTAATTGTATTAGGAAGGAAAATTAGTTAAAGGAGTTTAATTAATTATCCCTAATAAGATTAGGGAGCCCCTTTAATTAAAAGGGTTTAATTAAATAATACCTTATTTTTTTTAATAGGGTTACTTGATATCTTTATAAGAGGAGTCTTATATGAGATATCAATAAGACGTTATAATTCCAATGGTTGGAGAGTACGCTCTTTTTCTATAGAGATAGAAAAACTAGGGTTTAGCCAACCACCCATCTTCTTGAATTCTTCTTCTTCCTTGGTGGATCACCTCTAGAGGCCAAACACTTGGGTGGCTAACGTTGATCAAAGGAAGGAACCAAACCCGGTGGATTCAAGTTGAACGCGAAAAGGATTGGAGGTGAACTTGTACTTGAGGAAGCTCGGATCTTCAAGGGTATGTTTCTTATTCATCCTTTTCGTTTAATTAATAATTGTGCATAAAGGGTGATCCGGGTATATGGTTTGTAAAAATTTTAAAATCTGATTTTTACAAGTTTCAGCTTATTTATGCAATTTGATTGCGCACATGAATATTACAAACCTAACACTTTATGTTAGATTATTTATTGTAATTGGAAGAATGATTTCTATGATTTATTCAGTGTTTATTTTGTTTATTATGATGAACTAATTCACTTTTTAGGCTTGTGATGGATCCTTAAGTGAATCGATGATTTTATAAACTTTGATTTCCAATTTAAAAAGCTATCTCCAGTTTATCTATATTAATTTGTGTTTGAATCTATGAATTTCCTGATCAACAATTCATTGTGGAGTTGGATGGAATCGAGAGAGGATATTCAAATCTAGACCTAGTTGATATAGCATGTGTTCAGGATTTTGTTAGTAGCTTAAAATTGATGAGTGTTAAGGTTGAGATATGCTTGATGCCGCATGTAATCGGATAGAGAACTTATTCTTCAACCTTCTACAATTGTAATTCACATAGAGATATAGTGGGTTAGTTGATTAAGGTGTTTAACGAATTTCTATCTTAATTGTGGATTGAAGTTAATATAGTATTAGTGCATCGAGAGGTGGTTAATACTATGTTCGTGTTCTTGATTAATAAACTAGGATAGTGCATTAAATTGGAATAAAGGTTTTAAAATCAAAGTGAAGCTTAGGGTGAAATCATAAGTCTAATTCTCCATTAATTGTTTGAAAATTCAGATTTTGATATTCGTGGTTGTTTTGTGTTAATTTAATTATTCTTAATTTTAGTTTTGTTAATTTAAATTATTGATTTGAGTTGTTTAATAAAATTAGGGTTAATAAAAGATTGGTAATTGTAAGTTAAGGTATTTGCTAATTTATCTCTTTGGGAACGATACTTTACTTATCACTTTATTACTTGTTGACCACGTATACTTGCGTGTTGTGCGTAATTAGATTTTACCTAACAAATTTTTGGCGCCGTTACTGGGGATAATTTTTAGTATAATTCTTAATATTTTTACAATATCAGTTTAATTAATCCAGTTTTACTTAGACATTTTAATTTTTGCATTGTGCTTCTTATTTCGGGTGTTGGACGTAGTTTATGCGAACTCGGTCCCAAAATCCAGACTTGCTGCCTTTTGAGGGCGAAATTGAGAAAAGGTTTTAGAGGTTGAGTAAGTGGATCAAGGAAACGAGGCAAGAATTCGAATTACCTGAAAATGAAGAGGAAATAGTAATGGCAGCCGATGATCGGAAAGCGTTGAGGACTTCATGAACACCCAAGGTGATCGAATCTGCGATCGAAGCATCACCAAAGCCAAGAATAGCGGCCGAATACATTTGAGATTAAGCCTGGGATGATACAAATGATTCAGAATTCAGTTCAGTTTGGGGGATTTACAAATGACGATCCGAATGAGCATCTAGTCAGCTTTTTGGAAATGTGCAACACTTTTAGGTTTAATGGAGTTTCGGATGAGGCGGTGAGACTTCGATTGTTCCCATTCTCTTTATGGGACAAGGGGAAGAGTTGGTTGCATTCCCTACCGTCCGGTTCGATAACAACATGGGAGGATTTAGCTCAGAAATTCCTCGCAAAATTCTTCCCACCGGTAAAAAATGCGAAGATGAGGAATGAGGTTACAATGTTTGAACAACAACATGGGGAGTCGTTATATGAGGCATGGGAGAGATACAAAGAACTGCTCAGAAAATGCCCACATCATGGATTGCCCCAGTGGCTACAAATGAACACCTTCTACAACGGACTACATGGCAATCTCAGGACAAGTATCGATGCAGCATCGGGTGGAGCGTTCATGGCTAAGAGTTACGAGGAAGCCTACGAGTTGATCAAAACCATGTCAGCTAATAATTATCAGTGGCCCACAGCAAGAATGACACAAGCATGACAGCGATGCAAGCACAGATATCTGCAATGTCAAAGAAGTTGGAGCAAGTGGCAAGAAGCACAAACACAACAAACACAGCAAGCACCGCAAGTGGCAATAGTATGTGAGTTGTGCGCAGGAGAACACCCAACGGAGCAATGTGAAATTAATCCAGCAGATGTGCAGTTCATCAGTAATTACAACAGAATTCCTCAAAACACATATCAGAAGACATATAATCAAGGAAATAGGAATCATCTGAATTTCTCATGGAGCAACAACCAGCAAAATCAAGCTTCACGACAAACATACCCTCCAAGCTTCCAGAATTAGTAACAACCAGTTCAATATCAAGAAAGGAAACCCGATCTGGAGGAAAAGTTGGAAAGATTCATGGCTACCACCGAGTTGGCTATAAAAAATCACACCTTGCATATAAAAGCACAAGAGATGGCGATCAAGAATCTAGAGAATCAGATGGGTCAGATAGCGTTGGCATTGAATAGTAGACCACAAGGGACATTACCAAGTGACACCGAGAAAAATTCAAAGGGTAATCACGAACAGTGTCTAGACATTATGCTAAGAAGTGGAAAACAGCTTGTTGGTCAAGAGCCAGAAATTTCGGTTACAAAGGAGAATGAACCAAAGAAAGAAAATACAGTGGGTGAGGTAAAGCAAGGGAACGAAAAACAAATGGAAAAGAACAAACCAAATAACGAACCAAATTGCTTATCCCCCCCCCCACCATTCCAGCAAAGAATTCAAAAACAAAAGTTAGACAAGCCATTTTCAAAATTTTTGGAAGTTTTCAAGAAACTTCAAATTAACATACCATTTGCAGAGGCCCTAGAACAAATGCCGAGTTACGCAAAATTTATGAAAGGGATTCTATCAAGGAAAAAGAAATGGGAAGATTTTGAGACTGTGGCATTAACAGAGGAGTATAGTGCTGTATTACAGCAGAAATTACCACCAAAACTCAAGGACCTGGGAAGCTTTACTATTCCATGTATGATCAGGGAGATACATCTCAGCAAGTGTTTATGTGATTTGGGGGCGAGTGTAAACCTTATGTCGTTGTCAGTGTACTTAGAATTGGGTTTGCCCAAGCCAAGGCCTACTAACATCTCCCTACAGTTGGCGGATAGGTCAGTCACGTATCCGAGAGGCATAGTAGAGGACATCTTAGTGAAAGTGGATAAGTTTATATTCCCCACGGACTTTATCATTCTGGATTTTGAGGAGGACATGAACATCCCAATTATCCTAGGGAGACCATTTTTGGCTCCAGGGAGAACACTCATTGATGTATAAGAGGGAGAACTCACTATGAGGGTACAAGATCAAGAAGTGAAATTCAGTGTGTTTAAGGCCATGAAATTCCCTACGGATGAGGAAGAATGTTTTCGAATGGATCTAATTGAGCAAATCATTAGTGATGACATGAGCAAAAGTTTGGTGAACGATCCGTTAGAAACAACATTATTGGGAGATGAAGAGATCGATGATCCAGAATTGGTGGATTACCTTCAATTGCTAGACTCATTGCCACGAGTACCAAGATTCAGAACACCATTTGAACCACTGCACACAGAGGAGGTAACCGCAGAAAAAACTGAAACCATCATTGGAAGAGCCACCAAAGCTGGAACTTAAGCCACTTCCTAAGCACATCAGGTATGCGTATTTAGGCAATTTAAATTCTTTACCTGTTATTATTTCAGCTGCACTTATCGAATTGCAGGAAGAAAAGTTCCTGAGGGTGCTTCGGGAACACAAATCAGCCAATGGATGGACAATTGCCGACATAAAGGGAATCAGCCCTTCATTTTGTATGCACAAAATTTTGATGGAAGATGAGGCAAAACCAACAGTGGAACAACAGTGGCGGCTCAATCCAATTATGAAGGAAGTGGTAAAGAAGGAAATTTTAAAATGGTTAGACGGTGGCATCATCTATCCGATTTTCGACAAAAATGGGTTAGTCTAGTCCAAAAGTCTGCATCAAAAAAGGAGGAATAGACGGTGCGAATGGCGACAACGAGTTAATCCTAACCAAGATAAAATGGATTTGTCAAGGGTTTGCATGGATTACAAAAAATTGAACAAGGCAACCCAAAAAGACCATTTTCCGCTGCCCTTTATTGACCAAATGTTAGATAGATTGGCAGGACATCAGTATTACTATTTGTTAGATGGGTATTCGGGCTACAACCAAATAGTCATCGCTCCGGAGGATCAAGAAAAGACCACATTTACGTGCCCTTATGGCACATTTGCATTTAGGAGGATGTCATTCGGGCTATGCAATGCACCAGCAACTTTCCAAAGGTGTATGATGGCAATTTTTTCTGACATGGTGGAGAAAAACGTTGAGGTCTTCATGGATGACTTTTCAGTTTATGGGGATAGCTTTGATAATTGCTTGAAGAATCTGGTTATGGTGCTGCAAAGATGCAAGGACACGAATCTTGTACTAAATTGGGAGAAATGCCACTTCATGGTTGAAGAGGGCATAATTTTGGGCCATAAGGTATCGGCTCAAGGGCTGGAAGTCGATAAAGCGAAGCTGGAAACAATTGAAAAATTGCCTCCACCAACCTCAGTGAAGGGTATTAGGAGTTTCTTGGGACACATTGGGTTCTACAGAAGGTTTATAAAGGATTTCTCTAAAATTGTGAAACCCTTATGCAGTCTTTTAGATAAGGATGCAACATTCAGCTTTGATAAAGAATGCAAGATAACGTTTGAGTTATTAAAAAGGAAATTGACTACAGCCCCCGTTATAGTTGTACCGAATTGGAGCATGCCATTCGAGCTTATGTGTGTTGCAAGCGACTTCGCGGTTGGGGCTGTTTTGGGTTAGCGGAGAAACAAGGTGTTTCACGCTATATACTATGCAAGCAAAACACTTACAGAAACTCAAATGAACTACACAACCACAGAAAAGGAGTTGCTTGTCGTGGTATATGCGTTTGACAAATTTTTTGCTTACGTGATCGGGACTAAGGTAATAGTATATACGGACCATACAGCGATTCGGTACTTGATAGTGAAAAAAGGATGCTAAGCCACGCCTTATTCGGTGGATTCTCCTACTTCAAGAGTTTGATTTAGAAATAAAGGATAGGAAGAGGACGGAGAATCAGTTAGCCGACCACTTGTCTAGGTTGAAAAACCAAGGGAAACAAAAAGACGACAAATGTGAAATCAACGAATCGTTCCCGGATGAGCAACTGTTTGGGATTTCAGCAGAGATTCCGTGGTATGGAGATTATGCAAATTTTTTTGTGAGCAACATTCTACCACCTGACCTCACAAGGCAACAGAAAAAAAAAATTTCTTCACGACGTAAAATGGTACATGTGGGATGATCCATATTTGTTCAAGCAGTGTGCCGACAAGGTAATTCGAAGGTGCGTCCCATATATCGAAGTAAAGAATATTCTGCATGAGTGTCACTCATCGGCGTATGGCGGGCATTATGGGAGTGAGAGGACAGCAGCGAAGGTGCTGCAATGTGGGTTTTATTGGCCTACATTATTTAAAGACGCCCACCAGTTTGTCAAACAATGCGATAGATGTCAAAGGGTGGGCAACATTTCGAAACGTAATGAGATGCCCTTACAAACGATTTTGGAAGTGGAAATTTTTGACGTATGGGGTATCGATTTCATGGGACCATTTCCCTCGTCCTTGAACAATCAATACATTCTACTCGCAATGGACTACGTGTCAAAGTGGGTTAAAGCTACAGCTCTACCAGCAAATGATGCCAAGGTGGTCCTCAAATTCTTTCAAAAGAACATCTTCACGAGGTTTGGCACACCAAGAGCAATTATAAGTGACGAAGGTAGTCACTTTTGCAATAACCCGTTTACTGCTCTTTTGGCCAAGTATGGGGTGAACCACAAGATAGCTACAGCATATCACCCTCAAACCAGTGGACAAGCTGAGGTATCGAACAGAGAAGTCAAAAAATATTAGAGAAAATGGTGAATCCGAGTTAGAAAGATTGGTCACTTAGATTGGATGATGCTTTATGGGCCTACAGGACAGCATACAAGATGCCACTCGGGATGTCACCATATCAACTGTTGTATGGGAAGGCATGTCATTTACCGGTGGAACTATAACATAAGGCATACTGGGCAGTGCAAAAACTCAATTTTGATCAAAAAGTTGTAGGAGAAAAGTGATTACTTCAGTTGATTGAACTCGACGAGTTTCGCCTTTATGCCTATGAGAATGCCAAAATATACAAAGAAAAATTCAAAAGATGGCACGACCAGAAAATTTTGCGTCGAACATTCGAGCCAGGCCAATCAGTACTTTTATTCAACTCAAGGCTGCGTTTGTTCCTTGGAAAGCTTAAATCAAGATAGTCGGGACCATTCACAGTCAAGCAAGTATTCCCTCACGGTGCAGTTGAAATTTACAGTCGCAATCCACTCAAAACATTCAAAGTCAACGGACACCGTCTAAAGTATTACTGGGGTGGAGAAGCTAACACTGACGTGATTGCCATCACATTAGCCGACACAACTTAAGCAAGAAGTAGTCAGGCTGAATGACTTAAAATCAAGCGCTCATTGGGAGGCAACCCAATTTTTAGCTCTTTATCGTATTTTTCATTTGTATTTGCTTAATCATAGTTTTAGTAATTTACTAGGTAGAAGAATAAAATAAAATTCTCGTTAATCTCTCCACAACATAACATGACATCAAAGACTCACTAATTTTCATGTTTCATGTCATGCAGGCTGGGAAAAGGATCATCAAGCGAGTATATGGAAGCAAAGTGAGCTAAATTAAAGCAAAACATGAAAGCCAGACAATAACCAAGCCAGCACGGGAAGTGGCCCTAAAAGACTTCTGACCCCCTCCGGGTGGGGGTCCTCAACATCGAATCAGGGGCCTAGCATTGCTGGTGAGCATTCTAGTTCATTACCACCACCAAGGCGGGGTCTTGGAATGTTGATGACGTGGCGGCTTGGTTGGCCTTCTCTCTTCCCAATAACCTCCTACTTTTACACTTCCCCACTACTCCATAACCACCACCCACTTTCCCCACATTCCCAAGACTTCATTACTCCTCCACCTTTCCACCTCCTCTCTCCACCAATGCTAGCTTACCCTCCCCATCAATAAATACTATACCAACTCTTCCACTCTCCACCACACTTCATAAAAGGCAAAAAGAGAGCATAATTGTGAGCTAGAGAGATACTATTGAAAAGTTTGGGGGAGAACTAGGGCAAAACCAGCAATAGGGAGAAATGGTTTCACAATCATCATCTAAACGCCAACGGGGGGAGAGTTCATACCCATCCCAACCTATCCGCACCTTCGATCGTCGAAAATTTGTAAGTGTCGCCGCCGCCGACCGGTATGACTATATTCTCACCAAAGCCCTTACACCGGAGCGGGGGTTGGTACCGGATCCTAATGATGGGGAGCTCATGCCGCAAATTTACCAAAAGGGATGGGTAAAATTCACCGAGGAGCCAGAACCAGCAGTTGTCAACATTGTCAAGGAGTTTTACGCAAATGCGATGGACAAGGAACCATTTCAAGCATTTGTACGAGGACGGTTGGTTCCATTTAGTGCCGACGCCATCAACACATACTACCAACTGCGAGTGCCTCGCCATTGCTAGTATGTGCACCTTCGTGATTCTGATCCTGACTAGGATGCCATAATCATGGAGATGACAAAGCCGGGAACGTCATGGACGAAAGGGCGGAAGGGCGGCACCGTGTTCCCCAGCAAGACCCTTAGCAGGTATGGAAAAATTTGGTATGCCTTCCTGTGCGCGAAATTACTTCCGTCCCAACATACCTCGGACGTCACCAAAGAGAAGGCGTTGTTGTTGTACGCCATCGTGCAAGATTTTATAATTGATGTCGGGGCTATCATTTGCTTCTCCATCTGCCGGTGCCTACGTGGGAATTTTTCTAGAGGCTTGCCACACCCATCACTCATATGTGGGTTGTGCCGTCAAGCAGGAGTTAGATGGTCTGATGATGAGCCCACTCAAATGTCGCTCGCGCTGCTGGATTCAAGAATGATAGCGTGTTACTCTGTATGGGTAGGAGATGAATCACACCCGCGTGGAGTGGGGTTCATTTTTTCGTCATCATCAGAAGACGATGTGGATGCTATAGAGGCATCGGGGGATGATGATGACGCAATGGGCGATCAAGGAGACAAAGAGATACCGCAGGCCGAGGCTATATCCCGATCTCAATTCCTTGAATTACAAAATCAAATGAGTGCACACACCAAGGCAACTCGTCGGGAGATGCGCCGATTGGCAATGAGGCAAAAGCACATGTTCGACGCTATGCACACATCATTTGCCTCGTTGAACACAACTCTTCAAAGTTTCAACCCGGCGGCACAATTTCCATATCAATAGCCCGGTCCAATGCCAAGGTTCCAACCGAGTGATTCCGATGAAGAAGAACAACAACCACCTCCTCCAGCTTAAGCATTGACAAGAAAGTCCTCCCGTTGATGATAGTTGAGTTCATGAATGGTGCTACTCATTTGCCGTTAAGATTGTGTTCAAAAGAACTGAGTAGCTTGAGAAAGCTTTCTTTATAGATCGTAGAGTTGAGCGTTGAGTGTTCTTCAGATTTTTTTGTTCAATACTTGTTTATCTCTGGCTTCTGCATCTGATTTGTATATAAGGTGCCTTTGAAATGTATCCATTTGAAGGCATCCGTTGAAGAATTAATTGTATTTGACATTTCTGAGCACTGATGGAGACTTTCAGCAAATCTGTTGATTAGCCGTCTGGCCCCACTGACACAGTAGACTTCTATCTCACTTAACACCTGAAAAGGTGTTTTCAATTGACCTGTAGTACTTTTCTTAGCTTCTTTAATACGTTTCTTTGTTATATACTAAGGATGAGTGTTGGGTCATTGGGATTCCCAAGAGTCTCAATGTCTATAATCCATTCCATATTTGTTGTATTTTATTCTTCAACAAATGGACAGAGCTCGATGCTTCTGATGTAGACAGATGATGCACTATGATCATGATCGTGGTGTCTTGCCATTGGTGCTTGTTTCGGTACTGATAGAAGAGAGCACTACGATTTCTCTTAAGCATTGGTAGACTACGATCTTTGCTTGCTTGACTTACAGACTCTACGCTTCTGAGAGAACACTACGATTTTTGAGTTGGCTAGGAAGGCGTTTAGACCACTCAACGATTCTGGGAGAGGCCTGCCAAAGTAGACAAACTACGATTCTCGATGCTCTATGATTTTGCCTTGGCTTCTGCAATCTCTTGACTAGCTCGACAGACTACAATTCTCTTGAAGCCTATCTATTACATCTCAATAGATAGATCAACCTAACAGATTTGATCTTTTCTTCTATACATTCATTTACAGAACGATAAACATTAAAGCTCAGATCAGCCTAACAAGTTTGATCTACCACTAAGTCCTTGAAGATGTATTCCTTGAAGGACTTTACATATAAACATGAATACTTACTTTCAACATCAAATTTAAATATGCAATTTCCCAACAAAATATTATTGAGAGAAATGAAATTATAAAGACTCTGACTTTTTCAATCGTAAAGATTTATAACAGTTTTAGTTATCATGATTTGTAAATATTCCACATATTGCACACTTTCGAAGTGGCTTCTGTCATGCGATTTGTTTGATAACACTTTTAAATTGTGTTGCTTTTTTTATGACCTTTTAACCGCGAACAAATTGGATAAAAAACAAGATCATTGGGCTCAACATCATCCTCATCATCGCGCAATTCCATTTCGTCCTCGGCCTCGATAAGAGGTTGGGCATTATCGTCCCATCTTATATAGACACCATCGACAGTGATTTTGTCAACAATTTTTTATTCACGATCAAACATTTTATCAACATATTTACTGGCTTCTTTAGAACATGAAGCGTCCAACACAAAACCAAGAAATCGTTTGCATAAATTATTAAACCGACCAATTTGTGTCTCAACATAATCTATGACCGAGTTCATAACATACGGGGCGAGACCGTTCGTTTTATTAGCATCTTGAGTTCATTGCTGGTGTATCAATTCTTTAGGAATCTGATCAAAGTTCTTTGAAGTTAGTAGTCTAAGAATGTGACGGCATATAGTACCAACATGAAACATTTTGCAATTATATTCCTCCATCCCGATATCTATATAATGCACTACTGTGAAATATCAACGACAAGATTCAGGAACCATTAGTTTGAACACCAAGTAACCTTTTGAATCAAGAGTTGACATCTCATGTACCTTTCTAGAAGTTAACTTATGCAATTTTGTTAGTTCAATTTGAAAACGCCAAAATATTTATTTGGTATATATTTTAGCTACATGCATCTCTAACGGATCTCCAAGAATAAATTTTCTTTCACAATTGACTATAATATAATCATCTTTTTTCTCTATGATGTACTATTTCTTAATATTTTTTTTGGACTTTAAAATAAAAATTTTAATCCCCGTACTACTATTTACATATTCGTTAAAAAAACTGTTCATACTTTCTGGAAGTGGTAGTCATTCATTTATAGAAAGAAAAAAATTTTGAATACACCTCAATCCATTTTTCTTTTAATTCATACGATATTTCAATCATTCGTGATTATGCAAACCGTAGTTTTCCATCAACAAATTCCATCATCCCAAATTCTTTAATACTCAAAGACTTAAAGACACAATAGTTAAAATCTGACTTAAAAGTCGGATGCGAAGAATAGATATGATGACCAAGTTTTTCAAGATATTTAATGTGCCACGTACACAATGCATGTGTATTAGGAAAACCCTAGCAATCATATTCGACATAGCACGATCTTGATCAGTGAAAATGGTTATGGGATATTTGAAATTTATTGCTTCAAGCCACTGCTCAAACAACCATACAAATGTTTCCTTAGTATCATTGCTCAATAGTGGACACCCAAACAATACAGAATGATAATGATGATTTACACCCGTGAAAGGAGCAAATAACATGGAATATTTGTTTGTCCGGTATGTGGTATTGATAAGTGTATTTTATATACGCGATTTAATATCTAATTCATGCTTATTTGTTGCTAATTTCTTGTGATCATGTTCAATTTCACTTGTTTTGTGTTATTTCATGTGTAGATTGGTAGTTGAGGCATTCTACGTACAATTGTTGATATTCGGTGTGATGGGAATCAAATGGAACATATTTGGAAGTAATTCAACATAGCAAAGATAGCCATTTAGCGAGGCAGTACATATGCATGGGGGCGGGGTCTTCCAATTCAGCTTAGCGAGAAAAAAAATCCACTTGAAGGGAACATTTTAGGGCACACCCACGCCGAGGCAGGGGTCTTCATTTGAGAAAAACATAAGGCAAGCCCGTCGGGGCGGGTGTCCATAGTATACAAACCCCCACCGGGGTGGGGGTGGAAAATATTAAGTGTCCTGTTTCAGTTATAATTCCTCTTGAGTACGAATTTTAGCTTTTACCATGTCAGTATAACTCTATTGGATAGAAAATTCGGCTAGAGTTGGATGCTAGATATTTATTACTCTATCAAAAACAACAAGAAGTATTGACAGAGGAGAGTTTACAAAGATAGAAGCTGAGTTTTTGATAGCAAATGTGGAGGAGTATTTCGAGGAGTTTTTCAAGACGGTTGCAATCTTAGTCTTCGTGAAGGGTGTTTTCTAATATTCTTTATGTTAGATTATTTATTGTAATTGGAAAAATGATTTCTATGATTTATTCAGTGTTTATTTCGTTTATTATGAACTAATTCACTTTTTAGGCTTGTGATGGATCTTTAAGTGAATCGATGATTTTGTAAACTTTGATTTCCAATTTAAAAAGCTATCTCCAGTTTATCTATATTAATTTGTGTTTGAATCTATGAATTGCCTGATCAATAATTCATTGTGGAGTTGGATGGAATCGAGAGAGGATATTCAAATCTAGACCTAGTTGATATAGCATGTGTTTAGGATTTTGTTAGTAGCTTAAACTTGATGAGTGTTAAGGTAGAGATATGCTTGACGCCGCATGTAATCAGATAGAGAACTTATTCTTCAACTTTCTTCAATTGTAATTCACATAGAGATATAATGGGTTAGTTGATTAAGGTGTTTAACGGATTTCTATCTTAATTGTGGATTGAAGTTAATATGGTATTAGTGCATCGAGAGGTGGTTAATACTACGTTCGTGTTCTTGATTAATAAACTGGGATAGTGCATTAAATTGGAATAAAGGTGTTAAAATCAAAGTGAAGCTTAGGGTGAAATCATAAGTCTAATTCTCCATTAATTGTTTGAAAATTCAGATTTTGATATTCGTGGTTGTTTTGTGTTAATTTAATTATTCTTAATTTTAGTTTGTTAATTTAAATTATTGATTTGAGTTGTTTAATAAAATTAGGGTTAATAAAAGATTGGTAATTGTAAGTTAGGGTATTTGCTAATTTATCTCTATGGGAACGATACTTTACTTATCACTTTATTACTTGTTGACCACGTATACTTGCGTGTTGTGCGTAATTAGATTTTACCTAACAGGTATCAAAAGTGACAACGTAACCAAAATTTTGATAAGCAAGTATTGATCGATAATCTACCCACATAATACATCCTATACGATTATTCATGCTTGGTTTGACACTAAAATAAAATTTACTATGGCTCTCAAGCTACAACTTTCTCAAGTAATCTATTGTAGCATGTGCATCATTCAAATCGATATTATCATGTATAATATCTCTAACTATATTTTGCATCTCCGTTTCAGAGAACCCAACATTGCTCATACCTCTTCCCAATGAGCTCAAAACATTTATCATCTTACTTTGGACCAATCCTAACATTATTATTAAGGGTTTCAATAAAATTCCTAGCAACTCTTAAAATATTTTTGTGTGCTTGAATTTGTGAAACTTTACTTGGGGACAAAAATTTATGAATGTGATTCAGTTCAAGAGTAGACACAAACCAATTATCTTTACTCTTTTCATGTAGAACATAAAATTCTTCCCTACACTCTGTTCTATCATTAGAATCCCTCCTCTTTCCCTTAGTATTATTATCTTCATCATCAGTGACAAACTCATTTTTCTTAAAAACCATATATCCAACTTTACGACACTGATACAATATAAAACAAAAATCTTCAAAATTCACATGTTTTCTGCTAGTTTTTATTTTTATTTCAAGTCCAACACATTTCACATATTTTTTTTATAAAAAAATTTAGCATCTTCCAACGTATTAAAAATTTGACTAACATAAGGAATGGGCATCAACTAAACTTGTTACATCATTATTATCATGCAATTCTTCCTTGGTACTTGAAATTGAATGAAATGATTCTTCAATAAACAAGTCCATGGCAAAATAAATGAATCACTTGTAAAAATTAAATTACAGATTACCAATTTTTGCTGATGTTTTTCTCCTGGTATGCTTGCTAGTAGGCTATGCTCTCTCAATCGTATGAGCAGGTGAGAAAAGAAGAAATAAAAGTGATTTGGTATACTCAGTACTTGTTATATTCTCTCAAGTTAATTGAACCTTTTACGATAAAAGAGACAATTAGGGTAACCAGATATGCTATTCCATCCGTTCGCACTTTAATTTTGCGGACGAGTAAAATTCTATTTTTATAGTCCGCAATTTAATTATGCGATTAGGGCTCAAACAAAAAAAGTTTGATTGAAAGTTATAAATCTTCCATTACGTCGTTTTCGCATATTCTTGTTGCAGATTCATGTTATCTGGGCTGATGAGAAACATGCATAACTAAACAAATGAAATCTAGCAATGGGGTGAAATGTTTCTCATAGTATGAAGTATGGGAGACAACATATTGCGATATATATCCTTACTTACAATTATTTAGCTATACATGTTTCTCATCAGCCCAGATCACATGAATCAGTAAGAACTATAATATGCAAGAAGAAATAGAAAATTTAATAGTTTCAAATCGAACTCTTCTAGTTCCAGATTGTTATAGCCTAAATGAGATGAGATCCAAAAGTTATGCTATAAAAAACACAGATAGATCGTAGTACTTAACGGTTTATATAACACTTAAAGCAATGTTCTAAAAGGCGATGGGCGGGAGGTGGGCGGCCGAGGGGGACGTAGCGCCTAGGGAGCCTAGGCGGGATTTCTTATTTTAAGCCAATTTTAATATTTTATCTTGCATTTATCTAAACAAAACACTAATATAAAGTAAAACAATCTATAATAAAGATAATAAAGGCCTTTGTTTCATGTTCAAACACATATCCATATTGTTATGTCAAATTTCAAACACAAACATGCAATTTTTTGACGCCCCCAAATTTGGGTATCTTCCAACCCGACAGATGGTGCTACACGATACTACCATTCACACATACATTCAATTGAAATTACTCAAAAGAGTGAATATGCCTTCTATATATTCTAAAAAAATATTCCCTTCCCAAGTTCTTTAAAACCAATACAATTATTTCTTGTCATAATATTAAATAATTACAACATTAAACTTATACTATTACATAGACAGCTTAGTGTTCTGCCTTAGCCTTTCCTTTATCCTTAGAGGATCCTTCGGGTCTTTCAGTCTTAGCTGCATTCATATGGTTCAAGCAAGAGTGAGCATAACTAGCTCAACAAGTATGACAATTTCATTTAAACAACATGCTTGAAACATAGGAATCATATATCTTCAATAACTGAACAATAGTTATGAAGTACTATTGATAATTTAAAATAGCACTTCTATTCCTTTAAAACATTTCACAATTAACCACGTTCATTAAACATATATTTTGGTCCAAGACCTTGAGCATTCGTTCTTTCTTTGAAAAGGACAACCCGGCACTAAGTCCGTAAGTCCGGTATTACTTTTGAGCACGTCTAGCTGATCAGCCTATAGTACTCTATGTTGTCCAACACTTCTTCTATAAACATATTTACGTTTAAGTTTTGGCAACCTCACGTGCCTGTCGTTTGACGACAAAACATTTGTTTAGCATACTCAGTCTTCTTTTGAAAACCATACCAAAATAGTTTGGCAAAACTTGACAACATTGATAACAGTTCAATAGATTATAAGAAATCCAAAATATCTTAAGTCTAGCCAAAGGAATTGGCTTCGACTTCATCATACATCAATTCATGCATAAGATACATGAATCACAAAGCTTGTCCAGAATGAACATAGACAAGGGTTAGAACACTTGCCTTTAGCGTCTTCTACAGTTATTATACTTTCCCTTTGAGTCTATGCGGATTCTACAATACATGATCATATAACATACCACATTAGGTCATATATAATCAAGTATGTCTACTACTATATCTTACCCTTCTTCTCAATCTAATCATGCCTTAGATTGTTTAACATTGGTTAAGGTTTATCGCATTACATTATTCTTAGGTTCAATTAATCTTTCTTCAACCTTTAGTCGTTAACTTAAGGTTATAAACATCCTTTAATGATGCTACTTTAGGTTTATTAAATAATTAATTCATCATCAATCAATTATATTTATCTTTATATTCAAAAACTTTCTTCTCTATGCCTTACATAGTGTTGGCGCTGCGGTGTCGGCTCCTTATACAACACTTGCGCTGTGGCGTGGGTTTCTATTGTGTGATGCTTAACATTGGCATTGCGGCACCACTCTCAGTACTAGGGGTCGCGCTGCAATGCCACTTCCCAATAACTCATCATCTCGACCAGGCGGCCATGCAAATTTCACCCTAACTCTCTCGGGTCGCATCAAGCTTGCGCGGACCTTCTCGAGCCTCGAAACTTTTTACAGACTTCTTGCTTGATGAACTTCCCGGACTCATAAATTATTCATTTTAAGTCCGAATTGGCTCGTTCAAAAGCCATTAGTTCACAAATCACATGAACTAAGTGTTCATGTAAGAATTTTATATTTTTGAATTCGTTAACATGGAATTCACCATTTAAATCTATTTTTACGAAAATGATAAACGTTCATAAACGTTCATAGCTCGTTTCTTCGTTCTAATTCAGAATTTGATCATTTTTGAGTTCGCAACTCTAAAATGAAAATTTAGACTATTCTCCATCGAAAACCTACGTTTCTGAGTTTAATGCTAACTTTTGACTTCCATTTCGAGAATTTCACGATTTCGACGATTATCGTCTAATCTCGTAAATTCTGCCATAACTTCGTTACTTAAGATTTTTACACCATTCCAAATGGATTCATTCCATTATCACAACATGTACAATCTAAGTCTACCAATGATGGTTTTAAACTTGTCTATCAACAACAACATAATCCAATTCTTCAATGAATTTCAATGGTTTATAGCTTTTATACTTATGATTTCACTTCACATGGTTTATTAAGGTTTCATACATTAACAACCATCCTTATCACTCCTTAATAAGCATGCTCTACCATTAGTCACTTCTCTAACAATTGAAGAGAGGGAGAATCATGGTTTAGGATCATTACCTTTGAAGTTCTCTTGGTCAATTCTTCTTCTTCCTTCTTGTTATAACAAAACTAGCCCTTACTTTTCTCTCTCAATATAACTCTAGATGTTGGTGGAAATGAACAAGCAACAAACAATCTAGCAAGCTTCCTATTTATAGGATTTCCAAAGTGAGGGCATAATAGACTTTTAGGCCTTCCACCTCCTTAACCACATCCTTACTATTCATCCTTGGTCACCAAGTAAAACCACTTTACTTGGTCACCAAGATGATGCCATGTGATCCGTGGGGCCCACATGGGTTGTCCCATGGGTTGTTCTTACCCATTGGTTCGATCCACGGATCCGGTTCTTAATTTGGGCTTTAGGTTTTTAATAACCTTAACTTAACCTTTGGGCTTCCATTAACAAATATTAGGCTTAACCTTAATTCACTTGGGCTTGTACAACTTCCTACCAAATCCTACAAGTCCAAAACTATTGCTTAATACTTATAACGTATTGTCTACGTATTATTCTCATATGCTAACTCATATACTTATTCATTATATACGACATACCATTATTCATACATTCTCTTATAATACCTCGTATCATTCTCGTATTCATTACCTCGTACAATACTTACGCATCATATGATCATCGTTTACTCATTAACGCTTTACTTTCTCTAACGTTCTCAAATTTAGTACGCAGGCGAAAAATTGCATTTGTCATACTTGAATTATTATTACATAATCCATCCTTCCTTGTTATTCTATCATTACATATTTCTTGAAAGTTCAAAAATAATTCTCGAGCAGATATCGATGAATAGTGTTTTTTAGAAAATTTCTCGAAAAAATTTTATTTTCGTCTTGGAAATTCAAACACTTTAATTCTACCACGTAGCTAAAATACTATGACATTCCAACACTATTAGGTTATAGAATGGAATTCATCTTGCTTACTCATTATAAAATAATTTTATTCATTAATTAATCAAATAAAAATATTTTACAAATAATCCAATTTTCACAGTCGTTACATTCACCCCTCCTTAAAAGGATTCTGTCCCCAGAATCTCGCTTAAAGTATTAAACAAACAACTAAGGATAATCCTTCCTCATCTTTTCTTCAAGTTCCCACGTTGCTTCTTTGGCATCGTGGTTCTTCCATAACACCTTAACTGAAGGTATAACTTTGTTCCGCAGAACTTGCTCTTTTTTATCGATGATTTGAATTGGCATCTCTTCATACGTTAAGTCCTTCTCAATATGAATAGGCTCATACTCTATTACGTGCCTATAATTAGGCTTATAAGGATGTAACATAGATACATGAAATACATTATGTATTTATTCTAAGTCTGGAGGTAATGCTATCATATAAGCTACCTCACCTACCCTTTTTAATACCTTAAAAGGTCTTATAAACCTTGGAATTAACTTTCCCTTCTTTCCAAAGTGTATCTTTCCTTTCCAGGGAGATACCTTTAGAAATACATACAAGCCTACTTCAAACTCTCGATTTACTCGATGCAAATCCGCAAAATTCTACTGTCTATCTTGAGCTACTACTAGACGCATTTGTATCATCTTGACAATATCCACTGCTTGCGGCACCAATTCAGGTCCTAGCTATTGGCGTTCTCCCACTTCATCCCAACACAATGGTGTTCTGCACTTCCTTCCGTACAAAGCTTCGTCAGGCAGTATGCCTATGCTCGCATGATAACTATTGTTATACACAAACTCTACTAATGGAAGGTGATCATCCCAACTGCCCTTGAATTCCATGACGCAAGATCTTAACATATCTTCTAACGTCTGAATTGTCCTTTCGCTCTGTCCATCGGTTTATGGATGATATGTTATACTTAGCTTCAGCTGCGTTCCCAACTGCTCTTGCAGACTTCTCCAAAAGTTCGATGTGAATCGTGGATCACGATCTGACACGATCAAAACTGGTACTCCATGTTTGGAAATAATTTCCTTAACATAAATTTTAGCTAACTGATCTAAGTTATACTTAACCCTTATTGGCAAAAAGTGAGCCGACTTCGTCAATCGGTCTACTATTACCCAAATAGCGTCGTAACCTTTCTATGTAACTGGAAGTCCCGCCATAAAGTCCATCATGATATGCTTCCACTTCCACTCCAAAATGTCCAATGAATGTAACAAGCCACTTAG
Organism: Panax quinquefolius; assembly: GCA_020205615.1. Lineage (NCBI taxonomy): Eukaryota > Viridiplantae > Streptophyta > Magnoliopsida > Apiales > Araliaceae > Panax > Panax quinquefolius. The sequence goes on from CM035168.1 coordinate 61,343,699, forward strand.
TTGTTGATGTTCGGCCTTAACCTTTTGACAAGTTAAACACCTACCCACATACTCTGCTATTTCTCTCTTCATGTTCGGCCACCAAAATCTTTGTCGAAGGTCATGATACATCTTAGTACTACCAGGATGAATCGAGTGCCTCGAACTATGAGATTCTTGTAACACTTCCTCCTTTAATTTCGTCTCATTCAAACCCAAATTCTTCATTCAAATCTTAATAACCCCTCCTTATCAAGACTATACTTAATATCTTTTTCCTTTGCTAGCCACTTCTTCATCTGGTCACACTCATCAGTTCTGAATTGTACCTTATTGACTCTTTCTACAATGGTAGATCGAATCTCTGTTGTAAACAATCTCTGTCCTGATTCGCTCGGTAACTTCACCTCCAACTCCATTCTAGCCATCTCTGTTATTAACTCAGTTTGAGATGTTAACATAGACAACTTTTCCCGACCCTTTCTACTCAAGGCATCGACAACTACATTGGCTTTTCCAGGGTGATATAGGATATCGCAATCATAATCTTTTATCAACTCCAGTCATCTCCTTTGTCTCATATTTAAATCCTTTTGTGTGAAGATATATTTTAGAATTTTATGGTCCGTATATATCTCACATTTCTCTCCATAAAGATAATGTATCCATATCTTTAGAGCCAACACTACCGCGGCCAGTTCCAGATCATGAGTAGGGTAAACTTTCTCTTAATCCTTCAACTACTGTGATGCATACGCAATGACCTTGCCATGCTGCATGAGCACGCAACCAAGTCCTCTATGCGAAGCATCGCTATAAACCGTAAAATTTCCTATATCATCGGGTAATGACAGGTGCTTCACTTAATCTTTTCATCAGTTCTTAGAAACTGTCTTCACATTTCTCAGTCCATATATACTTCACCGTCTTCCTTGTCAAATTAGTCGATGGAGTAGCTATCTTAGAAAAATCTTGGATGAATATTCGATAGTATCCCGCTAACCCGAGGAAACTCCGCACCTCATTCGGCAATTTCGGTTGTTCCTAATTCATCACTGCTTCCACCTTCGCTGAATCTACTGAAATCCCATCCCAGTCGATAACATATCCTAAAAACTGTACCCTTTCTAGCCAAAATTCACACTTAGTGAACTTTGTATATAAATTATCCTTCCTTAGTGTCTCCAACACTATTCTTAGGTGTTCAGGATGATCTTATGGCGTCATTGAATAGACTAGAATATCATCGATAAACACTACAACGAACTTATCCAAATATTATTTGAACACTCTGTTCATCATATCCATAAATGCAGCTGGTGCATTTGTCAACCCAAATGACATCACCAGAAACTCGTAATGGCCGTAACGATTCTTGAATGCAGTCTTTGGTACATCCTCCTTCCTAACCTTTAACTGATGATACCTCGTTCGTAAATCTATTTTAGAAAAATACTTCGCCCCTTTCAACTGATCGAAAAGATCATCGATCCTAGGCAGTACGTATTTATTCTTTATCGTTAACTTGTTCAACTCTCGGTAGTCGATACAAAGTCTTAACAATCTGTCCTTCTTCTTTACAAAAAAGATTCTGCTGCTCTACCACGGCGAAATACTCGCTTAAATGTACTTTCTATCCAATGACTCTTGTAATCGAACCATCGCCTCCTTCATCTCTACTGCATTGGCCAACGACATAAAGGCTCCCTTGAAACAGGTGTCGCTCCTGGCACAATATCTATTACGAATTCGATCTCCCTATCGGGTGGAAGACCTGGTAATTCTCTTGGAAATACATCCACGAATTCTTTGACTATAGGTATTTGTTCCATCGTTTCTCCCACTCTCTTGGTATCAACAACATGACACAAATAACCTACACATCCCTTCCTCAACAATTTCCTTGTTTGTGTTATAGTAAGACAACACGAACTCCCCGGCAATTTATTACCGTAAAATACTACATGAGGTTGTCTTGACATTCTAATATTTACACATTTCTTTTGGAAATCTATTATTGCACCATAGTTAAACAACCAATCCATCCCGAGAATTACATCGAATTCTCCCAACTTTATCGACATCAAATCTACCGATAACTTACAACCTCGTATATTTACACAACAACGCCTATGAATGTTTTCAACAGGAATTATATCTTCATTTGCTACATTGATATTAAAAGGTACATGCAATCTTTCGGGAAGTAATTCTAACCGTCTATCAAATTCACATGCTATGAAAGAACAAGTAGCACCCGAATCGAACAACACGTAAGCATTTATATCGTTGATCGGGATAATACCTGCAACTACATCCCCTGATGCAACTGCATCTTGGACCGTCATGTTAAAGGTTGTTGGTCGTTTTACTGATCAATATATGCGTGCAAGTATACACGGTCAACAAGTAATAAAGAGTTGATAGAATACCCATATCACATATAATCCACAGTTGATAGAATACACATGAACACCCATATTATATAAACCACTATATGTCTATGTGATTTATAAATAATTAGGGTTTAATTCGAAGTTCTCAATTGACTACGAATGGTGCTTTGGTATATGTCTATCCTAAGCAAAAATCATGCATTCCAACACAATGTAGAATATACAATCATAAGCTATTAAGATAAGATCCAACCCCATACTTCATCTCTCAAGTCCATATGGATTATCACAATAATTGATGGCCAATCAACTAAGCAATTCAGCATGAATCTTAATAGACAATCTCATAGCAATTAATAAGGCTAATAATGGAACATATCAGAAATAACTAATCCATAGAATCCATTACAATCTCAGAATAGAGTTTAAATCATAACTGAATCAAATCTACCATCCACATATTGAATAAACATCATAAGATACAATTAGGAATCAAAGAGAAAATAAGAGTAGAGAATTGAAGTGTAGATATGTTCTACTGCTCCAATATTAAATCTCTAATGCCTTCCAAACACTTCAAGTCTTTAATCTAATCAACTCTAGAAATCACTACTCTAATCTACTTATTCAAAGTTGAAGAAAGAAAATAATAATAGCTTCTTCATCCCCCAAGGGGTGGTGTCTCTTTACATGATGAAAATATGTCTACTATGTAAGCCCTAATTGAACCCCACCCCCCCCCCCTCTAATGCACGGATGAAGTCTGAAATTGGGTTGGAAGTGACAACTATGCAAATGGCCATCCAAAACAGTGGCGTTCAACGTTTGTTGGTACAAAGGTCATAACTCTTGCATCCGAACTCCGATTGGAATGATTAAAGATGTTCCGGAAAGCTAAGAAGAAGCTCTACAACAAAATCCAAGTTCTAAGCCAAGAACATGAAATGAACATGAAAGCCCAAATGATCCCCGAATTGCTTTTCCTTACAATTTCATACCAATAGTCGCTCACATCGTTTCCAAACATAAGATCTACAAAATAAACATAAAATGCATGAAAAGTAACTAAGAAACATGAGTATAAGCAACTAATTCAAGTAACATATACCGAATAAGTATGTATAAAATCAACTTATTAAAGGTGTGGGCCATCGGCCTACCCACCTGAGCTGGACCACTAATAGCTAGCTTACCACTATTAGTGCCCTTATTTGTGTCCATCCCCTTCTTTGGGCAGTTCTTCGCTATGTAGTCAGTTGATCCATATACATAGCATCCATGGTTCTTCTTCAGACTTGATAATTTAGGCGAAATATGCCCCTCCTATCCACAGTTATAACACACCGACTTCCCCTTGAAACAGACTCCTAAGTGAGTCATCCCATAATTCTTGCACGCCTCCATCCTCTTCTTAGGATCTCCTTGCTTTACTCCGGTATTCCCAAAGTTAAATCCCTTCCTCTTCTGACCGTCGCCACTCCCACTAGTCCCCCAATCTTTACTCCCCCATCTACCTTACCGTTATTCTTCTTCTCCCTATGGTACTGGCTTAAAGCCTCATTTCCACCCTCTGCGATTATCGCCTTCTCCAGAATGGTCCCAAAAGAAGTACTTTAGAACACTGATATTCAGCTATAGAGTCAGGGTTTCAAGCCCTGTTCAAACCTCCTAGCCTTCCTCACCTCAGTGTCCACTTGGTGTAGAGCAAACCTCGCCAGTTCATTAAACTTGGCAGCGTAGTGGGGAAAAGTCATCTCCCCTTGTTTCAACTCTAGAAACCGCATCTCCATCCTCTCCTACATACTCATGGGAAAGTAGTTCTCGAAGAAAATCTCCTTGAACCGCATCCATGTTAGATTATCTATTTCGGCTCTAGCCTGGTTTGACTCCTACCAGAAGTTGGCCTCCCCCTTCATCATGTAGGTAGCAAAAGCAACCTTTTGCCCCTCATCAACATTGGCAATGACAAATGCCTTCTCTATCTTTTTCACCCACGTCTAGGCTTCTATGGGGTCCGTAGTTCCTTTGAACTCTAGCAGACCTACACTCTTAAAATCCTTAAACGTAGTAGAATGTACTACCGCAAGATTTAAAGGTACATTCACCCTATTCTGATTAAAGGCAACCGTTAATAAATTAACGAACTCCTGTATTAGATTAACCGGTCCCCCTTTCGGTTGATTTACATTTGCTCCTTGATTTCTTTGTCTTCTTCTTGGCGGCATCTTTATGTTAAAGTAAATAACATTTCATTATTACTCGCTTCTTGTTAGTTAGTTATTATTCATTTTTAAACAATAACTCATACTCATTGCATAATTTATTTCAATAACAGAAAACTTGTATTGATTTTCTTCTTGTAGTATAATACTACATCGTTCACATTACAAAGCCTAAGCTGATTACATTACTTTCCAAAAATTGGAATTTACAAAAGACTACCCTTTGTTATACAAATGAGGGTTTTACGTCACTACAAAGATACAACATATTTACATATCTATTCTACTCTAACTAATAGCTAGATTACATCTGCCTTAAGGCATTCTCATAGTCGACATTGGAAAGACCGGCTATCACATCTCGGCTAATAGTATGTCGAGTCTGCCCCGCCTTTATAAGATACTCAGCCACCTGCCGCTGAATATCCATGTGCGAACTCCTATGTATATAGGACATTCGGCTAACCTTTTGTTTTCTTGGTCTTTAGCTTCTACCTGAGCTCAAAGACCTCGTGTTTAAGCTCATGGACCTTGTCCTTGGCTAACACCTTCTCGTCATGTTCCTCCTCCCACATCGACTCCATACTCTTCTTATCCTCTAAGATAGAATGGAGTTCCTCCTCCAGTTCCTTCACCTCCTTCCTATATTGGATGTTTCTATTCAATACTGTCATAAACAGTGATTTCATTGACTCCCCCAGAGTCATCTCTTCTACAGGTGTTATGGTGTTAAATGACACCACCTCCACATCCTCTTCAGACATGCCATCAAACATAGACATGAGGTCTAGGTTTTTCGAGTCTCCAGACTCGACAACTACCACTTCCAGCTCTTCAGCTACTGGGTTTGATATAATTTCTACTTGATTCAGCGACTCTTCACTATAAATATGTATGTCCCTATACATAACGTTATCTCCTGACATTTACAATAAAACAAATTATTTTGATTAGTAAACTTCATTAATACAATAAAAACACATATCACATTTAATGCATTTTTAGGGTTAACTTCATCTTTTAATTCTTTAACTTTTCTTAAGGTTATGACTTAAGATTCTATTTTTCCCCCTTAAGTTTTATAACATATTGCTTTGATACCAACCTGTAACACCCCCAAATTCAGATATCTTCCAACCCGACAGATGGTGCTACACGGTACTACCATTCATACATACATTCAATTGAAATTACTCAAAAGAGTGAATATGTCTTCTATATATTCCAAAGCAATATTCCCTTCCCAAGTTCTTTATAACCAATACATTTGTTTCTTGTCATAATATTAAATAATTACAACATTAAACCTATATTATTACATAGACAGCTTAGTGGTCTGCCTTAGCCTTTCTTTTATCCTTAGAGGATCCTTAAGGTCATTCAGTCTTAGCTTCATTCATATGGTTCAAGCAAGAGTGAGCATAACTAGCTCAGCAAGTATGAAAATTTCATTTAAACAACGTGCTTGAAACATATGAATCGTATATTTTCAATAACTGAACAATAGTTATGAAGTACTATCGATAATTCAAAATAGCACTTCTTTTCCTTTAAAACATTTCACAATGAACCACCTTCATTAAACATATATTTTGGTCCAAGACCTTGAGTATTCGTTCTTTCTTTAAAAAGGACAACCCGGCACTAAGTTCGTAAGTCCAGTATTACTTACAAGCACGTCTAGGTGATCAGCATATAGTACTCTTTGTTGTAAAACACTTCTTCTATAACGTATTTACGTTTAAGTTTTGGCAACCTCACGTGTATGTCGTTTTACGACAAAATATTTGTTTAGTATACTCAGTCTTCTTTTGGAAACCATACCAAAATAGTTTGGCAAAACTTGACAAAATTGACAACAGTTCAATAGATTATAAGAAATCCAAAAAAAACATCTTATGTCTAGCCGAAGGAATTGGCTTCGACTTCATCATACTTTAATTCATGCGTAAGATACATGAATCACAAAGCTTGTCCAGAATGAACATAGATAAGGGTTAGAACACTTGCCTTTAGCGTCTTCTACAGTTATTATACTTTCCCTTTGAGTCTTTAAAGATTCTACAATACATGACCACATAACATACGACATTAGGTCATATATAATCAAGTATGTCTACTACTATATCTTACCCTTCTTCTCATTCTAGTCATCCCTTAGATTGTTTAACATTGGTTAGGGTTTATCGCATTACATTGTTCTTATGTTTAATTAATCTTTCTTCAACCTTTAGTTGTTAACTTAAGGTTATAAACATCCTTCAAATGATGTTACTTTAGGTTCAATAAGTAATTAATTCATCATCAATCAATTATCTTTATCTTTATAATCAAAAACTTTCTTCTCTATGCCTTACATAGTGTTGGCGCTGCGGCGCCGGCTCCTTATACAACACTCGCTTTGCGGCGCGAGTTTTCAGTGTGTGATAATCAACATTGGCACTGCGGCGCCACTCTCAGGGGTCGCATTGCGGCGCCACTTCCCAGTAACTCATCATCTGGCCTGGCGCAGCCGCACCGGCCTTAACTCTCTGGGTCGTGTTGCGGTTCGGACCCTGAGCCTTAGAAAATTTTTACAGACTTCTTGCTTGATGAACTTCCCGGACTCATAACTTATTCATTTTAAGTCCGAATTGGCTCGTTCAAAATCCATTAGCTCACAAATCACATGAACTAAGAGTTCATGTAAGAATTTTATATTTTTGAATTTGTTAACACATAATTCACCATTTAAGTCTGTTTTTACTAAAACGATAAATGTTCATGAACGTTCATAGCTTGTTTCTTTGTTCTAAGTCGAAATTTGATCATTTTTGAGTCCCCAACTCTAAAATGCAAATTTAGACTATTCATCATCGAAAACCAATGTTTCCGAGTTCAATGCTAACTTTTGACTTCCATTCCGAGAATTTCATGATTTCGACGATTATCGTCTAATCTCGTAAATTCTGCCATAACTTCGTTACTTATGATTTTTACACCATTCCAAATGGATTCATTCCATTATCACAACATGAACAATCTAAGCCTACTAATGATGGTTTTAAACTTGTCCATCAACAATGACATAATCCAATTCTTCAATAAATTTTAATGGTTTATAGCTTTTATACTTATGATTTCACTTCACATGGTTTATTAAGGTTTCATACATTAACAACCATCATTATCACTCCTTAAAAAGCATGCTCTACCACTACTCACTTCTCTAACAATTGAAGAGAGGGAGAATCATGGTTTAGGATCATTACCTTTGAAGTTCTCTTGGTTAATTCTTCTTCTTCCTTCTTGTTCTAACTAAACTAGCTCTTACTTTTCTCTCTCAATATAACTCTAGATTTTGGTGGAAATGAATAAGAAAAAAATAAATCTAGCAAGCTTCCTATTTATAGGATTTCCAAAGTGAGGGCATAATAGACTTTTAGGCCTTCCACCTCCTTAACCACCTCCTTACTATTCATCCTTGGTCACCAAGTAAAACCACTTTACTTTGTCGCCAAGATGATGCCGTGTGATCCATGGGGCCCACATGGGTTGCCCCATGGGTTGTTCTTACCCATTGGTTCGACCAACGGATCCGGTTCTTAATTTGGGCTTTAGGTTTTTAATAACCTTAACTTTTCCTTTGGGCTTCCATTAACAAACATTGGGCTTAACCTTAATTCACTTGGGCTTTTACAACTTCCTACCAAATCCTACAAGTCCAATACTATTGCTTTATACTTATAACGTATTGTCTACGTATTATTCAAATTTAGTACATAGACAAAAAACTGCGTTTGTCATACTTGAATTATTATTACATAATCCATCCTTCCTTGTTATTCTATCATTACTTATTTCTCCGAAGTTCAAAAATAATTCCCGAGCAGATATCGATGAATAGTGTTTTTCAAAAAATTTCTAAGAAAACTTTTATTTTTTTCTTGAAAATTTAAACACTTTAATTCTATCACGAAGCCAAAATACTACGACATTCCAACACTATTAGGTTATAGAATGACATTCATCTTGCTTACTCATTATAAAATAATTTTATTCATTAATTAATCAAATAAAAATATTTTACAAATAATCCAATTTTCTCGGTCGTTACATTCACCCCTCCTTATAAGGATTCTGTCCCCAGAATCTCGCTTAAAATATTAAACAAAACAACTGAGGATAATCCTTCCTCATCTTTTCTTCAAGTTCCCACGTTGCTTCTTCAGCATCGTGGTTCTTCTATAACACCTTTACTGAAGGTATAACTTTGTTCCGTAGAACTTGCTCTTTTCTATCGATGATTTGAATTGGCATCTCTTCATACGTTAAGTCCTTCTCGATATGAATAGGCTCATACTCTATTACGTGCTTATAATTCGGCTTATAAGGACGTAACATAGATACATGAAATACGTTATGTATTTGTTCTAAGTCTGGAGGCATTGCTATTATATAAGCTACCTCACCTACCCTTTTTAATACCTCAAAAGGTCCTATAAACCTTGGACTTAACTTTTCCTTCTTTCCAAAGCGTATCTTTCCTTTTCAGGAAGATACCTTTAGAAATACATACGAGACTACTTCAAACTCTCGATTTAATCGATGCAAATCTGCAAACTTCTTCTGTCTGTCTTGAGCTGCTACTAGACGAATTCGTATCAGCTTGACAATATCTGTTGTTTGTTGTACCAATTCAGGTCCTAGCATTCGGTGTTCTACCACTTCATCCCAACACAATGGTGTTCTGCACTTCATTCCGTACAAAGCTTCGTAAGGCGGCATGTCTATGCTCGCATGATAACTATTGTTATACGCAAACTCTAATAATGGTAGGTGATCATCCTAACTACCCTTAAAATCCATGACGCAAGATCTTAACATATCTTCTAACGTCTGAATTGCCCTTTCGCTCTGTCCATCGGTTTGTGCATGACATGATATACTTAGTTTCAACTGCGTCCCCAACTGCTCTTGCAGACTTCTCTAAAAGTTCGATGTGAATCGTGGGTCACGATCTGACACGATCGAAATTGGTACTCCATGTCTAGAAATAATTTCCTTAACATAAAGTTTAGCTAAATGATCTAAGTTATAATTGACCCTTATTGGCTAAAAGTGAGCCGAATTCGTCAAACTGTCTACTATTACCCAAATAGCATCGTAACCTTTCTGTGTAATTAGAAGTCCCACCACAAAGTCCATCGTGATATGCTCCCACTTCCACTCCGGAATCTCCAATGACTGTAACAAGCCACTTGGTCGTTGATGTTCGGCTTTAACCTTTTGACAAGTTAAGCACCTACTCACGTACTCTGCTATTTCTCTCTTCATGTTTGGCCACCAAAAACTCTGTCGAAGGTCTTGATACATCTTAGTACTACCAGGATGAATCGAGTACATCGAACTATGAGCTTCTTGTAACACTTCCTCCATTAATTTCGTCTCATTCGGAACCCAAATTCGTCCTTCAAATCTTAATAACCCCTCATTATCAAGACTATACTTAATATCTTTTTCCTTTGCTAGCCGCTTCTTCATCTGGTCATACTCATCAGTTCTGAGTTGTACCTCCTTGACTCTTTCTACAATGGTAGATCAAATCTCCGTTGTAAACAATCTCTATCCTGATTCGCTCGGTAACTTCACCTCTAACTCCATTCTAGCCATCTCTGTTATTAACTCAGTTTGAGCCATTAACATAGACAACTTTTCCCGACCCTTTCTACTCAAGGCATCGTCAACTACATTGACTTTTCCAGGGTGATACAAGATATCGCAATCATAATCCTTTATCAACTTCAGCCATCTCCTTTGTCTCATATTTAAATCCTTTTGTGTGAAAATATATTTTAGACTTTTATGGTCCATATATATCTCACATTTCTCTCTATAAAGATAATGTCTCCATATCTTTAGAGCAAACACTACCGTGGCCAGTTCCAGATCATGATTAGGGTAAACTTTTTCATAATCCTTCAACTGCCGTAACCAAGTCCTGTATAATCGGGTAATGTCAATACAGGTGCTTCACTTAATCTTTTCTTTAATTCTTGGAAATTGTCTTCACATTTCTCTGTCCATACGTACTTCACCGTCTTACTTGTCAAATTAGTCAACGGAGTAGCTATCTTAGAAAAATCTTGGATGAATCTTCAATAGTATCCCGCTAACCCGGGAAACTTCGCACCTCAGTCGGTGTTTTCGGTTGTTCCCAATTCATCACTGCTTCCACCTTCGCTGGATCTACTGAAATCCCATCCCGATCCATAACATGTCCTAAAAACTGTACCCTTTCTAGCCGAAATTCACACTTAATGAACTTCGCATATAACTTCTCCTTCCTTAGTGTCTCCAACACTATTCTTAGGTGTTCAACATGATCTTTTGGCATCTCAGAATAGAGTAGAATATCATCGATAAACACTATAACGAACTTGTATAAATATTGTTTGAACACTCTGTTCATCATACCCATAAATGTAGCTGGTGCATTTGTCAACCCAAATGACATCACCAAAAACTCGTAATGGCCGTAATGAGTCCTGAATGCCATCTTTGGTACATCCTCCTTCCTAACCTTTAATTGATGATACCCCGTTCGCAAATCTATTTTAGAAAAATACTTTGTCCCTTTCAACTGACCGAAAAGATCATCGATCCTAGGCAGTGGGTATTTATTCTTTATCGTTAACTTGTTCAACTCTCGGTAGTCGATACAAAGTCTTAACGATCCATCCTTCTTCTTTACAAATAATACTTGTGCTCCCCATGATGAAACACTCGGTTGAATGTACTTTCTATCTAATTGCTCTTGTAACTGAACCATCAGCTCCTTCATCTCTACTGGCGTCATACGATACAGTGCCCTTGAAACTGGTGCCGCTCTTGGCACAATATCTATTACGAATTCGATCTCCCTATTGGGCGAAAGACCTAGTAATTCGCTTAGAAATACATCCATGAATTCTTTAACTATAGGTATTTGTTCCATCGTTGCTCCCACTCTCTAGGTATCAACAACATGACACAAATAACCTACACATCCCTTCGTCAATAATTTCCTAGTTTGTGTCATAGTAAGACAACACGAACGCCCCGGCGATTTATTACCGTAAAATACTGCATGAGGTTGTCTTAACGTTCTAATATTTACACTTTTTTTTTGGTAATCTATTATTGCACCATGGTTAAATAACCTATCCATCCCGAGAATTACATCGAATTCTCCCAACTTTATCGGTATTAAATCTACCGATAACTTATAACCTCGTATATTTACACAACAACGTCTATGAATGTTTTCAACAAGAATTATCTCTTCGTTTGCTACCTTGATATTCAAAGGTTCAGGCAATCTTTCGGGAAGTAATTCTAACCGTCTAGCAAAATCACATGCTATGAAAGAACAAGTAGCACCCGAATCGAACAACACATAAGCATTTATATCATTGATCGGGATAATACTTGCAACTACATCCCTTGATGCAACTACATCTTGGACTGTCATGTTAAAGGTGCGGGCCATCTGCCTACCCAGTTGAGATGGACCACTAATAGCTAGCTTACCACTATTAGCGCCTTTATTCCCGTCCGTCCCCTTCTTTGGGCAGTTCTTCGCTACGTGGTCAGTTGATCCACATACGAAGCATCCATGTTTCTTCTTCATACTCAGACAGTTAGGTGAAATATGCCCCTCCTGTCCACAGTTGTAACACACCGACTTCCCCTTGAGACAGACTCCTAAGTGAGTCTTCCCACAATTCTTGCACGCCTCCATCCTCTTCTTAGGATCTCCTTGCTTTACTCCGGTATTCCCAGAGTTAAATCCCTTCCTCTTCTGACTGTCGCTACTCCCACTAGCTCCCTCAATATTTACTCCCCCATCTATCTTACCCTTATTCTTCTTCTCCCTGTGGTACTAGCTTAAAGCCTCATTCCCACCCTCGGCAATTATGGCCTTCTCCAAAATGGTCCCAAAAGAAGTACTTTAGAACACTGATATCCGGCTATAGATCTAGGGTTTCAAGCCCTGCTCGAACCTCCTAGCCTTCCTCACCTCCGTGTCAACTTGGTGTGGAGCAAACCTCGCCAGTTCATTGAACTTGGCAGTGTATTGGGGAACAGTCATCTACCCTTGTTTCAACTTTAGAAACCGCATCTCCATCCTCCCCTGCATACTCGTGGGAAAGTAGTTCTCGAAGAAAATCTCCTTGAACCGCGTCCACGGTAGATTATCTATTTCGGCCCTAGCCTGGTTTACCTCCCACCATAAGTTGGCCTCCCCCTTCATCATGTAGGTAGCAAAAGCAACCTTTTTCCCCTCATCAACATTGGCAATGACAAATGCCTTCTCTATCTCTTTCACCCACGTCTGAGCTTCTATGGGGTCCGTAGTTCCTTTGAACTCCGGCGGACCTACACTCTTAAAATCCTTAAACGTAGTAGCCCATACTACCGCGGGATTTAAGGGTACATTCACCCTATTCTGATTAAAGGTAGCCGTTAATAAATTAACGAACTCCTGCATTGGATTTACCAGTCCCCCTTTCAGTTGATTTACATTTGCTCCTTAATTTATTTGTCTTCTTCTTGGCGGCATCTTTATGTTAAAGTAAATAACATTTCATTATTACTCGCTTCTTGTTAGTTAGTTATTATTCATTTTTAAACAATAACTCATACTCATTGCACAATTTGTTTCAATAAAAGAAAACTTGTATTGATTTGCTTCTTGTAGTATACTACTACATTGTTCACATTACACAGCCTAAGCTAATTACATTACTTTCCAGAAATTGGGATTTATAAAAGACTACACTTTTTATACAAAAGAGGGTTTTACGTCACTACAAAGATACAACATATTTACATATCTATTCTACTCTAACTAATAGCTAGATTACATCTACCTTAAGGCATTCTCCTAGGCGGCATTGGCAAGATCGGCTATCACATCTCGGCTAATAGTATGCCAAGTCTGCCCCGCCTCTATAGGATACTCAGCCACCTGCCGCTGAAAATCCTCGTGCGAACTCCTATGTATATATGACATTCGGCTAACCTTCTGTTTTCTTGGTCTTTAGCTTCTGCCTGAGCTCAAAGACCTCGTGTTTAAGCTCATGGACCTTGTCCTTGGCTAACACATTCTCGTCCATGTTCCTCCTCCCACATCGAATGTGACGCCCCCAAAATAGGTATACATCACCCATCTTCGGTCTCCAGATACATGGTACATAAATCAAATACAAACTTAATTATACGATTGTCGGGTAATATACGACAAAACATAGCTGAGAGTTTGAACAAGAATATTGCCTTTTAGACAATATTCACTCTCAATGGAGTCCTCATTACAATTATTATCACACTATTTCACATAATAGTGAGGACTACTAAAACAACCATCCGGACCGGCCAATCCGCTCTCCGACCAGGTCCCCAAATTTATATTCTCATTTCAAGAGAACAAAGTTGAAAGAAAAGGGTGAGCTCAACTAGCCCAGTAAGAAATATTATGACCAAGATAATGCAGAATAAATTATCCTTAGCCTTCAACAATATAACAACTAATAGAATATAATAGATAACAAGTTTTAGATCAACAACTGCAGCGGAACAAGCAATCAATTAGAAGAGTTAAGTAGAGCATGATATCTACTATCTTCTATGATTTAAAAAAAAAATTCATCAACTTTATCGCTGAGACTCAGCTTAATAAATAAACCACATCATCGAATCATCCCTGCACTACGGGCCAAGGATATTCATGTAATCATCAATGATCATGATTATACCGAATAATCCATTGTCATAATCATACCAACAACTGTCCATCAATGCACTACGAGCCAATCAGGACTTTTACCACATCATTTATAACATTACGGGTCATGATTATACCGAATGATCCCTGATCATAATCATATAAATCAACAGTCCATCTATGCACGTAAGCCAAAGATGACTTTCATCACAATATAAGCATGAGGATGATGACAATGATATAAGAATTCAATTAAAAGAAACAAAGGATAAATTTTTAAAGATTTATAATTTAATTTATCCAGAATTCAATAACGTTCAAATTGCCAACATGATACTGCTTTGTGAAGTAAAATTCAAGAATGATATTGTATCAAAAATGATTTGAACCGAAAAATAAATCAATTTTTGTTATGAATATTACTTCGAGTGAATAGTACCCGGGTGAATAGTACCCCGTGAATAGTACTTCGGGAATAGTACCCCGTGAATAGTACTTTATGAATAGTACTCGTGAATAGTACTTCGTGAATAATACTTTATGAATAGTACTTTGTGAATAGTACAAGTGAATAGTACTTTTGTAAATAATACTAGTATAAATGAATAGTACTCGTAGGCAAGATACTCTAGATGAAAAGCTTAAAATTTAACAAGAATGTTCAAAAATATCCTTGTGAAATGATACTGGATGAAACACAAATTTTAAGAATATTCTACTAATTTCATAGAGTATAGAAGCCAATACTTTAACAAAATGAGTATAGAATTCGAAATCTGAAACGAAATAATAATACTTACATACTACAGAGTATGGAAGAAAATATTATTTCAAGCGAATATTTAACAAAATAACATCCCTTACAACTGTTGAACGAAAATAATATTCCAACGAATATTTAACGAAGATAATATTCCTACGAATATTGAACAAAGATAATATTTGCGACGATCGCCGACCGTCGCCATAGAATCCGTCGGTAAAATCTATAGCGACGGTCTTTTAGCCTAATGCGACGGTCACCAACCCTAGCTATAGGTCATGGCAAAATCGTGTATTTTCTCTTTACTAACGGTCGCTGAGAGTTATTGCTACGGTCATGACCGTAGCTATAGATGTCTATAGCGACGCTCGGTGACCGTCGCTATAGGGATGTGTTTTATAGAACACTATAGCTACGGTCGATGACCGTCGCTATAGCCTTTTTATATTTAATAAATAATAATTGTGTACATTTATCCAACAAACACAAATACAATATAAATAAAACATAAAAAATTATTGTATACATGATTTAAATTCATTTACATTACAATTACAATAATTACAATCTTTTTCAGATATGGCTAACTACTATATCAAATATTAAGTTACAATAATTTAGTTCCAATAATGTTTATAAATTAAGACAAATCAAAAGCAAACAATAATTATTGCAGATGTCTTTATTGAAGGTAGATATCCAGCAATGAGAAAAATATAATCTCAATTTCATAGGACCACTGCCACATTCACAAAACGGGGTACCATTCCAGGAAGATAATCAGATCCATCAAGTGCCCTAGACCACTGCATGTTTCTATCAAGCTAATTGATAATAATCAACTGAACCTGAAAAAGAAATAATCAAAAGCAACAAATTAATGGACTGCTCAAATAAGATTAAGATTCATAAAAGATGATTTGAATATAGCTAATAATGGTGAATAATGTAAAAGCTAACTTCTACGAAACAAGTCATCCTTCTCCTTCAATATTCATGCATGAACCCATCAACTCACATGCACACCCAAAAAATAGCCTCCCCCCCCACCCACCCACCCACCCACCCACCCAAAAAAATACGAATAATTTGTGGTGCATGAAACTGTAGAAGCAAAAAGCACTGAAAGGTTCACAGTAGTCCACCTTTCTGGCATCTTACATACAAGTTGTCAAGTCCAACCAATTACAAACTTACTTCTCTCATTTACACAACTTTGCTTCAAGTATAATTAAGTTATCAACTTAATCCAACTAGTTTATATCAGCCAGGCCCATGAAATGTCTCATCAGTCTTCCTTGACAGCTAAACTTGGGGACAATTGGTAGCCCAATTTGGTAAAAAAAAAAAGCTTTAGTTTGGCAAGGTCTTAGGTTCAAGTATATTAAGCTGCCACTGGTCACTCAATTTGTCAGACTGCTCGTAGTCCGTTGCCTACCAGTTCAAATGTAAATGTGCCAGGAGATTGGTATGCGAATGTGTAAACTAGAAAGGCAATGGTTTTAATTGAAAACCCCGACTTAATACTTGATAATCTTTCAATATAATATTAATATGTGAACGAATGCCCCCCAATATAATGGTAAGGATGATCACCAGTTTAATAAATAGATAAGCAAACCTTGGGTTCAAGACATGTCGATACTAAACAGATTTGATTTGAGAAATCCCCAAAACTCTTGGTTACACCCAGAAAACATGAATGGTCCCTTCAACTTGATCAATTATTCCCTCAATAAGATGAACCTACAATAATTCCATATTTTAAACTTTAGTAAGCAAAGCTAAAATAAATACAAGTACTCAAATGGTTTCAACAAGCACATGTGCCAAGTAAAGAATACAACAAAATAAAGTAAAACACAATGAGAAACACTAAGATTTCGAAAAGAAAATTTTCATTTCCTTAGGATCAATTTCTAACGGTATAAGCAAATCAAGCTGATAGCCAATAACTAAACAATTACATGAAATAAACTAGTTAATTATCATTGTCCTTTAGTATTTGATATTTGATATGAAGCATAAGATTTGATAAATGAGGCCTAATCACAAGTGCAATCACGACTTTTATTACAGATGTTCTTTTGTGAAATGTTTAGTGCTAATAAGATGCAACATTATAGCCATTAATTAGAACTAGAATATGTGTCCTCACCAATATTTCTTTGGTGACAAAAGATCATGATTTCAAAAGATGGATACAAAATGATGTGACCTGTTGTAGTTGGTTGTTATCACTAAGCCGACCCAGGTATGGTGGAGCATCAACTAATTACACTTTACCATATCATTTTGTAAGTTATCTTCCGTAATATTCTTTTGTCACGATAGCGATACTCGTGTCCTCACTCTTTTATGTCTTCCAGTTCCAAGAGCAAGTAGCAGATGAGGTCAATGAACTTAACACTTGAAAGAAAAATGTTGAACTTTGACTTGATAGTTTAGTATAGCATGCATGCCTTAACTTTATTATCAGTAGAAACAATATATGAAAGGGCATGAAAAGATTTAAAACATTTATCATTCTTATTTTTTTGATAGACAAAAACATTTATCAATAATTTTCAAGAATATATGCACTTACCGATAGGCTTTTCATTAGAAGATACTCCACATCCTCTACTGAAAGTTTTGTGCGCTCCGCAATAATACTTAAGGGAATGGTTCTATCTTCTGATGGTCGACTGAAAGGGAGCACATTTTAGTTAAAAATAATAATAATGTGGGTTCATTAATCAATTAGGTTCAAATCAAAGTGCAAATGATGCTCATGTACAGTTTAGCTGAAAACATATGCAAATGTACAACACTCATATGTGTCTTTTGAGTTTTATCTCAAAAGAATAGTATTTCATTCCCACTAGGCAACAGAAGTATTGCATTTTTTCTCGCAAAGATGGACAACATACAGTCATTTAGAGTCAAACTTACAACATTGGTGGGATACAGTACATCCATAATGTAATTTGTTATGCTTTATGGCATGAAGTAATATGCAGTGGTAATTAATATTCAGTACTACCAGTACAATACTAGACCTATCATAAATAAATTTAGGGCTAGTGAATCCAACTTCCCTGGATCTGTAACTTCCCAATACTAGTCAAACAAACAAACTGTAATTCTTCTTCTTTTTTATAGTAATTTAAACCAGACTATATAACCAATGTTGTACTTAAAAAAAATAAAGATAGATATTGATTCTGCTTGGTGACTGTTCAACAAGGTTTCAAACCACCCATTTCCAGATCTCTGCATAGAGAGTATAGCAAAATTTCTGACTGGGTTACATGCACATTCCTCCCTGTCACAGACAAACAAATTGGTGAGAGTTCCAATATAGAAGAAATAAATAAATGTGGATCAAGTAATAACAGGTAAGGATAATAATGAATGACCAGTTATATGTCCTTGGTTGAGGAAAATGTACAGATGTTGGAAATACTTCTCGAACAGGGACAAAATAGAAGAAAGCGGTTTTTCTTTTGTTTTTGGTGGCAATTTGATTCGATTGAAGCTTAAAAAACAAGTTAAGAATCCAAATACCAGAACAACTGAAATCCCACCAAAGAGTCCATGGGGATTTCTTCCTCATTGTATGAAAATTATAGTCTGCAGAAACCAAAAATTAAAAATCAATCAATACATAAAATGGGAACAAAGAAAATGAACATGCCAATAAGAACTTACCGAGTTTACCTCCCCATCCATCAATAACTATGCTTTTGAATTAAAGTTACATTAATAATTCTTTCAAGATCAGGTCAATGGGGGACCAAAATCAATTGATCCCACTTCGTATATAAGATCAAGAAGCCTAGAAAATTAGAGGAAAAACCCACGAATTAATTAAGAGATTTTAACCACAAACGAATTAATAAAGATAGATATTGACTCTATAAACTAAATACATTGATTCAGCTGATAAAGCTAACTGAGATAGAAAAATAAAATGGTGAAAACTTAAAATAGAGACTTATTAGAGAAACTTGACTGGATTATATTCAAGGGCTCTATGTGCTTCTTAATTATCTAACAATTCAAATATAAAAGAGAGAGAGAGAGAGAATTACTGCGAAATCCAAAGGGGAAGCAGATTGATTAACTATGTTGTTCCAAGATTTTAAGCAGATTGATTAACTATGCTAAATCTCTCGCTTCCGATTTCTGCATTCTCTGTCTCAAGCCGCCTCACACCTGCATTTGCACGGTCCACTTGGCCACTTGGCCACTTGCTCTTCAGTACAGTAGCCCCAACCATTATCGAGGCTTTCGATTGGTATGCATGTTTTTTTCTCTCACAGTGAAACCCATTGAAGTTATAGACGATGTGAACCCTAGAAATGTAAGTGAAATTTAATTAATATAATATATATATGTGTGTGTGTGTGTGTGTGTGATATATAGATATTATACATAATTAGAGATAGAAACTTACAGATTCGATGAAGAATCGCACTTGATAAGTGAAAAAATGAAGATGGAGACGGATGAAAGTGTTAGAAATGAGGGACATGACTTGAGAAGACGAAGATAATTTGGGAGAAAAATGGGAGTGAAATACTAAAATGATACCGGGGAAAATGAGAGGGTTTTTTTCTATAAAAAAACTATATACCGATGGTCAGACGACGACCGTCGTTATAGATACCCTATAACGACGGTTCTGTGTCGACCGTCGCTATAGATACCCTATAGCGACGGTTCCGTACCGACCGTCGCTATTGTTCGTCGCTATTGGTCGAATTTCTAGTAATGATTGGAATAGTGAAGTAGCAAATTTTGCTTCTTCTTTCTCTCTATAGCTTCTCTCTCTGTAATTGCTCTTGTGAGACTTAGTGAATTTGTGAGAATGAAAGAAGAATGAGCTTCTATTTATAGGAAAATATAGTTTCGATAATTGCACGTTTTGGGGCTCGAAATATTACAATACAATACCTTCATCTTTTCCTTTATTTTTAATTTAGTCCTGCAAGTATTATCAAACTTGCACCACCTCCCCTAATAGTATATCATGTGAATTAATTGTACATTTATGTGAATCAATAGTTCTATACATGTGAAAAAATCATTACAGTATAGTAACTTCATCTATACCTCCATTTTTAATTTAGTCATGCAAGTATTATCAATCTTGCACCACCTCCCCTAATAGTACATACATGTGAATCAATAGTACACACATGTGAACACATAGTTATAAGTATGTTAATTAATAGCAATTAATTGCTCATTTATCCGATTAATTACCCGTTTAGTCAATATAACTTCTAGACATCAATTATTATCGGAATAAATGTCGATTTCCACTAACACTAATAATTCCAACACAATGAAACTATCAATTTCATCTTTAATTAACACGAACTTATTCATCATTAATATTATAACTCACAATATTTAACAACCAAGTCGTTCCCAGGAAAGAGGAGGCTTTCCAATAAAGATTTCTCCTTATTGGCATGCAATTAGGTGACCAAACCTCTCCTTGACAGAACTTCTAGACATCGTCAATATTGCAAATAATAATATGAATAACTTTATCATCTCAATTATTAATTTAATAATATAAAATATTATGCAGATGATACTGTGACAATTATTGAATGAATAATATGAGAGATATGATGCAACAATTACTGTAGCAATAATTGAGTATAACTAAGTGACTTTTTACGTAAGCATCAATAATCAATACCGTAGCTACTATGCAACCACGCCAGACATCGCATTTCTTTACTACCGTGTAGTTCAATAGTTTAACGGTAAAACTTTCGCCGTTATTTTTATAAAAAGATAATTCTGTCATTTTCTAACTATGACAATACTTCCGTTGTGGGGTCCACCAATGATTGTGTCGTCGTATGAATATTCCCTGTTAAAATGAATATTCTCCGACACAATGAATATTTTATATCAACTTGCTTTCTTTGCAAAATTTTCAAATATCACCCTTAACTTAGCCATTTATCAATGTAACCATTTATAAATAGAATAATAATTATAGGAAAATTGAATACTTTCATTTCATAAAATCTGGGGTCTTACATCGAATCCATATTCTTCTTATCCTCTAAGATAGTATGGAGTTCCTCCTTCAGTTCCTTTACCTCCTTCCCATATTGGATGTTTCTATCTAATATTGTCATAAACAGTGATTTCATTGACTCCCCCGAATTCATCTCTTCTGCAGGTGCTATGGTGTTAAATGACACCACCTCCACCTCCTCTTCAGACATGCCATCAAACATAGACATGAGGTCTAGGTTTTCTGAGTCTCCAAACTCGACAACTACCACTTCCGGCTCTTCAGCTACTGCGTTCGGTATAATTTCTACTTGATTCACTGACTCTTCACTATCAACATGTATGTCCCTATACATAACGTTATCTCCTGACATCTACAATAAAACAAATTAGTTTGATTGGTAAACATCATTAGTACAATAAAAACACATATCACATTTAATGCATTTTTAGGGTTAACTTCATCTTTTAATTCTTTAACTTTTCTTAAGGTTATGACTTAAGGTTCTATTCCCCCCCCCCCCCCCTTAAGTTTTATAACATATTGCTTTGATACCAACCTGTAACACCCCCAAATTCGGATATCTTCCAACCCGACAGATGGTGCTACACGGTACTACCATTCACACATACATTCAATTGAAATTATTCAAAAGAGTGAATATGTCTTCTATATATTCCAAAGAAATATTCCCTTCCCAAGTTCTTTATAACCAATACATTTGTTTCTTGTCATAATATTAAATAATTACAACATTAAACCTATACTATTACATAGACAGCTTAGTGGTCTGCCTTAGCCTTTCTTTTATCCTTAGAGGATCCTTTGGGTCATTCAGTCTTAGCTTCATTCATATGGTTCAAGTAAGAGTGAGCATAACTAACTCAGCAAGTATGACAATTTCATTTAAACAACGTGCTTGAAACATATACACTTATCTGGTATCTTTTACTTGAATTAGTTGCTTATATTTATGTGTCTTAGTTACTTTTCATGCATTTTGTGTTCATTTTATAGGTTATACGTTTGGGAGCGATGTGAGCGACTATTGGTAAGGAAAAGCAAAGAAAACGCAAAGAAAAACAAACCGGCATCATTTGGGCTTTCATGTTTACTTCATGTTCTTGGTTTGGAACTTAGCTTACAATGAAAAGCATCGCCTTAGCTTTCCGAAATATTTTGAATTATTCCAATCGGAGTTCGGATGCAAGAGTTATGATCGTTGTACCAACGGACGTCGAACGTCATGGTTTTGAGTGGTCATTTGCATAGCAGTCACTTCCAGCTCAATTTCCGCCTTCATCCGCCTAGAATTTCTCAATTTTCAAAAAATCAAAGTTGTAGATATCGTCGATATCTTCGATTGGATAGGTGGCAGACCCCGTAACTCCTTCCGGATCAAAAGTTATGGCTGTTTTACCAGATGACGTTGAAGCAGAAAATGTCAGAACATGGGGCAGCGCCGGGGCACCCAAAATAGGCCTATGCCCAGTGCCGGGGCACAGGGGAGCAGTGTCTGAGCATCGTGCCTAGCGCTGGGGTGCTGGGGGAAGAGGTTGGTGCGGCCTGGACGCGTTTTGGGCGAATTTTGACACCTTTTTAACTCTAAATTGGATTGGGTTTGTTCCTAAACTAAAAATTGGACTTGTAACCTATAAATACATGATGTAAGGCATAAAATAAGGGGGGGATTACATAGATTATAGTAGATTAAATACTCTATTAAATTAGAATCTAAACCCTAGTTCTTCATTAGCCATTGGAGATTGAAGCAAATTGAAGAACATTGAAGATCAAGAGCAAGAGCAGGAGGGGAGTATCAGATTTGCTGACAACAAATTCTATTCTCTTCTCTTATCATACTTTTATCTTTTAATGTCTATTCAATTGTGGATTCTTGGTTTTAATTCATTAATTATGAACTAACTCTTTTATTAAGATTTCAATTGAACCTTTTATGGCTATTAATTAGTTATTCGATTTATTCCAATTATTTGTGTCAAAGTGAGTTGTTTATCTTTCCTTGTGCTTATTGATTAATTATCTGATCAGTAATTACCTTGTTACTCTAGAAGGAATTGAGAAAGAAATTCTAGGGTTAGAACTGGGCATGATATCATGTGACTTAGTTATTTGCACAGTGAATAATTAGGTTTGTGAATAGAATGAGAATATCTATTTGCCGCATGTAACACATAAGGAATTGGGGTTGTAACGAGTTTAATTAAATTGTTTTGCATAGAGATATTGTAAGACCCCAAATTATTAATAAATGAAATTTATTTTCCTCTATTTATTATTTTAAAATAGTAAGGGTTGATTTGATTAATGTGGATAGTTATGGGTAAAATACGCAAATATTTCGAATAAGCAAGTGGTTATAAAATATTCATTATTGTCGGGGAATATTTGTTTGGTCGTGGAATATTCATATGCTGTCGGGGAATATTAAATGCGGCCAGCAGCTCTTTTGTGGGCCCCATAACTTAAAGCTATTGGATGAAGAAAACGACAAATATAAGTTGTTTATAAATAATTGGCGTAGTTATTACTAAGTTATCTTTGTTGGAATACCCTATGTGGTTAAAACACACTAATACGCGTTGTTGAACAAAAAGCACACTGCAGATTACACCAATTATTGATTCTTACGTAAGAATGCACTACTCAATAATTGTTACGATGATTCTTCGCTCAATATTTTATTTTATTGATTCAATAATTGCTGCATTAATATTTTATATTATTGTTGTTTCAATAAATTGTCATTACACGTTATTTTCCATTATCGAGAGCAATAATTCATATTATCCTAATAATATTATTGGATAACATTATTGGCAATGTCTAGAAAGTTACATCTAAGGAGAGGTTTGGTCACCTAATTGCTTACCAGCAAGTAAGAGAGATCCTTATTGAAAGCCCCTATTTCTCCCGAACTACCGGCACAAGTTGCCCGATCTTGTGATTCTCGTAATATTATTTGTGAATAATTAATTATTGATTTATATGATGAGGAAAATATTAATTTTATGTGGATATAGATGGAGAAAATTTTAATGTGACAATTGTTGAAAATTAATATTTTATCTTTTTCGATAAAATAATTCATTTAAATATATTATTTTAATAATATATTAACGGTGATATTTTATAATGAATGTGCGATATGTGAGTATATGAGGAGGAAGAGTATTTTTGTGGCATTAAATGATTAACACATGTTTTGTGTGTCGGTGGACCCCATTTCTTGACCGAAATTTGATTATAGCCTGTAAAATCACCCGTTTGTGGATTTTGGTCAATTTCTTTTTGGAATTTGGAAAACTTTCTTCTGCAAAGTTGTAGAGAATTGAATTTCCTATAAAAATTCAAGCGAGATTCAATTTTCGATAAAAGGGATATTTATTATGAATTATTGAAATTTCGAAGCTCAGAAATAATTGATTTTTGGAAGTTTAAAATATTTAAAATAGGAAAAACGTTTTTGGAATGTTTAGGTGGCCTCATTTAACATGTGTAGGAGCTGAATTCAGTTGGAAAGTAAATAAGTATAAGGTTTTGGAAAATATATATTAATATTATATTAAATTTTCTACTTTGGTGTTCTAAGCATTTTCCTATAAATAGGGTGCTTAGGTTAGAATTGAAAATCACACCAGAAACTGAAGTTTTCTCTCTCTATATTATCGAGCGTATTCTTGTGAGTATTTTGAGTATACTTTGAGTATTGCTATACTGTGCAAGTTCAAGTCATAACCTATATCCTGTTTTTACTAAATCTTGTCTTTTCGAGGTAAGGGATGTTATTTTATTCGAAAATGATATTATTTCTTCAATATCATTATGCCAAAATATTGGTTGGAAATTTTTATCAAATTTGAAACTTTTTTATGTCGGGGTTACTATTTATGAGTTACTATTCACGAGTTACTATTCATGAGTTACTATTCATATTATTATTCATTAAGAGTTACTATTCATTTACTATTCACGTACTATATTCACGAGTACTATTCATGAAGCGTGAAGATGTTTTTTTCCAAATTTCTATCTTTTGGTATCGAGTTACTATTCACGATCTCACTATTCACGTACTCGGCACTATTCACTTAATCTGACACTATTCACCAAAAATGAAATTTCTTCTTTTTTCAAAAATATCTATTATGGATACTAGCTTTGATTGTATCCATGTTTTGATCATTCTTGAATTTTACTCCACTCGATTACTTATGAAGTATTTTTGAACTTGGATTGTTTAAAATACGAATCCTTAATAATTGTTCTTTTGTTTCACTGGATTCGTTTCCATTAAAATATTTTTCATCATCCTTAGTCCTAAATGATGATATTACTAAATATCTTTGGCCTGTAGTGCAAAGATGAATGATTTCTTGATGAATATCTTTGGCCCGTAGTGCAAAGATGAACAGTGTTGAGATGAACATGACCGATGATTAATATCTTTGGCCGTAGTGCAAAGATGAGCAGTGTTTAGATGAACATGACCCGGTGATGAATATCTTTGGCTCAGTAGTGCAAAGATGAATATTTGATTCGGAGATATATATTGATTGATGTTACATGGATAAAATATCGACGATGAACTTTTAAATTCATATATAGAAGATAGTAGTTTGCATTCTCTCTTGAATTCTTCTAATGAATTATTATTTCAATTGCGAAGATTGATTTAAAACGGTTGTCTATTGTATTCTATTAGATTTTTCCTCAGAGGAGACTAACGATAATTTGTTGTACATTATCTTAGTAATAATATTCTTTACTTAGGCTAGTTGATCTCACCCTTTTCCTTTTTTGTTCCATTTTTCTTCTCAGGAGGCGAGAATGCAGTGAGTACGAGTCGGGATATGGAATGATGGTTATAGAGAGTTGTTTAGTAGTCCTCACCATTTTTGTAAAATAATGTATAAATAATTGTGATGAGGA
The DNA here is from genome assembly GCA_020205615.1 of Panax quinquefolius. Classification (NCBI taxonomy): domain Eukaryota; kingdom Viridiplantae; phylum Streptophyta; class Magnoliopsida; order Apiales; family Araliaceae; genus Panax; species Panax quinquefolius. Next base: position 61,369,791 of record CM035168.1, read on the forward strand.
TTTTTTTGGGTATGTATATTGTCTAGAAGACAATAATTGTATTTAAACTCACAATATATATATATGTGTGTATTATTTTGCGACAAATGTATTAATAAAGTTATAGTTATTTACATGCACCATGTATTTGGCGACTCGAGAATGGGTTGGATGGAATGGACCTATTTTGGGGGCGTCAGGTTGGTATCGAGCTTAGGGATATGATCTCCGGTGGAGATCGGGAATAGAACTAGGAGGAGGGAGAGTAAATCCTTTGCTAGTGTTTCCTACCTAAGCTTATTTGTTAGTTGGTTAGTATATAGGGATATTATGTGATATATTGATTTCCTTAATTAACCCTTATTTTATGATAGTATTTGAGAATGTCGACTGAGAATATTAACAGTGGAGTAAATGAGACCGTGGAGATGCCTCAGACTTACCAACGAGGAGAACGTGTGCAGCAGTGGCAATGTACCTCCATGAACAACACCACCGAAGCGAGATGATGAACGAGGGAAGTTTAGAAGCTTTTTGCAGTTCATGCAAAATCGATTTAGGAGACTCGTGTTCAAAATACAGAAGAAATGATAGCAATTCACGGGTGGTCACAACCAAAGCAGTTCAAAGAGTTGGGACCACCAGAATTCTGGGGAAAGCCGGATCCGATCATGGCGAAAACATGGGTCAAGCAAATTACCAAGATATTCGATGTCTTGGGATGCACGGAGGAACAGAAGGTTCCATTCGCCACCATTATGTTCCGTGGCGAGGCAGATTACTGGTGGAAATCTGTGAAGCGTACCCATCCAGCTGCACTCAGCATGTCATAGGAGACATTTCAGAAACAGTTCAATGACAAGTACTTCCCTGAAAGAATTCGTCATATGAAGGAAGTGGAGTTTATTAGGCTGAGGCGAGAATAACATGGCGGTGTCCCAAAGACGGGAAGGCGAAGTTCACAGAGTTATCGAGTTTGCACCTCATTTGGTGGAGAATGAGGAATGTATGACGCGGATGTTTCGAGAGGTTTGAAACCCGGCATACGTCGATATCTCATTTCTCATAAATTTTCTCTTTATTCAGATGTTGTCAATGAGGGCTCGGTTGTTAGAGCGAGATAACGAGTACGTTCAACCAGAAGGACCATAACCGAGGATCATCTCAAGATAGCGATCATCGAATAACGATAACCAAATGAGAGAAAGAAGAATACGGACAAAGGCGGTAACCACTCTGGTGGTAATCGTGGCCATGAAAATAGAAAGAAGCGAGTCGGAGGAGATTTTAAAAGAGGAGATTCAACAACGACCATGTGAAGACGCGTCGGTACAAGATGTAAATGGTTCCAAGGAGGAGAAAGACCACCGATCGTATGTTACAAATGCGGAAAGAGGGACATATCATTGGCCCGCCCTAGCAGTTTAAGGTTTGCTATAATTATGGAAAAGAAGGACATATCGCTTTCGAGATTATGCGATATCAAAACCAGATCCAATGGAATGGTGACTCAAAAGATCATCCCGAGAAAAAGTTAAAGTCAACGATTCCTAGAAGAACGTTTGTCGTGACCGATCAAAATGCGAGGAACCCGAACGAAGTTAGCACGGGTTAGTTAATTATAAATTCTTGCGAAGTTTATACCTTACTAGATACCTGGGTTCTACCCATTCTTTTATCTCTCTTGCTTGCGCTCAACGTTTGAACTTGACTACGGAGAAATTAGACTTTGACCTATTTATGGAGACTCAGTTAGCGAAAACTTTCATTACATCCGTTATTTAGAAATCTTGCTTGATTCAGTTGGCACTATCACATTACACAGTTAACCTTATTTCTATAGAGATATTTGCTTTTGATGTGATTTTAAGGTTAACTACTCATCATGCCGAAATTGATTACTTTCGTAAGGTTGTTAGTTTTCATATTCCTAAGCAACTTTGTTATTCAATTCAAGCAATCAAACCATTATAGTCAAACATTTTCATATCAAGCCATGAAGTCATTCGTTTATTACGGATGTCAAGTTTTCTTAGTCCATGTTATGGATTTGAATAAAGATACGTCGATTTGAATAATATTCTGTTTGTTATTAATTTTTCCCGACGTATTTCTGAAGAATTTCTTGGCTTACTCCCAAAGCTTCGATATTAAATTTTGTATCGACTTTGAACCCTAGTTACAAAACTCATTTCTAAAATCTCATATCAAATGGCTCCTATTGAACTTTAGGAGTTAAAAATTCAACTATAGAATTTGGTACCTGAGCCTTTATCTGGTGACTTCGTTTGTGGAATGCACCGAAGCCAGACTCTCCGTAGGGGACACCATATTCGTGCGATAGTAAACGATAGGTGTCATTGTAACGTCTTATCCAAGGTTGGGATATGAGTCACGATTGAGAACAACCTAAGTCGGTAATCGAAATACGTAGCTTTCAGAAGCTTAGTTGGTTATTATCGGAGATTCGTTGAAGGATATTCTCAAATCGCTATTCCATTAACGCAATGACTCGTAGAGATACAAAATTCGAATGGAGCAAGGAATGTGGGAAGAGCTTGAAGAACTCAAGAGGAGACTCATTTCAAAGACATGTTACGACCATCCATCCCGGAAAGCGAACGTGGTAGGTGATATGTTGAGTAGAAGATCGTATATACAATCTGAGTACGATATTATCAAAGACTAATTTCGTATAATTTACAAATAATAGAGATGGAGATGAAAACTCTAGGTACCCACGTGATGATATCGAGTATAATCGACTTTAATCGATAAAGTTAAAATTTATTCAAGCTACACAACCGAGTCGGCGATGAATTTGAAGAAGGAGGTGTAAGAAGTTGTTATTTCAAAAGCGAGAATCGGTGAGGTGAGGAAAGCTCAAACCTTCGATTTATTAATCCATTTGAAATTCTCGATCGAATAGGGCGTGGCCTATACACTGCGTTTACCGCCAAGTATATGACGCGTGTTCATAACGTTTTTCACGTATCTATGTTACGTAAATATGTGGACGACCCGAACCACGTCATTGAGTTAGAACCGGACGAGATAGCCAGAAGACTTAACGTCACGAGGAGGTACTGTCAAGATCTTGGATAGGAAAGAACATGTCCTATGTATTTAGATTATACCACAAGTTAAAGTTTTGTGGAGAAACCATGCTATTGAGGAAATGACACGGGAGTTGGAAACGAAAATGAAAGCGAGGTATTCTCATCTTTTGAAACACACAGTGCGTCGTCGTCATTTCGAGGACGAAAATTTCATAAGGAGGGAGGTTGTAAGACCCCAAATTATTAATAAATGAAATTTATTTTCCTCTATTTATTATTTTAAAATAGTAAGGGTTGATTTGATTAATGTGGATAGTTATGGGTAAAATACGCAAATATTTGAATAAGCAAGTGGTTATAAAATATTCATTATTGTCGGGGAATATTTGTTTGGTCGTGGAATATTCAGATCTGTCGGGGAATATTAAATGCAACGGTAGCCTTGCCTTTTATGGGCCCCATAACGTAAAAGCGATTGGATGAAGAAAACGACAAATATAAGTTGTTTATAAATAATTGGCGTAGTTATTCTGATTATCTTTGTTGGAATACCGGGTGGTTAAAACACACTAATCTGCGTTGTTGAACAAGTAGCACGCGGTATTGCACCAATTATTGATTCTTACGTAAGAATGCACTACTCAATAATTGTTACGATAATTACTATTCAAGATTTTATTTTATTGATTCAATAATTCTTTGCATTGATATTTTATATTCTTTGTTATTTCAATAAATTGTCATTACACGAAGATTTTCCATTATCGAGCAATAATTCATATTATCCTGAATAATATTATTGGATAACATTATTGGCAATGTCTAGAAAGTTACATCTAAGGAGAGGTTTGGTCACCTAATTGCTTGGCCAAGATGAGAGATATCCTTATTGGAAAGCCCCTCTTTCTGAGGAGCGGCACAGGTTGCCCGATATTGTGATTCTGTAATATTATTTGTGAATAATTAATTATTGATTTATATGATGAGGAAAATATTAATTTTATGTGGATATAGATGGAAAAATTTTAATGTGACAATTGTTGAAAATTAATATTTTATCTTTTACGATAAAATAATTCATTTAAATATATTATTTTAATAATATATTAACGGTGATATTTTTATAATGAATGTGCGATATGTGAGTATATGAGGAGGAAGAGTATTTTTGTGGCATTAAATGATTAACACATGTTTTGTGTGTCGGTGGACCCCATTTCTTGACTGAAATTTGATTATAGCAGTAAAAAATCGCCTTGTTTGTGGATTTCGGTCAATTTCTATTTGGAATTTGGAAAAACTTTCTTCTGCAAAGTTGTAGAGAATTGAATTTCCTATAAAAATTCGTGAGATTCGAATTTTCTGATAAAAGGGCTATTTATTATGAATTATTGAAGTTCCGAAGCTCCGAAATAATTGATTTTTGGAAGTTTAAAATATTTAAAATAGGAAAAACGTTTTTGGAATGTTTAGGTGGCCTCATTTAACATGTGTAGGAGCTGAATTCAGTTGGCAAGTGTGCGTATGAGGTTTTGGAAAATATATATTAATATTATATTAAATTTTCTACTTTGGTGTTCTAAGCATTTTCCTATAAATAGGGTGCTTGGGTTAAAATTGAAAATCACACGAAATCTGAAGTTTTCTCTCTATATTATCGAGCGTATTCTTGTGAGTATTTTGAGTATACTTTGAGTATTACTATCTGATTGCAAGTTCAAGTCATAACCTATATCCTGGTGTTTCAACTAAAAATCTTGTCTTTCGAGGTAAGGGATGTGATTTTATTCGAAAATGATATTATTTCTTCAATATCATTATCTTAAAAATATTGGTTGGAAATTTTTATCAAATTTGAAACTTTTTCATGTCGGGGTTACTATTCATGAGTTACTATTCACGAGTTACTATTCATGAGTTACTATTCACGAGTTACTATTCATGAGTTACTATTCACGAGTTACTATTCACAAGTTACTATTAACGAGTACTATTCACGAAGCGTGAAGATGTTTTTTCTGAAATTTCTATCTTTTAGTATCGGAGTTACTATTCACGTATCTGACACTATTCACGATATCTGACCTTATTCAATTTAAAAAAATGAAATTTCTTCTTTTTGTCCAAAATATCTATTATGGATACTAGCTTTGATTGTATCCATGTTTTGATCATTCTTGAATTTTACTCCACTCGATTACTTATGAAGTATTTTGAACTTGGATTGTTTAAAATACGAATCCTTAATAATTGTTCTTTTGTTTCACTTGGATTCGTTTCCTTTAAAATATTTTTCATCATCCTCGGTCCTAAATGATGATATTCTTGAATATCTTTGGCTTTTGTAGTGCAAAGATGAATGATTTCTTGATGAATATCTTTGGCCGTAGTGCAAAGATGAGCAGTGTTGAGATGAACATGACCGATCGATTAATATCTTTGGCCCGTAGTGCAAAGATGAACAGGTGTTTAGATGAACATGACCAACTGATGAATATCTTTGGCATGTAGTACAAAGATGAATATTTGATTCCAGATATATATTGATTGATGTTACATGGATAAAATATCGACGATGAACTTTTAAATTCATATATAGAAGATAGTAGTTTGCATTCTCTACTTAACTCTTCTAATGAATTATTATTTCCGCTGCGAAGATTGATTTAAAACTGGTTGTCTATTGTATTCTATTAGATTTTTCCCTGTAGGAGACTAACGATAATTTGTTGTACATTATCTTAGTCATAATATTCTTTACTGGGCTAGTTGAGCTCACCCTTTTCCTTTTTGTTCCATTTTTCTTCTCAGGAGGCGAGAATGTAGTGAGTACGAGTCGGGATATGGAATGATGGTTATAGAGAGAGTTGTTTAGTAGTCCTCACCATTTTTGTAAAATAATGTATAAATAATTGTGATGAGGATTTTTTTGGGTATGTATATTGTCTAGAAGACAATAATTGTATTTAAACTCACAATATATATATTGTCGTATTTTGCACGACAAATGTATTAATAAAGTTGTAGTTATTTCTGTACCATGTATTTGGCGACTCAGAATGGGTTGGATGGAATGGACCTATTTTGGTGGCGTCATAGATATAGCAAAATTAATCTGGGTTAAATAGAATGCAAATGATCACTTGAGAAGGGGCTTTTGGCATTTGAGAATTCCTGTTAACAATTCAGTAGACGTAATAATTAGGATAAATGGATAATTGATTTATAGTTCATAATTGGGGATATTGGGAGTCTTAATCCTTATTTACCTAAATTTAATCAAATCTTAGTTTTGTTTATTTGCTTTCTTTTAGACTAATCTCTTTTAATTGTTTAATTTAGTTTTCTTAACAAGAAAATTCACAATTTGCGATTGTTTAAATAAAATTGATTTGGTTAAGAGTTAGTAATTGGTAATTTTTATTAAATAATTCCTCGTGGGAACGATACCCTACTTTCACTTTATTACTTGTTGACCGTGTATACTTGCACGTATTCATTGATTGCGAAATCGATTAACACGTATATTTTCAATAACTGAACAATAGTTATGAAGTACTATCGATAATTCAAAATAGCACTTCTTTTCCTTTAAAACATTTCACAATGAACCACGTTCATTAAACATATATTTCGGTCCAAGACCTTGAGTATTCGTTCTTTTTTTAAAAAGGACAACCCGACACTAAGTCCGTAAGTCCAGTATTACTTACAAGCACGTCTAGGTGATCAGCCTATAGTACTCTTTGTTGTAAAACACTTCTTCTATAACGTATTTACGTTTAAGTTTTGGCAACCTCACGTGCATGTCGTTTGACGACAAAACATTTGTTTAGCATACTCAGTCTTCTTTTGAAAACTATAACAAAATAGTTTGGCAAAACTTGACAACATTGACAACAGTTCGATAGATTATAAGAAATCCAAAAAAATATTTTAAGTCTAGCCGAAGGAATTGGCTTCGACTTCATCATACATCAATTCATGAGTAAGATACATGAATCACAAAGCTTGTCCAGAATGAACATAGACAAGGGTTAGAACACTTGCCTTTAGCATCTTCTACAGTTATTATACTTTCCCTTTTAGTTTTTAAGGATTCTACAATACATGATCACATAACATACCACATTAAGTCATATATAATCAAGTATGTCTAATACTATATCTTACCCTTCTTCTCAATCTATTCATGCCTTAGATTGTTTAACATTGGTTACGGTTTATCGGATTACATTGTTCTTATGTTCAATTAATATTTCTTCACCCTTTAGTCGTTAACTTAAGGTTATAAACATCCTTTAATGATGTTACTTTAGGTTTATTAAGTAATTAATTCATCATCAATCAATTATCTTTATCTTTATATTCAAAAACTTTCTTCTCTATGCCTTACATAGTGTTGGCGCTGCGGCGTCGGCTCCTTATATAACACTCACGATGCGGCGCGGGTTTCCAGTGTGTGATGCTCAACATTGGCGCTGCGGCGCCACTCTCAGGGGTCGCGCTGCGGCGCCACTTCCAAGTAACTCATCATCCGGCCTGGCGCTGCGGTGCCGACCTTAACTCTCTGGGTCGCGCTGCGACGCGGACCCTGAGCCTCAGAAAATTTTTACAGACTTCTTGCTTGATGAACTTCCCGGACTCATAAATTGTTCATTTTAAATCCGAATTGGCTCGTTCAAAAGTCATTAGCTCACAAATCACATGAACTAAGTGTTCATGTAAGAATTTTATATTTTTGAATTCGTTAACATGGAATTCACCGTTTAAGTCCGTTTTTACAAAAACGATAAACTTTCGTGAACGTTCATAGCTCGTTTCTTTGTTCTAAGTTAGAATTTGATCATTTTCGAGTCCGCAACTCCAAAATGCAAATTTAGACTATTCTCCATCGAAAAACAACATTTCTGAGTTCAATGATAACTTTTGACTTCCATTCCGAGAATTTCACCATTTCGACGATTATCGTCTAATCTCGTAAATTCCGCCATAACTTCGTTACTTAAGAGTTTTACACCGTTCCAAATGGATTCATTCCATTATCACAACATGTACAATCTAAGCCTACCAATGATGGTTTTAAACTTGTCCATCAACAACAACATAATCCAATTCTTCAATGAATTTCAATAGTTTATAGCTTTTATACTTATGATTTCACTTCACATGGTTTATTAAGGTTTCATACATTAACAACCATCCTTATCACTCCTTAACAAGCATGCTCTACCACTACTCACTTCTCTAACAATTAAAGAGAGGGAGAATCATGGTTTAGGATCATTACCTTTGAAGTTCTCTTGGTTAATTCTTTTTCTTCCTTCTTGTTCTAACTAAACTAGCTCTTACTTTTCTCTCTCAATATAACTCTAGATGTTGGTGGAAATGAACAAGCAACAAACAATCTAGCAAGCTTCCTATTTATAGGATTTCCAAAGTGAGGGCATAATAGACTTTTAGGCCTTCCACCTCCTTAACCACATCCTTACTATTCATCCTTGGTCACCAAGTAAAACCACTTTACTTGGTCATCAAGATGATGCCGTGTGATCCATAGGGCCCACATGGGTTGCCCCATGGGTTGTTCTTACCCATTGGTTCAATCCACGGATCTGGTTCTTAATTTGGGCTTTAGATTTTTAATAACCTTAACTTAACCTTTGGTCTTCCATTAACAAACATTGGGCTTAACCTTAATTCACTTGGGCTTGTACAACTTCCTACCAAATCCTACAAGTCCAATACTATTGCTTAATACTTATAACGTATTGTCTACGTATTATTCTCGTATGCTAACTTGTATACTTATTGATTATATACGACATACCATTATTCATACATACTCGTATAATACCTCGTATCATACTCGTATTCATTACCTTGTACAATACTTATGCATTATATGATCATCGTTTACTCATTAACGCTTTACTTTCCCTAACGTTCTCAAATTTAGTACGCAGGCGAAAAACTACGTTTGTCATACTTGAATTATTTTTACATAATCCATCCTTCCTTGTTATTCTATTATTACGTATTTCTCGGAAGTTCAAAAATAATTCCCGAGCAGATATTGATGAATAGTGTTTTTCAAAAAAAATCTCGAAAAACTTTTATTTTTGTCTTGAAAATTAAAACACTTTAATTCTACCACGTAGCCAAAATACTACGACATTCCAACACTATTAGGTTATAGAATGACACTCATCTTGCTTACTCATTATAAAATAATTTTATTCATTAATTAATCAAATAAAAATATTTTACAAATAATCCAATTTTCTCGGTCGTTACACAATTGTTCAAAGTTCAAACATATTTTTAACGTATTAGTTTTATTCATAAACAAGATTGCTATTAAATATTAAAACTTAAGAAACTAAACATAAATTTAAAAATTATATTGAATTAAACTAAATATTACAAATGTATCATCATTTATATAATTTGAAGTTAAGATGAGTCCAAAAATACAACTATAATAAAATTATCCATTTTGACTTGATATTATTCACTTTTTGTTGTGATTTGATATGCTACACCATGTATTATGAATATGGTATATCATTTGAAAAATAAATATATTAAGATCTGGTTTGGGTAGTTATTAAAATAAACAAAACCTCTCCGCATAGACCCCACCTAGGTCCCGCCTAATTTTCTGGAGGAATTTTTTTGCCGCCTTGGGCCTAGGTGATGCATCAGGGGGGCTTACTGCCATGGAAAGGAGCTAAGGGGGCGCCAAGGGAGGGCCTAGCGCCTAGGCGGGGCGGTTAACCGCTATCATTAATGACTCAACGTCCGCAGTATTAAACTGTGGAAGGGGCCGACCATTAAACAACGTCGTCTTAAGGGGAGCATCCGTAGTATTAAACTGCAGATTGATGAGCGGTATTTTGGACATCATCCAATCCACAGTATTTTACTACGGGCACCTACATATTAAATTGTCTATTGAAATCGTTGGATGTCGCAGATAGACGATTGAGATTTGTTGTATCAGTCCCATACACACACACACACACACACACATATATATATATATATATATATATATATATATATATATATTTGAGTAAAAGAAATCAATTAATATTAGGTAAGATGATCTTATTTTTATTATATTCTTATAAAACTATGTTACGAATTCAAGCTTTCTTACAAAACTTCGATATTAATTCTCTGTTTTCTCTTTCTTATACCGTAAAATATTGTGTTGTAACCTGAAGTTTGAATTTTGGAATAAAGAAAACTTCCATGGACTTTCCATGTAAGTTTTAGTTTTATATATTTCTGAAATTTTATATCTTGACAAATAATTGTCTGCTTGTCTAGTCCTGAGGATTCTACATGGAAGGATGCAACTTCTATAGCTGAAAGTACCCAGATATTATTAGCCTTGGCAGAATGTCAGAAATGGAGTTGTGTTCATTAGCCATTTTGTTCAACTTCGTGTGGAGTCTGTAGTTGATAAATTTCACAGTAATTTCATTCATTTGTTCCTTAGGAGTCCCTATTTTTTTGAAGTTGAGTTATAATCTGGTTAATTGTCAACGCCTTTGTGGACAAGGGTTTAACAAAGGGGAGGAAATTGTTATACTAGAAATTGACTAAAGGGTAGTTTAGTCTTTTACCATGTAATAGGGAGGATAGTAGTCCAGTCATATAGCATGGAGATTGTTAGCAGGTTGTTATAAAGTGGGGAGTGCAATTGAAAAAGCATCTTGAATCATAACAGAAATTACTCTCCATTTCTTCTGTCTGTTTATCTCTGTCACTTTACAACTTGGTATCTGAGTCCTACTCCTGGTCATTTAGGTCAGTTTGAGAAGCAACAGAAAGTATTTGATGAACTCTTGCAGGAATTTACTCTCAATTCCGATGGATTGGCAACAACCATGGGGTCAGTTGATGAACAATTGGAGGGCTTTGATAATAGAATGAAGGCTGTTGAAGTAGGTTTGAAAGGTCTTAAACATGAGATGTAGAAAAACTCCAAACAACTGTGGTTACATTGAATATAATGGTCAAGGTGAAATTTCCTAGGTTTGACGGCACAAATCCGAGATCTTGACTGAGAAAATGTAACAAATATAGTTATGAGTCCAACCTGAAAGCTAGCTGTCCAAGAGGGAGAACCCAAGGCTATATTAACCACACATCAATATTCCATACTATCGATGGGGGATTTGTCCCCATAGGACAACAAATTTGATTTCATAAGGAGTTAGAAAATGTGCTTTAACGAGCTTTGCTAAGAAAGAATGGAAACTTAAGAGGTCACTTTTGATGAATCCGATATGTATTGATTGTGCTCTGGGATAAAAATATTGAAATGAGACAATGTTCTCGTTTACGCTATTGCACAAATTAGCTCAACTAAGTTTGCAAAGATTTTCAGAGAAGTCAAAGGGTACATGGAGCGCTTCCCATACTATTTTTTGATTTTATACTTGTGTCAGTTGTTACTAAAAACATAAGAGGGAGCTCTTCTCGTATTTAGGGAAATGTGTATTTAATGCACATATTATATCCAACTCTGATAACTCAGATGCAAACAACACAGCAGCTACAGCATTCACAGCTGCACGCAGTGCAGCTGCACTAGTAATCAGAAGAAAAGTGCTTGGTGCATTGACAATGACATCTAACAAGAAGGATGTACAGACTTGACTATATTACCTTGGTGTATTTTAGTGTAACTAATGTACCTACTTTTCGAAAAATAAAGTGTGACACGGATTCATGTAATATGGATTAGTTGTACTAACATGTATATAAATACATGATGGATAATAATGTACTGTTTGCTTTTACAAGTGCTAAATACAGAGATATTATATTTCAGTTCTTTTTCTCTCTCTATTCTATCTTCAACTGTTAGTTTCATGGTTGAATAAACCTAACATGGTATCAAAGCAGTTCGTGATCTATTTTTTTCTTCTTTTGCAAGATCAATGCATAAGATTCAAATCTATTGAATCATTCTTTTTACTTTTATATCAAAATTGTTGTCAGTTTTGATAAATTTTGTCTACAATCAAATCTGGTTTTAGTTTTTTATTTTTTTTACAATTCATTCAGATCTACTTTTGTTTCCTTCAAATATGGTGAATTTGAGCTATGCAAACGTAGTTCAATCGAATATTCCAGATAATCAGCATCATGGACAAGGTTCAAGCAACAATACTCAAGCAGAAACAGGTTATAATGTTTCAATAGATTCGAATTCTCATCCTTTATTTTTGCACAACAATGATCATCCTGCACTAGTTTTAATATCTAAAAAGCTCACTGGAGCAGATAATTTTGCTCCTTGGAAACGATCATTGCAAATAGTTTTGAGTGCTAGGAATAAATTTGTTTTGGTTAATGGAAGTTATCCAAAACCTGCTGAGGATTCTCCTTTGTTTGCTCAATGGGAAAGAGTAAATGATATGGTAATAACTTGGATCTTGAATACTGTTAATGATGACATCAGTGATGGCATGAATTTTGTGAACTCAGCTTATGAGATTTGGAATGATCTAAATGAAAGGTTTTCAGGAATTAATGGCCACGGAATTTATCAAATTTTAAAGGATACTCACATTTTAGAACAAGGAGATAAATCTGTTGAACTTTACTATCATAAGCTCAAGAACTTATGGGATGAATATGCAGTTTTAGAACCTACTGTTGATTGTGTTTGTGGAGCACATAAAGTTCAAGAAGAGAGGGAACAGAGAAGGAAGTTGCTGCAATTTTTAATAGGGTTACATGACAGTTATTCTACTATTCGAGGACAAATTTTGATAATGTCTCCTTTACCCACTCTATCTCAGGCTTATGCATTTATTAAACAAGATGAAAAGGCTAGACAAGGATATGTGAATCCTACTGAAAGTATTGGTCTGTTTTCCAGTACAAGTCATGCTTATCCCACAGTTTTAGTTGCTCATAATACAGGGAAGTTTTCTGGTCCTACACAATTTTATGCACAACACGTGGGTCATGGAAATCAAAATGTTATTGCCAAACAGCCTATGAAGTGTACTTACTGTAATGGAGACAATCATGTCAAAGAAACTTGTTTCAAATTGAATGGATATCCTCCAAAGAAGAAAACTGGGAAATTTAATGGTGTTACTGGTCAGAACTTTAGGCCCTTTCAAAAAGGAAAACAATATATAAGCACTGCAAACATGACATCCACAGATAATTCACAACCAAGCCTTCACCCTTCTCAGTCTAACATGGGCTCTCATTCTGGATTTTCTCAGTCTATGAATACTCCTATGTCAATGGAACAGCTACAGAATCAGTTGGCCCATATTAATCATATGATGAATATGCTCATGACCAACAAGGGTGCTAAATCACCAGAAGATCATGTTGCAGGTATGGTTTATTCTATGTTCTCTTCCAGCACCTACAACAAGTTTTCATGGATCATTGATACAGGGGCAACTGATCACATGTGTGCACAGTTAGATATTATGCATGATGTTAAACCCTTATTACATCCAATTCATATTACTTTGCCAAATGGTAACACTATTCTTGTGCACAAGAGTGGTACTGTTATTTTGACACCTCAATTAACCTTGTACAATGTTCTTTTTGTTCCAAGTTTCACCTATAACCTGTTATCTGTAACCAAGTTAACCAAAGAATCAAATTGTTCAATTCAATTCCATTCACATCAATGCCTTTTTCAGGCCCAGAACCAGATGACAATTCTGGCCATTGGTAAGGAGCATGGTGGTTTGTATCATCTACATATTCCTCAACCCAATATGAACAGTGCTGCAGTTAATAGCCTTGCTCAACCCAATATGAACAGTGCTGCAGTTAATAGCCTTGCTTTTATTCAGCCTTTTGTTCAGCCTTCTGTCAATTCTAGTCTCAAAACTAAAGACAGTGCATTGTAGCACATGAGGCTTGGGCATGCCTCAACTACAGTCCTTCATAAAATTCCGTGTATCACATCTTTTGTATCTGACATTTGTAATATGACATGTCCTATATGTCCTATTTCCAAACAATGTAAACTTTCATTTCCTAAATCTAATACAAGTCATGCTACTTCAGTTTTTCAATTATTACATGTTGATGTTTGGGGGCCATATGCTTTTGAGATAACAAGAGGCAGTAAATATTTCCTTACTATAGTATATGGCCATTCTAGAGCCACATGGACTTTTTTGATGACCACAAAACAACACGTGTTTCAGATTCTTCTTGATTTCTTTTCTTATGTTAAGAATCAATTCCATACCACGGTTAAAATTTTTAGGACTGACAATGGCAGTGAATTTTTCAATAAGCACATTTCACCTTTTTTGGCATCTCATGGTGTTATTCACCAAAGTACTTGTGTAGATACTCCCCAACAAAATGGAAGAGTGGAAAGAAAACATAGACAGCTTTTAGAAATAGCTAGAACTTTGAGGTTTCATTCTGGTTTACCTATTCAATATTGAGGGGAATGCTTACTCACTGCTACCTATATCTTAAATAGATTGCCCACACCTGTGTTACAATACAAAACACCTCATGAAGTCTTGTTTCTTCAAGTACCCAGTTATGATCATTTAAAGGTTTTTGGTTGCCTATGTTATGCTTCAATTCATTCTGGAAACAAGTTCGCCCCCAGAGAAATTAGGTGTGTTTTTCTTGGTTATCCACATGGTCAAAAGGGTTATAAAGTGTTAAATCTTCAGACTAAACAAATTTTTGTATCCCGGAATGTAGTTTTTCATGAAACTATATTTCTATTCTTAGAACATACATCTTCTAACTCTCAAGATCTTTATAATTTTCTACCTTGGCTTCATCATCATCATTATGAACCAAATTATTTGTCTTAGGATCACCCTACTTCTACTTTAATTCCTACTCCTACTTCAGTACCTACTTCAACTCCTATTTCCCCTCCTGTTTCAGTTTCTCCTGCTTCAGTTTCTCCTCCTGTTTCAATTTCTGATCATCACAGTGAAATTCCTTCTTTTGTTGATCCTTTGCCACTTGCTTCTACTCCATCATTGCTCAGACAATCTTCTAGAATTAAGTAGCGACCATCTTGGTGGCATGATTATGATATCCCTATCCAACAGACTTCTGGTGTTCACACTGCTAATGTCTCAGCTGCACGTTTCAAACATCATCTTGACAATTACTTGTCTTATTCCAACTTTGCATTATCACACAAGCATTTTATAGCTAATCTAGCATATGTTAAGGAGCCTGCTTACTATTCTCAAGCTGTTAAGGATCCACAATGGATAACAGCTATGATTAAAGAGCTTGATGCCCTTGAATCTAATCATACCCGGGATTTGGTAGAATTACCTTTTGGTAAGCAAACAGTTGGTTGTAAATGGGTTTACAAGGTCAAATATCATGCTAGTGGACATATTGAGCGATATAAGGCTCGTTTGGTGGCTAAAGGTTATACACAAGAGGAAGGAGTAGATTATCATGACACATTTGCTCATGTGGCAAAACTGGTTATAGTTAAATGTCTTTTAGCACTGGCAGCTGCTAAACAATGGGTTGTTCATCAATTGGATGTTAACAATGCTTTTTTCCATGGAGATTTGTTGGAAGAAGTATATATGGATTTGCCACAAGGGTATATTGTTCCATCACACTTAAACAGATTTGTTTGCAAATTAAAGAAGTCTTTATATGGTTTAAAGCAAGCCTCTAGACAATGGTTTGTCAAACTAACTACTTCTCTTCTTCAAACTGGGTTTTCTCAATCAAAAGCAGATTACTCTTTATTTACCCACCACAAAGTTGGATTATTTACAGCTGTTTTGGTTTATGTTGATGATATACTTGTTACTGGCAATGATAATTCTATGGTTCTTCATTTGAAAGCCATGTTGGACAATCAATTTAGTATTAAGGATCTTGGTGAAGAAAAATATTATTTGGGGCTAGAAATCAGCAGATCAAAGGCTGGACTATTCATTAGTCAAAGGAAATTTGTCTTAGACCTTTTACAATCTGCCAATTTGTTGGATGCTAAGCCACTTACTATTACACTTGATCAACACATTAAGCTACATGATAATAGCTTTTCTGGAGAGCTTATTTCTAATCCATTTGATTATAGAAGTTATGTGGGTAAACTCTTGTATCTCACTTTCACCAGACCAAATATCAGCTATTCCGTCCAATTACTTAGTCAATTCATGCAATCACCTCGACAAAAACATCTTGAAGCTGTTCAAAGAGTCCTGAGATACCTCAAGTGTACAGCTGGTCAAGGACTTTTCTTTTCTGCAGAAAATGATTTGGTTTTGAAGGGTTTTTGTGACAGTGATTGGGGAGGTTGTCCTATTAGCAGAAAATCTATTACTGGATATTGTCTTATGTTAGGCTCTTCTCTTATTTCTTGGCAATCTAAGAAGCAATCTGTTACTTCTCGAAGTTCAGCTGAAGTTGAATACCGTGCTCTTGCTACTACTACTTGTGAGGTTTTATGGTTGCATAGCTTATTACAAGATTTATTGGTTCCAACTCATGGTCCTACTCCTATATTTTGTGACAATAAGGCAACAATAGACATTGCAGCAAATCCTGTTTATCATGCTCGCACCAAACACATAGAAATTGATTTGTCATTTTGTAAGGGAAAAGGTGCAAGCAGGTATCATTCAACCTCTTAAAGTTTCTTCTAAAGATCAAGTTGCTGATTTGTTGACTAAAGCTTTAGGTCGCACAAGTCATTGGTATTTAGCTTCCAAGTTGGGCTTACATAATCCATGTCTGCCTTCAACTTGTGGGGGGAGTAATGCACATATTATATCCAACTTAGATAACTCAGATGCAAACAACACAGCAGCTACAGCATTCACAGCTGCACGCAGTGCAGCTGCACTAGTAATCAGAAGAAAAGTGCTTGTTGCATTGACAATGACAGCTAACAAGAAGGATGTATGGACTTGACTATATTACCTTGGTGTATTTTAGTGTAACTAATGTACCTACTTTTCCAGAAATAAGGTGTGACACGGATTCATGTAATATGGATTAGTTGTACTAACATGTATATAAATACATGATGGATAATAATATACTGTTTGTTTTTACAAGTGCTAAATACAGAGATTATATTTCAGTTCTTTTTCTCTCTATTCTATCTTCAACTGTTAGTTTCATGGTTTATTATGGTTGAATAAACCTAACAGTATTGCACCTCATTAGTTGAGTCCTAGCTAAATTGGAGTTAAAATGATTTGTAGGGAGGTATATCTCTGCCTTGAGGAAACAAAATAAGTGTTTCAAAAAAGTTGGTTATCCTGGCTTTCATGACACTTTATCTCCCACATTTTCCCTGTACTATTTCCTCTCTTTTTTTTCTCTTTCTTTTCTCATTTTTTTTCTTCTAGAATTTTCCGTTTCCTATATTTTCCTTTTAATTTCCTCCAAGCAAATAGATAGAGAAAAAACTCTTCCCCTCTTAAACTCCTAAAGCAAAGTGGAATAGAACTTTTTTTTCTTCTTCTAAACATTCTCTTTTTATGTCTTATTTGAAAACTACTATTACAACTTGTGTATTGTGATATCTCTCTCTCTCTAAACACACATACACACACGTGTGTATTTACTCTCAGATGGGGGCAAACATGAGGTTCTAGGGTCTGGAACGGGAAAAAGACTATGCGTGGGATGCCTTGCCTCCCAGATTGTCACCCTTTGTTTTTTTCTCTTGGTATCACAACGCTTTATCAGTTTAGATGGAGAATTTTATCTTGTTGGGTAGGTTATAATTTTTGGATAGTAAAGAAAAGGGGGAAGTGGTTAGTATGAAGTTTATTTTGGGATAAGTTGGTCAATTGACCAATAGAATATTGACACGCAGGCGAGGTTATATGTGTGTTAGTATTCTATTGGTCAATTGACCAACTTACCAAAAAAATAACTTCATACTAACCGGATCCAAGGGAGAAGTGCCATCCAAATTTCTTTGAAAGGAATTTTGATTTGGAAGGTCCTTCAATATATTATTCCTTGTAGTTAAAAAAAAAAATCATCGTCAACCCCCTTATGTGCGAAAAAATAGGGACCCAAATTTGAAAGGATTTTTATAGAACACCAAAACAAAGTACCCCAACATGAGCTTCAGTGGGGGACTAAAAGAGGCACTCGCGGAAGGGGAGCTTGTTTTTGTCCTCAACTTAGCTTGATGATATAGCAAAAAAGAAAAGGGAAATTGTTTTTGAGGTTTTTGTTTTGTTTCTTTTATCATGTGAGCTAGATCATAAAATAAAGTGTTAGGTTCAAAAGGCACAAAGAGATATAGAAGGGGGTTGAATAGATCCCTTAAAAAATTAAAAAATTAACATATTTAATTAACAAAAACTGGTTATATATGCAGCAACGTAAAGTAGCAATTAAATGAACACAGAAGATTTTAAGAGGTTTGGCTCCTAATCCTCTCTTCTACTCCTAAAGTAAGGATGATCTACTAAGGATGAGGGGTTACAAATAACCAAGTTCACAAAGAACTTTACTACAGAGATTCACTTAACATTTTTAAGTCACTAAGACTTGATACAAGGTTGATCACTAAGATCAGTGCTAAACATTTAAGAATGAGAGTGTGTTTGAAGAGTTACTAAATGATCTTTGTAAGCTCAGAACTTCTAGACTTAGCATCAGAATTCAGAAAGTTGTTTCTCAGATCATAGAGTGGAGCATTGGAGCTCTTCTTTATTGAGCACTTAAATTCGTTTTTAAGTAGCAATCCTTTTAAAGCATGGCTTGAATTTCTGCCCTTAGATTTTTACCGTTGCTCAATTCTCCTTCGCACACTTAGCATTAGCTGATTACTTACCTAAAATCATAGTCTGTTGTACAATGAGATGTAACTATCCATCAGTGTATTTGCTGATGCAAATGGTGACGCATGTCCTAGGCGCTGAGCAGCTAGCTGTTGAAATGACTGTCTTGTTCCCTTTGTCCCTATATGTTGACTTCAACGGATAAGATCAGGACTAGGAGTCCAGGTCAGGTAACCCCTGCCACTTCTTGTCAGTTCTTCAGACTAACGATTTGAGTTAAACGATCATTGTGCTCACAATCGTAATGCTGGTCTTTGTATCGTTTAGTACACCCCATTAAACGATTTGAACTTTATGATCTTTCAGTGGCAAGGGCTTGACTTTGCTTTTGAAAGGAGATTTGATAATTTTGAACTTTAACTGATTGGAGCTTTTGAAAGCATTTTGATTGATTTAATGATTTTTTTTCATTCTTTTTGAAGTGGAGAGAGAATTCAGTTGTAAAGAACCATTATGTGTATTGTCTTGCATCTCAAGGAACACTGTTAATTTTTAGGTGTTCATGCATTGTCTTGTGTTCACAGAGAGAACTAGGCCATGCGTTCATTGTTAATCACCAAATAGGATCCAGTGCATTGTCCTAAAAATGCAATTGTAAAGAAATTCTGAATAAATATAGAGGAGTACATACATATGTTGGACTTGTCACTTCATAAAGAATAAAAAATAACCCGAATAATCATTTAACTTATGAAACAAACGATTTAATTGGAAATTATTAAATACAAAACATATACCTTTCACATAGTATAACCATAATAAAAGACCGGTAGATTTATATTAATTTATGACCTAGAAGCAAAAGAAAGGCACACCAAATTGTCACTATAGCTTATGTTCTTCATTCATCCCCTTCCTCTCCTTTCAATTGACAAAAAACATAAATAAAAACAAAACAAAAGGAGAAAAGATAAAGAAAAAAGAAAGAAAGAAGAAGATGAAAAGTCAAGGAGGAGTCTTAAGGCTTGGCAAAGAACATACTCAACCAGTCACAGAAAAAGTGAATTCATCCCCAGTCATTGCTCTAGAAGAGTATACGTCGCCTTCACTTGCATATGAAGAGTAATCTTCATCAATGTCTCTCTCCTTCAATTCTTCAATTTTCTCAATAGCCTCCCTCAAATCCCACCTTCTATCAGCATTCCATTCACAGCAGCACATTCCAATCTTTAATAGTTTTAGCATTTCACCCTCTCCGTTCTTTGTCCCTTTCATGTCCTTATCAAACACCTCCCCTGTCCACTCTTCTCTCACCACAGAGTTAACCCAACTTGCTAAATCAGCATTATCTCCCTTGCCTTTTTTCAAATAATTTGCTGGAAACTTTCCTGTCAGCATCTCAAGTATGAGAATTCCAAGGCACCAGACATCTGTCTTCTTTGTGACGCGGTCGTTCTGGGTAGACTCGGGTGACTTGTATGCTACCATGAACTGATGAGCATGTTCTTTGTTGATCACTGGCACTAATGCATAATCTGTTAACAGGGGTACAAATGTGTCGTCCAGAAGCACATTTGATGACTTTAGGTGGCCGTGAGGTAGAGATAGGCTAGGGAACTCCTTGTAAAGATATTCCAATCCTTTGCCTACTCCTTTGATGATTTTTAGGCGGGTTGGCCAGTTGAGTCCTGGCTGATTAGGACTGTGTTTACCTGATTAGAAAATAAATGTGAGCTTTGAACAGTTCAGAACATAATTTACCTATATTTAAGCTGATAAAGCAACCTTTTTTTGCTTATTTGTGTGGTTTGTACGCATACGGCAAGTTTGAAAAATAGTTTATCTGGTGCATGCCTCTTAGAGAGAGTAATAATTGACCCTAATTCTATTTAAAGATTTAGAAATTGCTTAAGATTTCTATTCCTAGTTTTGTTACTTTCTTTCCTATGCCTTTTCTATTCTAAGTGAATTTAAAATCTTTCTTTTACCATGTCATGTACAAGAGTCTATTCAAATAGGAGTAGCTCAAAGGGGAGTCACAAAAACAAACTTTAATGATGAAAATAAAAGAACATTAACAAAGCCATATAATTTGAACTCTCCATTTACCAATTTTGTTAAGTTGATGTTTATATCTATCATTTGCAAAATTTGAAATGCTTATTTTTCTTTTTTCATGTAAAGAAGACAATGTCAGGATGAACCATGGAACACTATGAAGCATGGACACTTCTCAGAGGTCGACGTATCCGTGTTGGACATTGATACTCCGTGAATACTCTAGGATACTAACTTTAGTATATTTAATCTTTTTAATTTTGGACACTTCCGGATACTTTAGGGATACTTCCTGATACGTAAGGGAATTCGGACGCTATGTTATGGCTTGTCCAATGATAATACTAGATTGATTCATCTTGTTTTTAGTTTAATGTTTGGTTTCTTATGACTTGGAGATGATTGCAGTTTTTTGGTGTAGTGTTTGAATCCTTTCTTTTGCCTATGTAATGATAAATTCGATGCTAGTAAATAAGTCTTAGGACTAGGAGAAACTTATGATATTTGATGCAAAATGTTAAGTTCCTACCTTTTGGTTATGTCATAATAGGTGCAATTATTTTAAATGAACAAAAACTTTGAAGTTACTTATTTGCTTATGGTTATGTAATATAATTTATTTATTATATAGATATGTAATAAACATAAACTAAAAAATTTCAACATATTGTATCCTACTTTTTTTGAAAATTCCGGTATCATGTATCGTAGTTCGTGTCATATTCATATCACTTATCACGTATGTGTGCCAGTGTTTCATAGATGGAACATCATGAACATTAGCTATGGAATATAAGATAACTTACCATGGAGATGACTAGCCAAACTTCCATTTTCAGCAAAGTCAGTGATTAAAAGCTTTTCTTCCTTTTTGTAGTAAAAGGCCACAAGAGGGAGCAAATTAGGGTGTGACAAACTTCCCAGCTTTCTCATATGCTCATAGAAATCTTCTCTTCCCACATTACTCATTTGCCTATACCTCTTTACAACCATTGCTGGTCCACTCAAAAGGATTGCCTTGTAAGATGACCCAAAGCTTCCACTGCCCAAAACTTCAGCTGACGCTCTGAGAAGGTCTTGCAATTCAAATCTCTCTGTGCCGTTCCTCACAAAATATAGTTTTCCAGCTTGTTCATTTTTCTTGTAGTTATCAGCTGCGTGCTTGGGCAATTCAACTTCCTTTCGGAGATCAGATTTATATTTAGCATCGTTCTTTTCTAGTTTTGCTGATGGGGGCTTTCCAATTTTGGATGATTGGCGGCGGTTTCGCCTATGGAAGAGCAAGGAAGCTATGCCAATAGCAGCTAATGCAATTACCCCGACAACAGCAACGATGATGGCGACTTTTGGGAGGGATCGCTTCTTGGAGGGCTTGCATTTGTCCAGAGGTGCACCACACAGGCTGTTTCCTGCTCAATCAGGCCAGGAAAATATAATGTTACATGTTTAATCTATGAATAATGTCTAGTCAGGAGATCATCTTGTGTTCTTTCTTCTGTTTTTTTGGATGATAATCATCATCATTTATATTATACAAAAATTTAGTCTTGCTATATATGACAATATATTTATTTCGATAATAAATACCAAAGTATGTAGATACATAAATGAGAGTATAAAGAAGGGATCCACATATTACTATTCTATTTTATGGCTTGCAATTCCATAATTCCACAATTCCAGCTTAGTTGCGATCCACGTGTGACATAAAATTAATCGACATAATTCATTTTCTAAAAATTTATCATCATCATTATCCTCCTCATCATCTACTCTGTCAGCGTCAATTTTTGAAAGATTAACACTCATTTGGGGACAAAAACAAAGGCAAACATGACTTTCTCAGTGATCCTAACAGTATTTCCTTGTTTTGCCTTTTGAAAAAGAAGATTAATGTTGGTTACCATAAATTGTTAGTTATTATCATCAGTATTATAATGGAAAGGACATATTTGGAACTTTTTTTAATATAATAAAGAATATAGTAATATGATAAATTATTTGGTGCTGATAAACTGTTTGGTTTTGCAATGACTTTTTTAAATTTCAGGATGAACGTGCATGCCACTGAACAAATTACTTCCAAACACCTGGACATCAAGAACAATGGTATCTTTCTTGCTATCTTTTTTAATAGTTTTCTTCTCCGTGACTTGATCCATGTACTTAGTTTATCTTTTTCATTCATATTACTTCTAATTTGTCCTCTTTAATATAGCACATCAGATACTCTGCTATGTATGAGAGATATTAAGATTCTCTTTACTCATAGTGATTACTAAAGTACCAATAATAAATTAATAATATATAAATGTAAAGCTTGATAATTTGATAGCAGGGTATCTTCAAACTTGCAGATCTTACAGTAAATCAGACTGAAAAATGCAAGTAAAGTTATACCTAACATGATTTTTGCTTAGTAAACTTTTGTTGGATAACTATGCATACCCTGCAAATGAAATACTAATTTAATGTATAAATCGGAAAGATCATGTGTTTTCTTTAGCAGAAAATCATAAGATTAACTTTTTTTCTTTTTCATTTTCTTAAAGTGCTATAAGCAACTAAATCACATTTAAGGGGAAAAATTTAAAACTAAGAATGATGTATTAGTTGCTCAAACTAATAAACTGGTACAGTTTTGGCTTTGGGACAAATCAATGAAATAAGACGTACCATTGAAAAAGCTTGAATTCTCATCACTTAGCGCAGCTGGAATTGGACCCTCAAGTCTGTTGTTAGCCAAATTTGCTACTAAATCTTTTTGTTTAAAATCAGGTATTTCTCCTTCAAACTTGTTATTCTGCAGCTGCAAATCCACAAGTTTAGGCAGTTCCGTGAGAGACTTGGGAATTTTCCCAGTAAACTCATTGTTTTCCAGATTGACTTTCCTCAAGTTCATGCCCGAAAAAGCATCACCTGGAATCTCGTCGGAGAAATTGTTATTCGACAGATACAATGCTCGAAGAGTCCTAAGTTTATTTATGTTGCTAGGCATTGGACCGTCAAAAAAGTTGTTCTTGAAGCTTATTGACTGCAAATATGGCAACTCCGAAAGGGTGTCTATGTCAATTATCCCCGATAGCCCCATGTTTTCAAGTTTCAATCCTGAAAAGCTGCCTTTCGAGCAAAGCAAGCCATTCCAGCTACACAAGTTGACAGATGTTTTCCAGTTACTTAGGGCGGTAGTATTTGTCAGAGAGTCTCTAAACTGAAGTAGAATTTCCGCCTCTGTATCACCAGATGATCCGACAATGCATACTAACAAGACATGAAGAACAATAACCCACCAAGTTATATTAGAAGCCATGATCATTGGATGTACACAATCTAAAAGGAGAATTCACTGATGCTTAAGTTAGATTCTTCGCGGAAACACAAGGGATATTCAATGCTTGTTTGGTAAGAAAATGCATGAAGAAAATGGGTTCTCTCTCTCTTCTTTTTTTTTTCCCTTTTTTTTTGGGTATTTTGGGATATAAGAAATGCGGGAACAAGATAACAAACAGAATTGAAGAGGGGTGAAATAGTAAGGGTGAAGGAGGAAGCAATGATGTCTGATGAAGAAGGGACAAATATGAAGGTGAGATTGACTAGGTCCTCTTGTAAAGTATGAGCTGTTTCAAGCCGGCTACATTTTCCGTATCGCTTGCCAGTTTGGTTAAGTTTTATTAACATTTTGTTTTGTGGTTTTAATATTTGGAATTTTGCTAAAAGTTAATATTTCCATCTAGTTTCTGATGAAGTTATATATTGTGGTCTCAGCCGTCTCTCAATTACTTACAAATTTAATGAACATTTTGACTTCATCTAATAGTACAGCAAGAGCAGGATATTAGCAGAGCTATGGTTGTATCCTCTTTAGTATTCTTTGATCTTTAGAGTCCAAATTTATGTTCTTGAAGCCAGAACATGTTCAAGTTATATACTCCCATCTTCCTATCTAGATGAAATATAAAATGAGTGATATTGATTCATGGATGAGATTTTTTATATTGTACTTTATTGTTATTTTATTTTTTACTATGGGTTGAAAGAATTTAAATAAACACGCACCTCAACCACTGCCAAGGTTCAAAACTTCACCCTCTTTACGTATGGGTTGAGGGTAACCATTGGAGCAAACTCTTTAGTTCATTAATGAGATTCTCGTATAAAAGTTAGCATCTCATTTTTGGTCTTTCTTTACCCTCTAATAGTCTATATCTATATATATATACATGTATAATAAGAAAATTTAATTTTTTGACTTTGGTTTTTAATTTTTGGTATAGCCGTATAGGATTAGAATTTAAATACAACTGAAACACTTTTAAAGTTTCTAAATTTATTTTAAAGCAATTCAATATCTATCTATATCTATATAAATATATAATAACATACATTTTAATTTCTTTATCTTCATTTTTGCTCCCAGAATTTAACTAGAATCAAAATTCTTTTATATTCTTCATCTAGTGTTAGATTATAATTAAAATTAAAAGTTTTTTTTTTTCAAAATTATTTATATGACACTCTCAAATCCGGGTAACTTCAAATTCTAGTTATAGTGAGTTTTACATGGTACTACTCATTCAACATAATAATAATGGCATAAATATAATTACTAATTAATTATTACAATATATGTCTAACTCGATATCTCATGTTCTTAGACTTTTAAATCTTGGCCTAAATATAGATTAATACCTTGAACTTTAAAAAAAAATCACTTTTTAGGATTGTCTTATCAATTTTTTCAATTAGGAGATTAAACTTTTTTTTTCCACTTTAGGGATTGTCTTATCAATTTTTTCAATTAGGAGATTAAACTTTTAATTTTTTATGATTGTGTTTAATTGATAGTGTCATGTCAGAAAATTGATTACATGACAGTGACACGTGAGTAAAAAATATTTATGTGTAATATTTAGTCTCATTTTAACATTTATTCAATTATTTTTTTGTACCAAAAAGGTTAAATATAGGACCATTATTAATTTTAAAGTATATTATTATAATTAAAATTTTAATTAATATAAAACCATTATTAATTTTTAAAAGTAAATTTAATGATAAATTTACCCTTTTGGTAAATTTTACTTTTTTTGGTAAATTTAATATTTTAAAGTAAATTTAAAGTAAAATTAATAATGGTCTTATATTTATCTTTTTTGATAAAAAAAATTAATTGAATAAATGTTAAAATGAGACTCAATATTAAATATAAGTATTTTTTAGTCACGTGTCGCTGCCATCTCATCAATTTTCTGATGTGGCAATATCAATTTAAATGTAATTAGAAAAATTTAAAAGTTTAATCCTCTAATTAAAAAAATTGAGAAGACAATCCCCAAAGTGGATTTTTTTTTTTAAAAAAGTTTAATCCCCTAATTGCAAAAATTGAGAAGACAATCCCCAAATGGAAAACATTAAAAGTTCAGGGTATTAATCCATAAGTATGCCTTAAATCTTTAACACATGATAATGTACATAATATTTATTACAATATTTCTAACTATTACAAATAGTACTCTTGTTTCTATTCGTTCATTTTTTTCGTTTGCTTTATCATTACCCGAATCTTTAATTTGCTTTGGCTTCGCTGAAAATATTTAATTTCAAGCTAGGGTGAACATGTAATTGCTCAACAAGTATTAATAATTGATTAATAACAACAAAATCAAGAATCAAATATTATGTCTATACTAAACTTCAAGTGTGATAACCCGGGATTTCAAATAATCCAAATTTCACGAATAATTTTTTTTTATTTAATAT
This sequence comes from Panax quinquefolius, assembly GCA_020205615.1. Classification (NCBI taxonomy): domain Eukaryota; kingdom Viridiplantae; phylum Streptophyta; class Magnoliopsida; order Apiales; family Araliaceae; genus Panax; species Panax quinquefolius. Next base: position 61,396,429 of record CM035168.1, read on the forward strand.
TAACATTGACTGTTAATATTGTACTGTGTATCTGTGATACGAGTCTCGAGTTGTGGTCAATTTGTGTATTGACTGAGAAATTAGAGTAGAGTTGTGCTTAACAGCTTTAGAAAACCCTAACCCTAATTTCTGGATAGGGATTTGGTAGAAAATGCAATTAAAATAATTGTATTGATGGATACGTGTTTGTACTGTATAGGAATGTTGATCAATAATTGATCAGATAAGGTTTGTAATTAATAAACCCTAATAAGGGATTAGAAACCCTAATCTCAGATTTAGAAAACCAAATGTATAGTTAAAAACCCTAATCGAAAGCCGGGAAACCCTAATTTCATATCCGGAAATCCTAAACCCTAATTAGGAAACCCTAATTTTAGTTTCAAAATTTTAATTTTCTAAATTAACACCCTAATTTAGAAAATCCTAGAAAGTTAGTGATTTAAAACCTAAGGGTTAAAACCTTAAGGTTAAACCCTAAGGGTTTGTGCAATTGTCAAGAATGCCATTAAATTTGGGGAAAAAGACCAAAATGCCCTTTTAAGTATATTTTATTATGTAACTTGTAATTTTTGCTAGCAACTTTAGTTGTTGAACCACTACATTGACTTGGTGACTCATTAAACTCTAGCAAATCAGTCTATAACATCATCTAGGCAAGCAAGATTCATTGCATCATATATTATATAAAGATATTGAGAGAGAGAAAGTGTAACCATTTTACTTATTTCCTCTCCAAGCTCTCACCAACTTCGTCTCTCTCTAAAGTCACGAGTTAGACTAGTGTATCAGTCACATTTTAACTCTCTAGAACACCTAAAATCAGATTGGAGAGCATAGATCAAGATTTGGAAACTAGAAGGTATAAGCCCTAAATCTATTTTGATCATGTATGCTTAAGTCAAATTTATGTTTTTGTGTTTATATAAGTGTTATAAGGTGTTTTATGATGATCTATGGTGATATACCATAGATCCATAGCATCAAAGTGGTTAAAAAGTAGAGTTTTTCAAAACTGTTCTTGAACTCAAAATGAGGTCTGACAAGCTAATGTTAGAGGCTTTAAATCTTTCCCTGTTCACGCTTTTTAATGTTTTATGTTTTGAATCGATAGTCTGATATGAGATCTTTATTCTGCAAGTGAAAGCTCAGTAATTAGATGTCTAGATTTCATTTTATTCGTGATCAAACACCGCCACCAAGTTTGACCTAACAAATCTAGGTAACCCGAACGTAAAAAAGCTGGTCCGACAAGTTTTTATATTGCCTTGACCTGTCAGTATTTAGGTGTTATATTAATGCTATGATAGCTAGTGTGTAGTTTGATATGTGTACTTGAGATCTATACCTTTAGATCTCTTAAATAACAAACATGTGAGATTTTATGAACGGTCAAACCAGGCCATCCGGTCATGAATATGATTTTCTGGAAATTCCAGAAATTGCTTGGATGAACTTTCTGACAGGTTTTGACTAGATCGAATCTGGTTATTGTGTTATACTCTGACTGATTTGTTGCTTGCTATATGTTCCTTGACATATGGGCTATGAATTAAAACCTTAATAACATTATTACAATGACTAGAACATGTAAATAATTGAGCTTCAAGATGGCCAGTCGAACTATCTGGGTTTTTGGAAAACCCAGAAATGTTCTGACAGTGACTTATAAGGCTTGGATCGTACATCTGAGTTATGTTATAACGTTGTTAATGGTTGATTCTTGTAGTGTTACATAAACACTACAAGATCATGGTTAGAAATTGCCCAGAAACATTTTGGATTGAAAATTACACACGGTCAAACCATGACCCTTGAACTCGAGTCTGACAGTGTTCTTGAGCTCAAGAACACCTAAGACTATAGAATGTGTCGCTAAAGGTCTATAGCGACGGTTTATTTAATTTTATTTTCCTAATTTCCAAAAAATGATTAAAAATAGAAAATAAATTATAAAAATAATTAAAAATGGTTTTAAAAATTATTTTAAATTATGAAAAATATATTATTTTTGACCAATTGGAATATTTTTCTTTAATATTTATAATTATTTAAATATTAAAGGTATTTAATTTATTTAATTAGTGTATTAAATAAATTAGAGGAAAATAATTTAATATTTTGAAAAATCATTTTAAATAAGAATAATGTATTTAAAAATATTTTGAGTTATAAAATGTAACTTTTAATATTTTTAGAGAATTTTATTAATAAATTAATATTAATGATATTATATTTATTTAATTATTAAATTAAATAAATAAGTTAAAAATAATTTTATTAATTTAAAAATCATTTTAAATGAGAATAAAGTGTTAGAAAAATATTTTGAATTATAAAATATAATTTTCAATATTTTGGAGAATTTTCATTAATAAATTAATATTTATGATAATGATTTATTTAATTATTAAATTAAATAAATGATAGAAAAATGATTTTATTGATTTAAAAATAATTTAAAAATTGAAAAAATAATTTAAAAATATTTTAAGTTATAATTAATGACTTTTAATATTTGGATAATAATTTCATTAATATTTAGATATTAATGGTGATGATTCAAAATAATTTTTACTATTTTAAAAATCATTTAAGTAGAATATTGTTGATTTAAAAAAATTATGTGTTATTAATAATAGCTTTAATATTTTGACCAATATGTTATTAATATTTTTATATTAATGATGATAAGATTATTTGATAATTAAATCATTTTAAATGATTCCGATATTTGAAAAATTATTATAAATTATAATAATTGCTTATAAATTATTAAAAGCTTCCGAAAAATATTATTAATGATATTTGACTTATCTAAAATAATATTGAAGCTTAGAAACCGAATTTACTTGACAATAACTGTGTTAATTGTCGGATAGGTTGACTAGAACACCGAGAATAGACCAAAGTCCAACCAGACCGAAATAGTTAGACTTGTTAAGTGTTTATATAGGTTATAAACACTGATGTGACTATGTAATAATGTGTTTAGGAGAAGTTTGACTGTGAATTACAGTGTTGCGTGTTATGAAATATTGTGCTAATTGTGAGACCGATATTATTGGTTATAGATCTTCAAAGCGATAAGTTTATCAGATAAATGTAATCGTGGAAGAGGCAAGTTTCCTAACTCAACCTTGAGTTATATTCATTCAATTATTATGGTGGTTAATTATTGCTAATTATACCACGTCCAGGGATTTATTGTTGATTATTCGCAGTTAGTGCATGTTTAATAATTCAAATTGAATTACTGATTCGAAAAATATACATTTGTAGAATAACTGTTGTTGGATATTCATATCCGTAGAAGCTAGAATTGACAGTATAGATAATTCCTGTTTATTGTCAAATTATGTTGAGAAATGTCTTAGCTAATTATTCTGGCTAGACAAACATTTGTTAGAACTTGATAGATTCGAAAAGAGAAATCAATTATTATTGACAGATCGATGCCAATTATTTCGGCTAGATCGAGAAGTAATTAGAATTTAAAATCACAGTATTTTGTTGTTAAATAAAAATCTTGATTCTGAGACTGAGAAGAACAACCTTTTATATAAAGGAAACATTTTATTGGTCGTAAATTCGACTACTGCGTGCTATGTTTAAGTATTATGCATAATATAGGGTACAAGGAGTCATTTCTAGAAAGTACTTGCAGAGGGGTATGATTTAATCTTTATGGTTATCTCGATACACTTCGAGTATATATCAAAGTAAATCTTTGATATCTACCCGAGAAGATAAGTTCAAGATCTTGTGTGATCACTCAGCATAAATCTGGAAAACATTCCACTTTGCTATTTCGTAGAATTGATTCTTGATTATTCATTAGAATATCGTAGAAACTTTGAAAGAGTTATACTATATCATTATCAGATTATTGTTGCATAAGATGCCAGAAGACTTGTTATTTATTCCTATAAATTTATTGTATGACTTAACTTGCGGGGCAAACTTGTTGCTCACCCTTGCTAAATAAAACTTTTCAATTTAGGGGGACGAAAGTTGCAGAAGGTCTTCTTGAAGAAGAACAAAGGAAAAGGCATAGTTATAAATTAGTTATGATGAACAATATTATTATTATGTTGAATTGTATTGTAAACCCTTTTTGTATATCTAAGGGGTATGTCTGTAATGTTAAGGTTAGTGGACCTGGGACTTATGTATTAACAATATCTGTTAATGAGTTATATATTCCTATTTATAAATAAATTGGTAGTTAGATGTTATATTTTTGTGGATCGTGAGCACCAAACTCGGGGGTCAGGTAACCCAGATTTGGGGACGTCACATCAACAACTGAACAATAGTTGTGAAAACATTTTAATAACTCTAAACAACATTACTTTTTGTTTAACATTTTTGAAACATATACTGAGTGGTTATAAGACCATGAACCTTTTCATTTCGCAAACGGTTTAACAGTAATTCAACTGTAAACCATTTTTATTTTCATCGAGACACGCTAGGTGATCAGCCTATTGTACCATATGTTGTATAACATTATAAGGAAACGACAATGTAGACACTCGAAATTTTGCTTTCCCTGTACTAACCTTGTAGGAGGGTAAAAGCATAATTTCACTTTGGAGATAACCCCGAGGGAAGGCAAAATCATCATTTCACCCCAAAGAAAACCTTGTGGAGAAATCAAAATGCGATTGATGCCCAGACACGACGCGGACCGAATGAGGATCGCAAAGCTGAAGAAAGGGCCACAAGAAGCCACCACAACCATTATGGAACTACGAGCTATTCAAGACAAGCCAATTGACAACCCTTGGGAATCAAAAAATACCTTTCAGCTAATTGTATCTTCTTGTCGAAATCTAATTTCAACAGACTCGACCTTATTTCGCAGCCTTCAGTAGAAACCTTTTGGGCTTTTTGGGTATGGAGCTCAACTTTTGCCGGGCTGCGACCCAAGTAACGAACTTCGAGATGACTACGACTAAACTGCAGGTATAACTACAGCTGGCCATAAGTATACCTGCAGCTGGCTGGATGGTATTTAAACCAAGATCAGTAGCTCATTTGGGAAAAAAAGAGGAAGAAGAAGTTAGAGAGAGAAAGGCTTGGATCTTCACATCTTTCATCATATTTCAGTTGTTTAATCTTAGATCTTGTATACTTTGAGTGTTTAGAGTGATATAGAGTGATCCTAAAACAAAAGAAGCTTGTTCACACATCCCCCAAGGTGAAAAACACTCATTTTGATCACTTTCTTTGTAAATATTGTTATAAATACTAGATCTATATAGATATAGCGATTTCTACCATTTAAACTTGTTGTTATATATATATATATTGTGTAATAATTGGTAGATCTTGAGTTTTTTTTATTATATTGTGCATATATTGTTAGAAACTAAGTTATTTGACTAGATCTAGCCAGATCTATCACTTTAACCGGTTATGGAGCTTGAAGTTCCAATCCATAAGCTAGATTGGCTTAGATCTATAGTATATCCTGTCATTATACTAGTTTTGGTCAGTCCCGATCACTCCGTAGAGCCCTAGATCTATATCTAAAGGTGAAGGGGTCTTAATGACTTGTAATGGGGATTTTAATTAATGAAATCATCTATTATCAAGTTAAGGATATGTTGTATATATGTTTAAACTATAATAATGTAAGCCTAAGAATCCCGGTGTCGAGATCTAATTATCGGATCTTGACTAGATTCCCACGATGGACTTCTAGTTTACTATGTAATGTTTAAATAATGCAAAATCATTGTACATGTAATTTTGAATCTTAAAACGAGTTTGAGGGGTTCGTCTTGAGAATTCAGATTTAAGATCCCGTGATAATGGAAATCCTATAATTGAAGTGGTTCGAGTCTATTGAGATGGCTTTCATGCCCGATGATAGCTCGACCCTTTTGGCGCTTTATTGTATACATTATCACCCAAAAATGATTTTCAAATCAAAATTGCAAAGAGCTTTCACAAATAATAAAGCGATTTGGGTAGATCGCCTAATAAACATAAAGATAATAAAAGAAAGTATCAAACGTCCTCGATTACTATTTAGGTGGAGGATTTATGTTTTTCTAAATTATCATTTGAAATGTATATTTTGTCTAAAAATGAACTTTTAGCTAAATCAAATCCTTCGTGTGCAAAAGAGGAACAACACTACTTTCAAACAACACAAATAAATCCTAGAAAAGACTTTAAAATAAAAGCACCGAGCATAATAAAATACACACACACACACACAAACACACTTTATGCATAGGAAATCAACAAGATGCGGTAACCGTGTTTTCATAGAAGTTGGGGGTGCCTAACACCTTCCCCTCTCTTAAGAAAGCCCCCGAACTCTATGAATCTCGGGTTACATACCAAATGTTACGGAGTCACATATCGGACCATATTGCGAAAATCTTCAAAATTGGATGAGTTGGTACATCCATTTAAATCATACCAACTGGCAGCTCTGTCTCATTCGGTCCAATCATCAAAATCATAAATAATTAATCTTTTCAAATAGTCGACATTTATATCGGTTCCTTTTCCTAAAATCTCACCCTTTAAATAAATCAATCGACATAGCGAAATACAAAAGGGTAGAAACAAACACATTAAGGAAACACATAATTTTTTTTCGGCGTCCACAGGTGGCGACTCTACTAGGGATATAGAGGGCTTAAGCCGCATTCAATCTTTTAGATTTACATTCTACATATACATTTTGCGTGAATAATCTTTGTATGTGATAAATGTCTTAAAACTTTAAACGCTTTATGTTAATGCCTCGCATAATATATTAGTGCCTCACACAATGTCATTATTTGCATCCGGTGAGGACAATGAATGTATGTTGTGAGATTCCTCCACCAGGAGACAAACCCGTCGGCTGTTTATTACTGAACTCTATAGAGTGTTCTCTTGATAGGCTCAAGAAAGACACCACTCAAATCCGCTCCAATTGAAAGATGAACGTTTTCATCAAGTGAATTGCGAAGATCTGGGAATCAATTTCAAAAAGCCCATGAGAGAAATCCTAAGATAGATCAGCCTCTGATAAACCCAATGCGCAGGATGTCTCTTCATGCCCTGTTACTTTCTGAATATATAAATGTCATCCATCTTAAACTGTCATTTGTATGTCCTTCTAATCTTGTCAGCAAGACGACTAACCCCTTGTTTTGAAGGAAAAATTAAAAAATCCTTAAACTAATGCATAATATATTATGAATCCATATCACCTACCAATATCAAGACTAACTAAATGTCAGTTTTGTGTAAATTGGTCCTAGAATTCGGTTCCGAGCTAAAAAGGCACGATTATCGCCAACCAAAATGACCGAGGGAAGTTCTTCAAAACATATTCCCGTATCCTGAGAGGATTTTGAGGAATTCAAGAAACAGATTGCTGAAATAACCGTCCTATTAAGAGAACATTGTAAAATCGCTTGGGAACCTAAACTAAAAACTATAACTAAATCCTCTGCACAAGGAGATATGCGAGTACCGGGAAAAGGAAGTGAGATACCAATACCCACTCCAATATCCCAAACCGATAGTGGATCCACCAAAGAGCTCGCTAGTAAAAGCTCCACTTGGGTTAGGAATAATTAATTAAACTCTTTTAATTAATTAGCCACCTAATCTTATTAGGAATATATGAGAGTAACTTTTATTAATTAATTCTAAAACTCCTTTAGGAATTAAATAATAATAATAATAATAAATAATAATAATAATAATAATAAATAATAATAATAATAATAATAATAATAATAATAATAATAATAATAATAATAATAATAAGACTTTTCTTATTAATTTATATTTAATATTTCCAAAATATTAAATAATAAATATTCGTATATTTAATTTATTCTATCACCATAGATTAAAATAAATACACTTAACTTATTATTACGATTATGCCATTTACTTCTTAAATAAATATTTTTTCTCTTATGGTGTGATCCTTTAGGTTCTCCACATTAAACCTAGGTTGTGAATAAATTAGTTAGAACAATTCTAATCTCATTTGAATAAATAAATTAAACTATTAATTTATTTAATTAAATAATAATAATTCTACAATAAGGATAAGTCTCCTTAGCGATTAACGATTTTCCAGATAATATAGATTTCAACATTAATCATAGAAGAACATTTGAGTAAATAGTTACCGTACAATTCAATCCTTCCACCATACAATGTCCCAATTAAATATAAGACATGGAATTACTGTCAAGTCTTATTTTATTTAATTATATGTATTTCGATTCTTAAATGCATAACTCCAAATAATGCAAATTAGAAACTCCTTTCTAATTTCATTCTACCTTGGCCAAGGACTATTGGGTTGTAATTTATCGAATCACATAGGTTATTCTCTTCTTTTACTAGAAGCGGTAGATTCTTTATTGATCATTCATTATCTCCATGTATAAATTATTACACCCAAGCATACCCTTTGATATACCCTAAGGATTTTAAGGAATATGTCAAAGTATAATTTATCATACACAAGATACTATGATGATCTCAAGTGTAAGGATCACTTGTACTACGTACTATCACTAAAGGAATTCCTATTGACAGACAAGTAAAACTCTATTAGGTATTCCTTAGCGAGTCATGTTCAGTGAACTTATTCTCAAATAAGCACCTACATACTTGCTGCAACAACCGAGAAAATTGGATTATTTGTAAATAATTTTATTTGAATAAATAATGAATAAAATTATAATATATGTTATTTATAACGAGTAAACAAGATGAAGGTTGTTCTATAACCTAAAAGTGGCGTAATATCTTATTATTCTGGCTACGTGGTAGAATTAAGGTGTTTGAATTTCCAAGACAAAAATAAAAACTTTTCGAGAAATTTTCCAAAAAATACTATTCATCCATTTCTGCTCAGGAATTATTTTTGAACTTCCGAGAAATACGTAATGATAAAGAATGATGGTTTATGTAATAATAATTTAGTTATGACAAACACAGTTTTTCGCCTGCGTACTAAGTTCGAGAATGTTTAGAAAAGTAAAGATTGAATGAATGACGATCGTATAATAAGAAAGTATTATACGAGGCAATGAATACGAGTATGATACGAAGTATTATACAAGTATATACAAAAGATACCCTAACGTATATGATGAATGATTATACGAATTAATGTATGAGTAGAATACGAGGATTATACATTAAAAAGCTTAAGCCAATTGTAATGGACTAATATAATTTATATAGGAATTGGGCAAGCTCAAGTGCAATCTTTTTATGGCCCAAAGATAAGAAATGAAAGCCCAATGTAAGGCCCAAAGTTAATTAAACATAAGCCCGAACCAAGAACTGGACCCGTGGATCGAACCAATAGGTCACCGAGTGAGAAAAAACCATGGGGCAACCCATGTGGCCCCCCCATGAGTGAGTCATGGCTGGCCAACTTGGTGGCCAAGGAAGAGATAGGATTTTAGAGGAGGTGGGAATAGTAAGGAGGTGGGTGATTATGACTATAATGCCCTCACTTTGGAAATCCTATAAATATGAGATCTTTAGTTCATTTGTTGCCTTGTGTTAATTAGAGCTAATGTGGCGCCCCAAAAATTAGGTATACCACCAACATCTTAGAGCTATATACGATATGACATAAATCGTGAGTTTAAATACAAATATAAATACTACATAGATATTATACAAACTCGAAACAAAAAAGTCCTCATTACAATTATTATCACCTTAATTATTTCACGAATAGTGAGGGACTACTAATCTTATCTTGGGGACCATCACCGTTTCCCAGGCTAATTCGTCGGCTATATTCTCATTTCACGAAGAGACGTTGAAAGAAAGGTGAGCTCAACTAGCCTTTGATAAAATATTATGACTAAGATAATGCGAGAATAAATTATCAATAGTCTTCAACAATATTAAAGCGATAAAATCTGATAAATGACGGTTTAAGCTGCGGCGAATATCGCGATCCATTAAAAAGTCGTCGAGTAGAAAATAAAATCTACTATCTTTTATGATTTTAAAAGGTTTTTCATCACCTGTTATATTTGCGAGACTCGGCTTTAATAAATAATCCACATCATCGAATCACCCACCTTTTCTGACGAGATATATATTCTTAGTATCGCGATCACAATTATTCACGCACTACTACGGGCGAAGAATAGTTGTGTATTCATTAATAGTCATGATGCGTACCAACAAGCGTCCATCAATGCACTACTACTGACCGAGGATTTTTAATCACATCATTTGTAACATTACAGTCGCCATTTCACGAATAATCCTGAATTATAATCATACCAAGTCCATCCACTCTACTCTGACCCGTTGGATGACTTTAAAAAAAAAAATAACATATGAGGATGATGATGATGATATAAGAATTCAATAAAACAAGTTCAAGAATTATTTTATCCGAGAATTATTAACGTCCAAATTATCGACATAATCTTTGTTTTCGTAAGTAAAATTCAAGAATGATCGAAGAATATATCAGTGTGAAAGATCTTTGGATGAAGCGCGAATATCGAGGATATTCTACTAATTTCATGGAGTATAGAAGTCAAGTTTTAACCAACCGGGTATAATAAAGAATGGAATAACAAAGAATCACCACCGTACGTACAGTGCATATAGGCCAGTTATTCAATGAGAATAATAATAACAGAACCGAGTCGGGTGAAATTCACTGCGCTGAGGATGTTCCAAATGAGAATAATAAAGACGGAACCCGGTCGGTGTAAAACATGCAGCAGCAGATGTTCTTGAGAATAATAAAAGGCGAACGGTCGGTGTAAAACACAGAGCGAGGATGTTCCAACGGAGAATGATAAAGACGAAACGGGAACCGGTGTAAAACACACGAGCGAGGATGTTCCAACGAGAATAATAGAAGAATGTCACCAAGTATAGGGGTAAGATGGCAGCGTAATCTGAGTTATTCCAACGCGAATAATAAGCGATGGAATAACATAAGGATTTCACCAAGTATAGGGTATGCAGCATTATCACAGGGTTATGTATAGGTATGCCACTTTTACGGAGTTATTCAATGAATAATAGTGAATGGAATAACGAAGTTCTCTTCAAGAAGAAAGAATAACACCCTCACTAGTAAAAAGAACCGAATATGGAAGTAGTGAAGTAGCGGAATACTCTTCTTCTTTTACATAACTTTCTCTATACTTCTCTATAATTTCTCTCTCTAGAGTTTCAATGAATTAAGTGAAAATAATGAAGGAATGAGCTTCTTTTTATAGGAAAATGGAATGCATAGTAACTAATCCATGAGCGAATCAAGATTGATTTACTTTAATCTGACGGTCCATATTTAAAGAAAAATCTTAAATAAAATATAATATATTCTATTTATATAAAAACATTTTACTATGCAAACCTTATGCAATACTATGCAAAACACTATCTGAAAACACTATGAATCTATGCGTAATAAAATATAATATATTCTATTTATAGAATAACTTTAATAAAGTATTCTATTTTATATAAAAAGATGTTTCGAATAAAACAAAAGCGTCATTATCGCTATAATAATTCATATTATTAATCGAATGATAATGGAATCTAACTGAGGTGACTTCTCACATAAGCATCGATAATAATCTGGGTGTGTCTTCTTATGCAACCACACGTATTATTGTACTTTTACTCTACCAGTAGTTCAACGATTGAATTACGGTGAAAACTTCCGTAGTTATTTCAATAAAATATTTTTTGTCTTTTCTCGATCCACGATAATAATTACATTGTGAGGTCCACCAATGATTGGTAGTTATGCGAATATTCCTTGCTAAACCGAATATTCTCAGAGCAATCGAATATAATATAACCACTTGCATACTTTTGAAATTTATAAATATTACCCAATGCACTATAACATTATATCAAATTATTCCATAATATTCAAAATAATATTTATAGAAAATTCATCTTTATTTATTAAAAATTCAGGGTCTTACGGACCTCCCTTCTTTATGAAATTTAAGCCTCGAAATTAGAATGCGATACACGGTATTAATCGAAGAGGTAAGGATACCTTGATTTCATTTGATTCTAACTCCCAAGTCATTTCCTCGACATCGTGGTTTCTCCACAAAACTTTGACTTGAGGTATAACCTTGGGAAGCGTAGAATATGTTCCTTCTTATCAAAATTTGAACGGAACCTCTTCATACGTTAAAAATCTTCCGCTATTTCATCCGGGTTCTAACTTCGATAATATGGTTCGGCTCTTTCACATATTTACGTAACATGGATATATGAAAAGCGTTATGAGCAGAGCATATTTGGCGGTAAAAGCGAGTCTATAGGCGCAGTTCCCTACTCGATCGAGGATTAAAATGGACCGGATGAATCGAGGATTAAGTTTTCCTCTTTTCCAAATCTTGTAACTCCTTTCCACGGGCGACTTTTAACAACACGCGATCTCCTATATCAAATTCCACGTCCTTTCGATGAAGATCACATAACTCTTTTAGCCGATTTTGAGAGTTTTTATACGTTGTCGGATCGTTTGAATCTTTTCGTAGTAAATGCATTACCAACTCAGGTCCCAAACAACGTTGCTTCACCCACCTCATCCCGACATCTTTGGAGAACGACACTTTCTTCCGTCTGGCGCTTGAATGGAGCCATGCCGATACTTGCTTGATAAGCTTTGTTGTTGTAGGAAAACTCCACCAATGGTAGAAACTCCCTCGAAATCAAGAACACAGAGTCTTAATAGATCTTCAAGTTTGAATAGTCCTCTCATTGTCAAAGTCGTCGAGGATGATATGCCACTAAATCGTGAAGTCTGTGCCATAGCTTTTTGCAAACCAACCCAAAATCGAAGTGAATCTTGGGTCTCGATCGAAACTATGGATCTTAGGCATACCATGCGATGCTTACAATCTCGTTTATGTACATACGAAAAGAGGCGTTCAAGTGTATAAGTTTCTGCAGACGTCGGTAAGAAATGAAGCGGACTTGGTCGATCTATCATGATGACCCAAATCGCATCAATGCCTTGAGAAACCTTAGGAAGACCGTGTTGAAATCCATGGTAATGTGCTCCCACTTCCATTACGGAATTTCAAGTGGTTCTTGATGGACCTTTTGGTACTTGATGCTTCGCTTTAACTAGCGTTGACAAGTTAGACACCTTGAGATAAGCAGCATATCTCTCTTCTTCGTATTGCTCCACCAAAATGTATGGCGAATATCATGATACATTTTGGTACTCCCTGAGATGGATTGCAAATGGTGTGTTATGCGCCTCCATCATGATATTATACTTTAAATCGTGGTCGTTAGGAACACAAAGTGCAGAGTTGACTTCGAAGTATTCCTTCTCATCGATTCTTGCTTCCTGCATAGCACCCTCTTTTGCACTTTCTTTCTCTGCGCATCGGCTCCGTGTGCGTAGCTTGGCGACTTTAAACTTTATCGATTAAAGCCTGTTTCTACTGCATTATATTCGCTATCATCACGTGCGTCTCCAGTCTTTAACTCTATCTCCATCCTTGCTTGCAAGTCACAAAATGGGCCTTTATTGTTGTGATAACACTTTCGTGCTTGCATACGATCTTCTACTCAATGCGCCATACTACCGTTAAGCTTTTCAGGATGGTATTGGATGGTATGATCATAATCTTTCAACGATTCAAACCAACGTCGTTTCGCATGTTGAGTTCCTTTTGAGTGAAGAAATATTTGAGGCTTTTATGATCAAGTAAAGATCTCCACTTTCTCCCGTACAAGTAATGCCTCCAAATTTTAAGTGCAAAGACAACGGTACCGCCAACTCCGGATCATGAGTAGGATAATTCCTCTCATATTCTTTGAGTTAATGCGTGAGGCATAGGCTATAACTTTTCCATGTTATAAGAACACACATCCGACCCTTTTGCTCGAAGTCAACATGTGATGACAAATCCTCCAGAGCCGAGATGGTATTGTCCCGGACCGAACAGGTCTTTGAAATAAGTCTCTTCTTGAGTTCTTGAAAACTCTTCTCATTCTTCGGCTCCAGCAGAACTTTGTGTCTTTTGGTCGGTTGAGTCGATGGAGTAGCGATTCGAAAAATCCTTCCACGAATCTCCGATAATAACCCATTTAAACAAGAAAGCTACGTGCTTCGGTCCATTGATTTAGGTTGTTCCGACTTTGAATAGCTTCTCTTTCTTTGGGTCAGCGGATATTCCATGACTTGATACCATGCCCAAGAATGCTACTTCTTGCTTGCGAACTCGCATTTCTTGACTTGGCATAAAGCTTATATTCACGTAGCTTTTGGAGAATTCGACCTCGAGTGTTGCTCATGATCTTCACGACTTTTTGGAATAAATAAGGATGTCATCAATAAAGACGACCACAAAGTGATCTAAATATTCCTTGAATACTCGGTTCATCATATCCATGAAGGCGGCGGGGCATTAGTCGATCGAAGGACATGGTAGGAATTCATAATGCCGTCTGAAGTTCTCGAAGTCATCTTTGGAATGTCGTGGTTCTAATCTTCAATTGGTGATATCCGGAGCGAAGATCAATCTTTGAAAAATTTGGCTCCTTCAAGCAATTCAAGCGGGTCATCAATACGTGGCGATGGATACCTATTTTGATGGTGACATGATTCACTCCAGATAATCAATCTTGTCACAAAGTCGCGTACTTCCATCTTTCTTCTTCACGAATAGAGCGAGGAGCACCCAAAGGAGAAGTACTAGGGCGAATAAAGCCAATGTCTAACAATTCTGCGGTTGGGTCTTTAACTCCCGAGTTCAATAGAGCCCATTCGATATGGGGCTTTGGAAATAGGTTTTGTCTGGGGTTGGTCGATACAAAATTCATTTCACGCTCACAGGGTGGCTGTGAAGTTCTTGGGAATCGTCGGAAATTTATTAACAATAGAAATATCGCTCAAAAGCGGCGTATTTTGTTTAAATCGCGGACATGAGCTAAGAAAGCTTGACATCCATTTTTCAATAAGCGAATAGCTTTATGGCTTGAGATGGCCGTGATTGATTTTAATGGTTTGGTCGTTTGAATTAGCATAATAGGTTGATTAGGAATATGAAAGCTAACAACCTTACGAAAACAATTAATTTTTTGCATTTATAAGTAGTTAACTCAATCAATCCCTTAGAATCACGTCGAAATGCAAGTATTTTAATGAAATAAGATCGGCGGTAATGTGAGGGTACAGATTTAGACAAACAAGACTTATAAGCGATGGATGTAATGAAGGTTTCTCCCAGCGGAGTTTCCAGATAAAGTCAAAGTCTAATTTCTCCGGTCAAATTTAATCGATGAGTATGCCAAGTAGGAGAAATAAAAGAATGGGTAGAATCCGTATCAAATAAAGTGTAGACTTCATTAGAGTTTATGATAAGCTTACGTGATGACCTCATTCGGGTTCCTTGCTCTCTGAGGAGGTCACAACAAACGCTCTCCCTTGCACTCTAGGTTTTGACTTTTCTGGACTACCTTTGGTGCCTCCGTAGTCTAGTTGAATTTGTCTTGATGGCAAAAATCGAGCTAAAGTGACCTTCTCTTCCACAATTATAACATGCTTTGACGGCATGGCGATTCGAGCGATGTGTCCCTCTTCTCGCATTTGAAGCATATGATAGGTGGTCTTTCTCCTTCCTAACAACGGGTCCTTTGGTGTTAATTTTCCACCAAGAATGTCACCAAGTATAGGGTAAATGGCGTATAAAAGTTATTCCAACAAATAATAAGACATCTTAGAGCTAAGCCATTATATTATTCTAGAGAAAAGTAAGAGCTATACTTTGCTAATTCAAGAAGAAGAAGAAAGAAAACTTGAACTTCAAAGGTAATGAACCTTTAAACCACTAATCTTTATTTCTTCATTGGTAGTTTGATAGAGAAGTGATTATTGGTAGAGCATGTATCATAAGGAGTAACAAAGATGGCTATTAGTGGACATAAACCTTAATAAACCATGTTACAAGTGGAATCATAATCATAGAATTATGAACTAATGAAGAACATATGAAGAATTGTCATTTTATTATTGATGGACAAGTTTAAAACCATCGTGTATAGGATTAGATGATATATGCTTGGTTAGGATGATAGAATAATGGAATGAATCCATTTTGAACGGTATAAAAATCTCAGGTAACGAAGTTATGGCAAAATTTACGAGATTAGACGATAATCGTCGAAATCGTGAAAGTTAAAAGTCACCATTTAACTCAGAAACCTTGGTTTTAGATGGAGTATAGTATAACTTTGAATTTTAGAGTTGTGGACTCGAGAATGATTGAATTCCGACTTAAAATAAAGAAAAGAGCTATAAACATTCACGAACGTTTAACGAACGCGTAATAAAGAACTTAATCAGTGAATTCTGTGTTAACAGATTCGAAAATGTAAGATTTTCTAATGAAATCGTAGTACACATGATATATGAGCTAACGGCTTTAGAACGAGCCAATTTCAACTTATAATGAGTAAATTATGAGCCCAGAAAGATTGCAATAGAAAAATTAGAAAAATTTCTTTGAGGCAGGGCCGACGCCACAGTGCTGCCCAAGGTTATAAAGCTGGTGCCGTAGTGCCAAGACAAAACCCTTACCTACTGTTAAGTGGCGCCGCAACGCAGCCCATAGTATAAAATATAGCGCCGCAACACCAAGGCCAAGGCATAGAGATTGCTAACTCGCGCTGCAGTGCAAGCCATACAAAGGAAGCTGGCGCCGCAGCGCTAGCACTAGGAAAATGATGGTGAAGAATAGCAATGAATGTAAAGGAAATGTAAATTGATTGAACTTGAATTATAACCTTAATAAATTTAAAGTAACATCATTAAGGATGATAAATAACCTTAAGAATTACAACTAAAGGTTGACGAAAGTTACGATAATATAAACACAATGTAATACGATAAATCATAACGAATGTTAACCAGTCTAATGAATGATTAGATTGAGAAGAAGGGGAAGATAGATTAGTGACCATACTTGATTGTTTATGACCTAATGTGGTATGTTATGTACTTATGTAATGTAGAATCCTTAAAGACTTAAAAGGAAAGTGTATTAACTGTAGAAGACGCTAAAGGCAAGTGTTCTAAACCCTTGTCTATGCTCTTTTTGGACAAGCTTTATGATTCATATATCTTACGCATGAATTGATGTATAATGAAGTCAAAGACAATTCCTTCGGCTAGACTTAATGTGTTTTTTAGATTTCCTTATAATCTATATATCAAAATATTATCAATGTTGTTATCTTTTGCCAACTGTTTTGGTATGGATTTCAAAGAAAGACTGAGTATGAATAAACAAATGTTTTGTCGCCAAACGACAGGCACGTGAGGTTGCCATAACTTAAACGTAGATACGTTTAAAGAAGTAGTGTTGTATAACATAGAGTACTATAGGCTGATCACCTAGACGTGCTTATAAGAAATGTCGAACTTACGGACTTGGTGTCAGGTTGTCCTTTTCAAAGAAAGAATGAAATGCTCAAGGTCTTGGACCAAAATTGATGTTTAACGTATATTGTGCATTGTTAAATTTTTTAAAGAAAAGAGAAGTGCCATTTTGAATTATCTATAGTACTTCATAACTATTGATTCAGCTATAGAAGATATACGATTCAACCATATTGCCCAAATGAAATTGTTATACTTGTTGAGCTAGTCATGCTCACCCTTGCTTGAACCATATGAATGGAACTAAGAATGAATGGATCGATGGATCCAGTAAGGATAAAGGAAAGGCTAAGGCGAACAAATAAGTTATCTTTGTAATAACATAGTATGAATTTTGTATTTATTTGATACTATGGCGAAGAACATATGTAATGGTTACAAAGAACCTGGGAAGGGAAATATTATTTTGTAATATATACAAGACATATTCACTCTTTTAAGGCATTTCAATTGAATGTATGTGTGAACAAAGATGTACCGCAGTAGCACCATCTTTGTCAAAACCCGTGTTTATCATTTTATGAATAAAGATTTAAATTTCTTTAATTAAAATATTTTTAATAAATGAATAAGATTGTAATAAAGTATATGTTTATCATGGATTTGATATAATGTTATAGTTGTTAAGGAGTAATATTTATAAATTTTGCAATAAAGTTTAAATTTCTAAAAATTTTTTTAATATTATATTTGATATAATGTTATAGGGGTAATATTTATTTTTGTAAAGTATGCAGGTTAATATTCATTGGGTTGGGAATATTCATTTTAATAAAATATTCATTAATGTGAACCCCCCAATGAAAGTATTGTCGTAGTAAGAAAAACGACGAATTATCTTTTTTATAAAAATAACTGCGAAGTGTTACTGTTAAAAGCTGTTGAACTACTCGGTAGTAAAAAAATACGATGTCTGGCGTGGTTGCATAGTAGCACACGGTATTGATTATTGATGCTTACGTGATAAGTCAAACAGGTTATACTCAATTATTACTTCGATAATTCTTTGTCATATCTCTCTCGTATTATTGATTCGATTATTATCACGATATCATCACACATAATATGTTATATTATTATATCAATAATTGAGGCGACAAAGTTATTCATATTATTAAATTGCAATATTTACAATGTCTAGAAGTTACATCGAGGAGAGGTTTGGTCATCTAATTGCGCTTGATAGGGAAAAATCCTTATTGGAAAGCCCCTCTTTCACAGGAATGACACGGTTGTTAAATATTGTGAGTTATAATATTAATGATGAATAAGCTCGTGTTGATTAAAGATGAAATTGATAGTTCTATTGTGTTGGAATTATTAGTGTTAGTGGAAGTCGACATTTATTTCGATAATAATTGATGTGCGGAGGTTATATTGTTCATCGGGTTATTCGGGGCACTTTTTGGAGTATTCGGAATTACTATTCACGAGTTACTATTCATTATTCACGAGTTATTCATTCGAGTTACTATTCACGAAGTTACTATTGATGAGTTCTTATTCATCGAGTTATTATTCACGGGATCTTATTCACTAGAACAAAATATATTTCTTTTTTGGTCCAAATTATTTTTGGGTACAATATTATTCCATGAGGAGATGTGCTAATTTTTCAGACCGTTGTTTGAAATTATATTAGTAAATCAATATGGATCGTTGGTTTAAAGTTTAATAGTGAATTAGTATGGACCGTTGGTTTAAAGTTTAATCGTGAATTAGTATGGACCGTTGGTTTAAAGTTTTAATAGTAAATCAATATGGATGAGTCTGTTTAAAAGTAAATCAATCTGGACCATTCATGAATTAGTTACTATTCGGTCCATTCTCCTATAAATAGAAGCTCATTCCTTCATTATTTCTTACAATTCACTTTGAAACTCTAGAGAGAAAAATTATAGAGAGAAATATAGAGAGAAAATCTATAGAGAGAAAGAAGAAAGAAGTCTTTACCTCACTATTCTAGTATCCGGTTTTATTCTAAGGTAAGGGGTATTATTTTTTTTCATATTCATGAAGAGAACTTACATTATTCCATTCTTTATTATTATGTTGGAATAACTTTTGTATCGTGGACTACCCTATACTTGGTGAAATTCTTACATTATTCCATTCCTTATTATTATGTTGGAATAACTTTGTCTATGCATAATTTTGCATACATGGAGAAATTCTTCTATTATTCCATTCCTTATTATTATGTTGGAATAACTTTACATTATCTGAAATCTTTACATACATGGTGAAATTCTTCTATTATTCCATTCCTTATTATTATGTTGGAATAACTTTATTCATGCAATAATGGAATTGCATACATGGTGAAATTCTTCTATTATTCCATTCCTTATTATTATGTTGGAATAACTTTGTTTATCTGAATCTGCATGCATGTGGTGAAATTCTTCTTATTATTCCATTCTTTATTATTACATTGGAATATCACATGTCGATGCAATTTCACTTTGACTTTGATTCCGTTATTTATTATTACGCGGAATATCACATACATGCGTTTATGCTGTGGGACACAGTTCCATTATTTATTATTAAAGTATTTATTATTACATGAAATATCTTATGCATGCGTTCTGGGGACTGGTTCCATTATTTATTATTACATTTGGGAATAACTTTTATGCATGCGGTCTCTATCGCATGCATGGTGAATCCTTATGTTATTCCATTCTTTATTATTTTGTTAGAATAACCTGTCTATGTGGATTACCACATGCATGGTGAATGATCCTTTGTATTCATTCCTTATTAAATTGTGGAAATGATCTGTATACGTGGATTACCATATGGCGGGTGAAAATCCATTTGCTGTTTCATATATTCGTTATTATACTCAGTTGATTAAAGCTTTGGCTTCTATACTCCATGAAATTTATGGAATATCCTTGATATTTGTGCTTCATCCAGTATCTTTTCATGGAAATATTCTTCTGAGCATTCTTGAATTTTACTCTACAAAGAAATATCATGTTGACAATTTAGACATTATTGAGTTCAGGATAAATTAACTTATAAATCTTTAAAATTTATTCTTGAACTTGTTTTATTGAATTATTATGTCATTTTCATGATGAGTTATGTTTGTTATTATGTGAAAACATGAAAGTTTCTTAGAAATCACAAAGGGTTGAAAATCAGATTTTGGTGAAAATAGAACATGAAATTCAACTGACCATATCTCCTATTATATTTCAAATTTTTGAGTGTGGTCAAGTTCTAGAGTTAGATCTATGAGTTATATAACTTATCCAAGTGGAATCACTGAAAAAGGTGTTGTAGATTTTCATGTGGACTAATTTTAGCAAAGGAGTCAAAAGCGAATTTGAAAAAAAAAATACTTGCCCATAAATTTGAAGAAATTTGTTTTGGCTACTTAATTTATGAGAAAAATTCTAGCCTTTTGGGACATGAAAAAGTATATGGTATAAGGTACCTCCTGTCCAAAAATGAGCTCATTCTGACTTAAAATGAGCAAGTTATTACCATTTTAATATTCAGGTTTGTTCGACAAAAAATGCTATAACCGGAGTTCTATAACTCCAATGACCATGAAATTTAAACTAGAAGTTCACATTAACATGTGTAAGATCCTGCTTAAGATTTGGGAATTTACGGAGTTAAACTTGAGGTAGCTAATTTCTTAAGGAATTAATTAGAAATTGATTTTTGAAAAATAGTAAATGAATTTTAAAAATTAGAGAAAAATATATATTCATTATGGGACTATATTACGCTAAATCCTAGAAAAAAATATTTTTTGGGACTAATTTGGTATTTTTCATGAAAATGGTTTAGTTATGAACATATGAGTTAAATATGTTATGTGAAGTAACAAAGTTGGAAAATAGAATTTTATGGCTTTGAAATCCTATATAAGGTATATACAAATTTTTTTATAATGGATTTGATCATTGGTGATGAAATCTTATGAGTATGGCATTTTTGAATGATTAAATGCATTATTTGGTAAAATGTAAACAATTGAAATAAATTGTTTATAAGTTTAAGAAGTGATTAAAATATTGTTATGATATTAATAATATTAGATTATGAGTGGTTGATAATATTTGGATAAATTTAAAGTCTTTAATAATTTTCCTTGTTTTTGTTTGATTAATGCTTATATCATTGTCATCATCCTCATGCTTATATGGTGATGAAAGTTATCTTTGGCTTACGTGCGAAGATGGACTGTTGATTATTGAGTTGTATATCTTTGGCTTACGTGCAAAGATGGATTATTGATTATTGGTTTTATTGTTGTATATCTTTGGCTTACGTGCGAAGATGGACTGTTGATTATAGAGTTGTATATCTTTGGCTTACGTGCAAAGATGAATTGTTGATTATTGGTTTTATTGTTATATATCTTTGGCTTACGTGCAGAGATGGACTTGGTATGATTATGACCAGGGATTATTCGGTATAGTCATGACCATTGATGATTTAATGAATATCCTTGGCCCGTAGTGCAGGGATGATTCGATGATGTGGTTTATTTATTAAAATGAGTCTCGTGATAAAAATTGATGAAAACATTTTAAATCATAGAAGATAGTAGATATTATGCTCTACTTGACTCTTCTAATGGATTGCTTATTCATTGCAGATTAAACTTGATGTCTATTGTATTTTATCGGTTTAACATTGTTGAAGACTATTGATAATTTATTACGCATTATCTTAGTCATAATATTTCTTCTTGGGCTAGTTGAGCTTACCCTTTCTTTCACTTATTCTCTTGAAAATGAGAATATAGGCTGGGGACGAGTCGGGGAAAGGAGTGATGGTTCAGAAGATAGCAGCATTAGTAGTCCTCACTATTACATTAAATAGTGTGACAATAAATGTAATGAGGACTCCTTTGAGTGTGGATATTGTCTAGATGACAATATTCTATTAGAACTCTCGGTTTATGTATTGTTGTATATTACCTGATGGTTGTATAATTAAGTTTGTATTTGTATTACATACCATGTATTTGGCATTCAAGATGGGTGATGTATACCTATTTTGGGGGCGTCACGATTGGTATCAAAGCTTAGGGATATGATCCTGGTTTGAGATGTGAGACAAAAACTAGGAGGGAGAGCGGGAAATTCCTTCGCTAGTATGACCTACCTAAGTTTATTTGGTATTTAATTGGTCGGTCAGAGTATAGAGATAATATGTGATATGTCAATTAACCCTTGTTTTGTGGCAGTGTTTGAAAATGGCATCTGAAAATGTTGAGATAAGCAATGGAGCAAAATAATATGATAATTATCATGATCTGAGGCTAAGTTTGCGAGTTATCCGGTTTGCATCCCATTTGGTCGATAATGAGGAGGCGAATGATCTTGAATGTTTCTAAGAGGTTTGAAACCCGATATATCGTCGATACCTCATTTCTCATAAACTTTGTTTATATTAGGATGTTGTGAATAGGGCTCGATTATTGGAGCGCGATAATGAGTTAACCTGACCAAAAGGTAACGACCAACAACACGATAATAATCGTCACCCGAAGTGGCAATGACCATCGAACAATGATGACCATCGTGGGGAAATTATCATGCCAGAATGGTAACCACTTGATGGTAATCATGGCGAAGATAATAGAAGTGGAAATTTCAAGAAGAAGGTCATTTAGCTCGATTTTGTCGTATACCAAAGTCAAGTCCAATTTGGGATGGTGGCACCAAAGGCGGATATGGACAAAACAAAATCGGTGGTTTTCGGGAAGAGCGTTTTTGTGACTTCTCAAAAAGCGAGTAACGACGAAGTTAGCACGGGTTAGTTAATTATAAATTTTTGCGAAGTCTATACCTTATTAGATACCGGTTCTACCCATTCTTTTATCTCTCTTGCTTGCGCTCAGCGTTTAAATTTGACTCCGAAGAAATTAGACTTTGACTTATCTCTTGAAACTCCGTTAGGAGAAACCTTCATTACATGTGCTATCCAAGTCTTGGATGAGGTCACAGCGATTTTGAATGATATTTCTATTGTTAATAAATTTCTGGCGTATTCTTGAAGACTTCTTAGCCTACCTCTAGGCGTGAAATCGAATTTTGTATTGACCCCGATTTCTTGACCCTCAAATATTTCTGTACCTAAAATGATGCGTATAATGTGTCAAAGAGCGTTGGCTCATTTGTTGAAGATTACGATCGTACCATTCAATATCATTGTGGAAAAGAGAACGTGGTAGCTGACGCGTTGAGTAGAAGATCGTATGCGTTTACGAGTGCGATGTTGTTAACACAAAAACCCATTTTGTATAACTTACAAATGATGAAGATAGAGTTAAAGACTCTAAAGACCCGTGGTGATATTAAATATCTGAGTAGAATCGACTTTAATCGATAAAGTTAAAGCCGCTCAAGCTAAATACTCGAGTGATGAATGTGAAGAAGAAGGTTCAAGAGGGCGTTATTCTAGAAGCGAGAATCGATGAAGAGAAATCTCAACCCTCGATTTTATTGGCCCATTTGAAATCCTTGATCGAGTAGGAATTGTGGCCTATAGACTCGTTTATGCGTGAAGCATGTTGCGTGTTCATAACGTTTATCACGTCTGAGATGTTACGTAAATATGTGGATGACCCAAACCACATTATTGATTTAGAACCGGGCGAGATAGCGAAAGATTTAACGTATGAGGAGATACGTGTGTTAAAATCTTGGATAAGAAGGATCGTATTCAACACTCAAAGGTTATACCTCAAGAGTTAGAATCTGAAATGAAGTCAAGGTATCCTCATCTCTTGACATACCAGTGCGTCACGTAAATTTTGAGGCGAAATTTCATAAGGAGGGAGATTGTGAGACCCCAAATTTTATGAATAAAGATTTAAATTTCTCAAAATTTTTTTTTATTATATTATGGTGTGGATTTGATATAATGTTATAGTTGTGGGTAATATTTATAAATTTTGCAAAGTATGCAAGTTGTTATAAAATATTTGATTGGTTGGGGAATATTCTTTTTAACGGGGAATATTAAATGCGGCGACACAATCATTAGTGGACCCCAAGCGAAGTATTATAAGTAGTAATAAAATGGAAATTATCTTTTATAAAAATAACGGCGGAAGTTTCTGATTAAAAGCTGTTGAACTACTCGGTAGTAAAAAATGCGATGTCTGGCGTGGTTGCGTAGTAGCACACGGTATTGATTATTGATGCTTTACGTGATAAGTCACTCGGTTATACTCAATTATTGCTTGATAATTCTTTGCATCATATCTCTCGTATTATTGATTCGATTATTGTCACGATATCATCTGCATAATATATTATATTATTAAATCAATAATTGAGAGACGACAAAGTTATTCATATTATTAAATTGCAATATTTACAATGTCTAGAAGTTACATCGAGGAGAGGTTTGGTCACTAATTGCGGCGCCAATAGGGAGAAATCCTTATTGAAAAGCCCCCTCTTTTTTAGGAATGACCTGATTGTTAAATATGGTGAGTTTTAATATTAATGATGAATAAGCTTGTGTTGATTAAAGATGAAATTGATAGTTCTATTGTGTTGGAATTATTAGTGTTAGTGGAAGTCGACATTTATTTCGATAATAATTGATGTCTGGAGGTTATATTGTTCAATCGAATTATTAGGGGCACTTTTTTGTTGTGGAATACTATTCATTTACTATTCATCACGTTACTATTCATGATTCACGATTCATACTATTCATGAGTTACTATTCATGAGTTACTATTCATGAGTTACTATTCATGAGTTACTATTCACGGGATACTTATTCACCCAACAAAATATATTTCTTTTAGGTCCAAATCATTTTTGGTACAATATTATTCCATGAGGAGATGTGCTAATTTTCGAGAATAGTTGGTTGAAATTATATTAGTAAATCAATATGGATCGTTGGTTTAAAGTTTAATAGTGAATCGGTATGGTAGTTGGTTTAAAGTTTAATAGTGAATCGGTATGGATAGTTGGTTTAAAGTTTAATAGTGAATCGGTATGGACCATTGGTTTAAAGTTTTAATAGTAAATCAATATGGACCGTCCGTTTAAAAGTAAATCAATCTGGACCGTTCATGAATTAGTTACTATTCAGTCCATTCTCCTATAAATAGAAGCTCATTCCTTCATTATTTCTTACGAATTCACTGAAACTCTAGAGAGAAATTATAGAGAAAAATCTATAGAGAGAAAAAGAAGAAAGTACTACCTCCTCATTCCAATATCCAATTTATTTTTTTGTAAGGTAAGGGTATTATTTTTTTCATATTCATGAAGAGAACTTACATTATTCCATTCTTTATTATTACATTTGGAATAACTTGTAATCGTGGACTACCTATACTTGGTGATGCATACACTGATGAAATTCTTTAAATCTTTATTATGTTAGCATACATGGTGAAATTCTTACTATTATTCCATTCCTTATTATTATGTTGGAATAACTTTGTCATCACAAATCTCATACATGGTGAAATTCTTCTATTATTCCATTCCTTATTATTATGTTGGAATAACTTTGTATATGTCATGTAATCTTTGCATACATGGTGAAATTCTTCTATTATTCCATTCCTTATTATTATGTTGGAATAACTTTTTATTTATCTCAATCTGCATATATATGAAATTCTTCTATTATTCCATTCTTATTATTATGTTGGAATATCTGGCATGTTTTATTTATTATTATTACATTCTTATATCTTCTTTTGTTACATTGGAATATCAATTTACGATTTATTTGACTTTGTTTCCGTTATTTATTATTACGCTGGAATATCCTATATGTGCGTTTACATGGGACACAGGTTCCATTATTTATTATTAAGTATTTATTATTATGTGAATATCACATGCATCATGCGTTCTGGCGGACTGGTTCCATTATTTATTATTACATTGGGAATAACACATGCATGCGGTCTCTATCGCATGCATGGTGAATCATTACATTATTCCATTCTTTATTATTACATTGGAATAACTTTGTCTATGTGGATTACCACATGCGTGGTGAATGATCCTTTGTATTCATTCCTTATTAAATTGTGGAAATGATGCATATCGTGGATTACCGCATGGGCGGTGAAAATCCATTTGCGATTTCATATATTCGTTATTATACTCAGTTGATTAAAGTTTTGGCTTCTATACTCCATGAAATTAGTGGAATATCCTTGATATTTGCGCTTCATCCAGTATCTTTTCATGGAAATATTCTTCTGAGCATTCTTGAATTTTACTCTCCAAAGAAGTATCATGTTGACAATTTGGACATTATTTAGTTCAGGATAAATTAACTTATAAATCTTTAAAATTTATTCTTAAACTTGTTTTATTGAATTATTATGTCATTTTCATGATGAGTTATGTTGGTTATTATGTGAAAATATGAAAGTTTCTTAGAAATCACAAAGGGTTGAAAATTAGATTTTGGTGAAAATAGAACATGAAATTCAACTGACCATATCTCTTATTATATTTCGAATTTTTGAGTGTGGTCAAGTTCTAGAGTTAGATCTATGATTTATATAACTTATCCAAGTGGAATCATTGAAAAAGGTGTTGTAGATTTTCGTGTGGACTAATTTAAGCAAAGGAGTCAAAAACTGCCGATTTCGAAAAAGGCTACTGCCCATAAATTTGAAGGGACTATTTTGGCCAGTTAATTTGCGAGAAAAATTCTGGCCTTTTGGGACATGAAATTATATGGTATAAGGTACCTCCTGTCCAAAAATGAGCTCATTCTGACTTAAAATAAGCAAGTTATGACCATTTCAATATTTAGGTTTTTCCGACAAAAAATGCTATAACCGGAGTTCTATAACTCAGATGACCATGAAATTTAAACTAGAAGCTCACATTAACATGTGTAAGATCCTTCCAAGATTTGGGAATTTACGGAGTTAAACTTGAGGTAGCTAATTTCTTAAGGAATTAATTAGAAATTGATTTTTGAAAAATAGTAAATGAATTTTAAAAATTAAGAAAAATATATATTCATTATGGGACTATATTACGCTAAATCCCAGAAAAAAAAATATTTTTGGGACTGATTTGGTATTTTTTCATGAAAATGGTTTAGTTATGAACATATGAGTTAAATATGTTATGTGAAGTAACAAAATTGGAAAATAGGATTTTATGGCTTGAAAATCCTATATAAGGTATATGCAGATTTTTTTATAAGGGATTTGATCATTGGTGATGAAATCTTATGAGTATGGCATTTTTGAATGATTAAATGCATTATTTGGTAAAGTGTAAACAATTGAAATAAATTGTTTATAAGTTTAAGAAGTGATTAAAATATTGTTATGATATTAATAATATTAGATTATGAGTTTATTAGGTGGTTGATAATATTTGGATAAATTTAAAGTCTTTAATAATTTATCCTTGTTTTCGTTTGATTAATGCTTATATCATTGTCATCATCCTCATGCTTATATGGTGATGAAAGTTATCTTTGGCTTACGTGCGAAGATGGACTGTTGATTATTGAGTTGTATATCTTTGGCTTACGTGCAAAGATGGATTGTTGATTATTGGTTTTATTGTTGTATATCTTTGGCTTACGTACGAAGATGGACTGTTGATTATTGAGTTGTATATCTTTGGTTTACGTGCAAAAATGAATTGGATTATTGGTTTATTGTTATATATCTTTGATTATGACCTTGGTATTTATGACCGAGGATTATTCGGTATAGTCATGACCATTGATGATTTAATGAATATCCTTGGCCCGTAGTGCGAGGATGATTCGATGATGTGGTTTATTTATTAAAATTGAGTCTCGGTGATAAAAATTGATGAAAACATTTTAAATCATAGAAGATAGTAGATATTATGCTCTACTTGACTCTTCTAATGGATTGCTTATTCCGCTGCAGTTAAACTTGATGTCTATTGTATTTTATCGGTTTAACATTGTTGAAGACTATTGATAATTTATTCTTGTATTATCTTAGTCATAATATTTCTTCTTGGGCTAGTTGAGCTTACCCTTTCTTTCAACTTTATCTTCTCGAGAAATGAGAATATAAATTTGGGACGAAGTCGGGGAAAGGGTGATGATTCGGAAGATATCATTAGTAGTCCTCACTATTACATTAAATAGTGTGACAATAAATGTAAAAATGGCATCCCGAAAATGTTGAGATAAGCAATGGAGCAAAATAATATGTCCGTATCGCAGTACGAGGCTAAGTTTGCAGAGTTATCCACATATTGGCGTTATTAAATCATAGAACGTATTGTCGTTATTAATGTGTGAGACCCCGAATTTTATATCATAGAAGATAGTATTATACCCTAAAGAACGTATTGGCATTATTAATGTGTAAGACCCCGAATTTTATGAAATGAAAGTATTAATTTTTCTTATAATTATTTTTATAAAAATAAATTGATAAAAGGTTAAAGTTAAGGGTGATATGTGAAAATTTTGTAAAGTTGAACTACCCGGTAGTAAAAAAGTAATAATAATCTGCATTAGTGGACCCCATTGTAAGTATAGTAGTAAAGCAAACGTATTATCTTTTTATTGATGCTTACGTAAATTGTTGAACTCACTCGGTTATACTCGCATTATTACTGTATTGATTATTGATTGTTAAGATCATATCTCTCTCAATATTATTGATTCGATTATTGTCACAATTCGATCATCTCACAATATAATATGCATTATATTATATTAATCAATAATTGAGACGACAAAGTTATTCATATTATTAAATTGCAATATTTACAATGTCTAGAAGTTACATCGAGGAGAGGTTTGGTCACCTAATTGCGCGCCAATAAGGAGAAATCCTTATCGGAAAGCCCCTCTTTCACAGGAGCGACTGGTTGTTAAATATTGTGAGTTATAATATTAATGATGAATAAGTTAAGTGTTGATTAAAGATGAAATTGATAGTTCCATTATGTTGGAATTATTAGTGTTAGTGAAAATCGACATTTATTCCGATGATAATTGATGTGCTGGGGTTATTTGATAAATCGGGTAATTAATCGGATAAATGAGCAATTAATTGCTACTAATTCACATGCTTATATAACTATTTATTCACATGTGTGTACTCTTGAATCATATTCTTGTACTATTAGGGGAGTTGGTGCAAGATTGATAATACTTGCATGATTAAGTTAAAAATGGAGGTATAGATGGAGGTACTATATTTGTAATTCATATTTTCACATGATTATAACTATTGATTCACATGATTGAACTATTGATTCACATTATTTACTATTAGGGAGGTGTGTGCAAGTTTGATAATACTTGCGGGACTAAATTAAAAATGAAAGAAAAGTTGGAGGTATTGTCTCTTGTAATATTTTGAACCCCAAAATGTGCAATTATCGAAACTATATTTTCCTATAAATAGAAGCTCATTCTTCCTTCATTTCTCACTAATTCACTAAAGCTTTAGAGCAATTATTATAGAGAGAAATTATAGAGAAAAAGAAGAAGAGAAGTCTTCTACCTCACTATTCTAATATCCAGTTTCTTCTAAGGTAAGGGGTATTATTTCTTTCGTATTCATGAAGAGAGCTATTATTATTCCATTCCTTATTATTATGTTGGAATAACTTTGTCTATCAAATCTATCGCATACATGGTGAAATTCTTCTATTATTCCATTCTTTATTATTACATTGGAATAATCATGTCTGCATGCCAATCTATCGCATATACATGGTGAATTCTTTCTATTATTCCATTCTTTATTATTACATTGGAATATCTCTGTCATGCATGCATTACGCATGACTTGTTTTCCATTCTTTATTATTACATTGAAATATCACATGCATGCGGTTTACGCATGACCTGGTTCCATTCTTTATTATTACATTGGAATATCACATGCATGCGGTTTTCTGCGTGACTGGTTTCCATTCTTTATTATTACATTGAGAATAACACATGCATGTGATCTTCATCGCATGCATGGTGAATTCTTCTGTTATTCCATTCTTTATTATTCTGTTGGAATAACCTGTCTATGTGGATTACCGTATGCATGGTGAATGATCCTTTGTATTCATATGAATAGTATTTTCATTCAAAAGGGGTTTCTGTCAGGGGCAGTTTCATAATTTTTCTAACCCTCAAAAATTTTGGAAAAATTTGAAATGATAATTTGATGAGTTTTCTAGATTGTGTCCAAAAATGGCGATTTTTGGATGTATAGATTAAGAGTTATGGATTTTATGGGAAAAGACTATTTTAAAAGTAAACCCTTATAACTCTTTGTGGTTAACTCCAAAATTGGTGAAATTTTTATTGGGAGTACATGTATTAAAATGAGTATACCCTATAAATTTCAGAATTTTTGGACAAAAGTACGATTTATGATAAATGTCTAAATATTCGGCGATTTTGTCCATATGAAAAATAGTAAATGAATTTTAAAAATTCCAGAAAAAATATATGTTCAATATGGGACTATATTACGCTAAATCCCGAAAAAAGAATATTTTTGGGACTGATTTGGTATTTTTCATGAAAATGAACTAGTTATGAGTAAATGAATTAAATATGTTATGTGAAGTAACAAAATTGGAAAATAGGATTTTATGGCTTGGGAATCCTATATAGGGTATATCTGATTTTTGATGAGGATTTGATCATTGGTGATGAAATCTTATGAGTATGGCATTTTGAATGATTAAATGCATTATTTGGTAAAGTGTAAACAATTGAAATAAATTGTTTATAAGTTTAAAAAGTGATTAAAATATTGTTATAATATTAATAATATTAGATGATGAGTTTATTAAGTGATTGATAATATTTGGATAAATTTAAAGTCTTTAATATTTATCCTTGTTTTCGTTTGATTAATGCTTATATCATTGTCATCATCCTCATGCTTATATTGTGATGAAAGTCAACTTTGGCTTACGTGAATAGATGGACTTGGTATAATTATGACCAGGGATCATTCAGTATAATCATGACCTTTAATGTTATAAATGATGTGGTAAAAGTCCTCAGTGGCTTGTAGTGCATTGATGGATAAATTTTGGTACGATTATGACTAGGGATTATTCGGTATAGTCATGACCATTGATGATTTAATGAATATCCTTGGCCCGTAGTGCAGGGATGATTCGATGATATGGTTTATTTATTAAGTTTGAGTCTCAAATAAAAAATTGATGAAAATATTTTAAATCATAGAAGATAGTAGATATCATGCTCTACTTGACTCTTCTAATGGATTGCTTATTCATTGCATTAAACTTGATGTCTATTGTATTTTATCGGTTTAACATTGTTGAAGACTAATGATAATTTATTCGCATTATCTTAGTCATAATATTTCTTCTTTAGCTAGTTGAGCTCACCCTTTCTTTCATTGTTCTCTTGAGAAATGAGAATATAGCGGGGACTAGTCGGGGAACGGAGTGACGGTCTAGATGATAGCATTAGTAGTCCTCACTATTTTGTTAAATAGTGTGATAATAAATTTAATGAGGACTCTATTGAGTGTGGATATTATCTAGATGATAATATTCTTATTAAAACTCTTAGATTATGTTTTGTCGTATTTTTTACCACGACATTGTATAATTAAGTTGTATTTGTATTTTTGTACCATGTATTTTGGCGACTCAAGATGGGTGATGTATACTTGTTTTGGGGGGCATCACAGTTTGTTATCAAAGCTTAGGGATATGATCCTTGGTTGAGATGTGAGACAAGAACTAGGAGGGGAGAGACGGGGAATTCCTTCGCTAGTATAACCTACCTAAGTTTATTTGGTATTTAATTGGTCGGTCAGAGTATAGGGATAATATGTGATATGTTAATTAACCCTTGTTTTGTGACAGTGTTTGAAAATGGCATCTGAAAATGTTGAGATCAGCAATGAAGCACATGAGACCGTTGAGTCACCAACGATCAATACCGAGGATAATGTGCAACAGGAAGACAATAATCCTCAGGTAAATAACAACACCGATCAAATGATGAAACGATGGGATGTTCGGAGGCTTTATGCAATTCATGCAACATCGGTAAGAGAGACTCTGTTCAAAATATAGGTGGAAATAATGGCAACCCATGGTCGATCACCTTAAGCGATTCAAGGAGCTGGGACCACCGGAGTTTTTGGAAAAGCGAGAACCACTTAAAGGCGGAGATGTGGTTAAAGCGGATCACCAAGATATTTGATGTCTTGGGATGCTCAGGAGCAAAAGGTTCCTTTGCCACCTTTATGTTGCGTGAAGAAGCAGATTAGTGGTGGGAATCTGTAAAACGTACCCAGCCTGACGCACTCAAGATGTCTTGGGAGAAGTTCCAAGAGTTGTTCAACGACAAGTACTTTCTCGAAAGTATTCGTCACATGAAGGAGGTGGAGTTTATCAAGTTGGAGCAAAACAATATGACCGTGTCGCAATACGAGGCTAAATTTGCGGAGTTATCCCGGTTTGCATCCCATTTGGTCGATAATGAGGAGCGAATGATGCGAATGTTTCTAAGAGGTTTGAAACCCGATATACGTCAATACCTCATTTCTCACAAACTTTGTTTATATTCAGATGTTGTGAATAGGGCTCAGTTATTGGAGCGCGATAATGAGTCAGCACAACCAAAAGGCAACGACCAACAACACGATAATAATCATCACCGGGTGGCAACGACCATCGAACAATGATAACCATCGTGGGAAAATTATCATGCGAAGAATGGTAACCACTTGGTGGTAATCATGGCCAAGATAATAGGAGTGGAAATTTCAAGAAGAGAAGGTTCAATAATGATGGAAAGACGTCGGCCACCAAAGACCCATTGTTAAGGAAGGAGAATGACCACCAATCAGATGTTTACAAATGCGGAGGGAGGGACACACATCAGTCCAAATTGTATGCGTGATGCGTCCAAAAGCGTGTTTTAATTGTGGAAAAGAAGGTCACCTAGCTTCGATTTTATCGTGCACCAAAGTCAAGTCCAGTGGGGATGGTGGCACCAAAGGCGAATCTGGACAAAACAAAGTCGGTGGTTTCAGGAAGAGCGTTTTTCGTGACTTCTCAAAAAGCGAGTAATCCAAACGAAGTTAGCACGGGTTAGTTAAATATAAATTCT
This sequence comes from Panax quinquefolius, assembly GCA_020205615.1. NCBI lineage: Eukaryota > Viridiplantae > Streptophyta > Magnoliopsida > Apiales > Araliaceae > Panax > Panax quinquefolius. The sequence goes on from CM035168.1 coordinate 61,430,015, forward strand.
TGCGAAGTCTATACCTTATTAGATACCGGTTCTAACCATTATTTTATCTCTCTTGCTTGCGCTCAACATTTAAATTTGACCCCAGAGAAGTTAGACTTTGACTTATTGGTTGAAACTTCGTTAGTAGAAACCTTTATTTCATGTGTTATCCAAGTCTTGGATGAGAGTCACAGTTTTTAAATGATATTTGTATCGTTAATAAATTTCCTGACGTATTCTCGAAGAACTTCCTGGCCTACCCCAGAGTGTGAAATCGAATTTTGTATTGACCCCAGTATAAAACCCATTTCTTAAACCCTCAAATATTTCTTCAACAAAAACAAACGTATAATGCGCGAAAGATATTGGCTCGAGCTATTGAAGATTACGACCATACCATTTAATATCATCGTGAAAGAGCGAACGTGGTAGCTGATGCGTTGAGTAGAAGATCGTATGCGTTCACGAGTGCGATGTTGTTAACACAAAGACCCATTTCGTATAACTTACAAATGATGAAGATAGAGTTAAAGACTCTAGGGACCCACGTGAAGATAATTGAATATATGAGTAGAATCGACTTTAATCGATAAAGTTAAAGCCATTTCAACTACACATTTTCAATTTGATGAATGTGAAGAAGAAGGTTCAAAAGGCATTATCTCAACCCTCGATTAAATTGGCCCATTTGAAATCCTCGATCGATTAGGAATCGTGTGGCCTATAGACTCGTTTCTTGTGTAAGTATGTCGCGTGTTCATAACATTTTTCACGTATCGTTGTTAGTAAAAACTTAGTCTTGGGGGACTTTGGAACCAAATTTTGGAATAATTAATGAATCTGAAAAATTACGAAATCATGAAGGTTTTGTAGAGTATGTTACAAGCTTTCCATAGCCTCGAAAATGGACTAATTCTAATAATGAATATCAAGAAGTTATAAGATTTGAAGTAAGATGTGTCAAAAGTTGTAAAATCTGAAAATTGAGTTAAGTGCCAAAAAGTCGAAATTGCCTTGGACTTGGTACTTAGAATCTGTTCTTGGGCCCCTGGGTGCTTGCCCAAGGCCAAATTTGGGCGCCTAGGCGCTGGTCAAGTGTTAAGCCAAAATCTGTTCGGACATCCTTCAGTAAATTGGGCATAACGTTTTCATACGAACTCCGATTGAGGTGATTCAGAATGATTCGGAAAGATAACAAGTAGACCTAAAACTTTTATTCTTTATATTTTTAGATTTGAGGTCGGTATCAAGGTCTAAAATAGCTATTTTAGGGACTGATGTGCATTTAGAGGCAATCGGAGGACATCGGGCATGCACGTATACAACGTGTAATGTTTCGACGATAAAGGTATTCAAGGTATTCTCATCTATTCGAATATCAGGAACGTACGTAAATTTCGAGGGCGAAATTTCATAAGGTGGGGAGATTGTGAGACCCCGAAATTTATGAATAAAGATTTAAATTTCTTAAATTATTTTTTTAATATTATGGTGTGGATTTGATATAATGTTATAGTTAAGGGTAATATTTATAAATTTTGCAAAGTATGCAAGTTGTTATAAATATTTGATTGGTGGGGAATATTCGTTTTAACAGGGAATATTCGTACAACGACACAATCATTAGTGGACCCCACAATGGAAGTATTATCGTAGTTAGAAAATGACATAATTATCTTTTTATAAAAATAACGGCGAAAGTGTTACCATTAAAACTGTTGAACTACCCGGTAGTAAAAGTACAGTAATACGCGTGGTTGCATAGTAGCACACGATATTGATTATTGATGCTTTTATAACGTGAGAAGTCACTCAGTTATACTCAATTATTGCTACAGTAATTGCTGCATCATATCTCTCATATTATTGATTCGATTATTGTCACAATATCATCTGCATAATATGATATATTATTAAATCAATAATTGAGATGACAAAGTTATTCATATTATTAAATTGCAATATTTACAATGTCTAGAAGTTCTGTCAAGGAGAGGTTTGGTCACCTCTAATTGCGCGCCAATAAGGAGAAATCCTTATCAGAAAGCCCCCTCTTTCCTGAACGACCTGGTTGTTAAATATTGTGAGTTATAATATTAATGATGAATAAGTTCGTGTTGATTAAAGATGAAATTGATAGTTCCATTGTGTTGGAATTATTAGTGTTAGTGAAAATCGACATTTATTAGATGATAATTGATGTCTGGGGGTTATATTGATAAATCGGGTAATTAATCGGATAAATGAGCAATTAATTGCTACTAATTCACATGCTTATATAACTATTTGTTCACATGTGTGTACTATTGAATCACATTCTTGTACTATTATTAGGGGAGTTGATGCAAGATTGATAATACTTGCATGACTAAGTTAAAAATGGAGGTATAGATGGAGGTACTATATTGTAATTCATATTTTCACATGATTATAACTATTGATTCACATGATTGAACTATTGATTCACATTATTTACTATTAGGGGAGGTGGTGCAAGTTTGATAATACTTGCGGGACTAAATTAAAAATGAAAGAAAAGTTGAAGGTATTATCTTTGTAATATTTTGAGCCCCAAAATGTGGAATTATCGAAACTATATTTTCCTATAAATAGAAGCTCATTCTTCCTTCATTTCTCACCAATTCACTAAAGCTTTAGAGCAATTATTATAGAGAAAAATTATAGAGAGAAGAAGAAGAGAAGTCTCACTACCTCACTATTCCAATATCCAGGTTTCTTCTAAGGTAAAGGGTATTATTTCTTTTCGTATTCATGAAGAGAGCTATTGTTATTCCATTCCTTATTATTATGTTGGAATAACATGTCTGTCTGGCAAGTACCGCATACATGGTGAAATTCTTCTATTATTCCATTCTTTATTATTACGTTGGAATAACTTTATCTGTCTGCAATCTATCGCATACACGGTGAAATTCTTCTATTATTCCATTCTTTATTATTATCATTGAATATCGCATGCATGCGGTGATTACGAATGACTATTCCATTCTTTATTATTACATTTGGAATATCACATGCATGCGGTTTACGCATGACACAGTTCCATTCTTTATTATTACATTGGAATATCCTGTATATGCGTGTATGTTTATTCATTGCACGAATTCTTACATTTCCATTCTTTATTATTCATTGAGAATAACTTGTCATCGCGAATATCGCATGCATGGTGAATTCTTTTATTATTCATTCTTTATTATTTTCATTCAAATAACTTCTATGTGGATTACCGCATGCATGGTGAATGATCCTTTGTATTCATATGAATAGTATTTTCATTCAAAAGGTAATTTTCATTCAAAATTACATTAGTTTATGAATGATCATGGAATTACCGAGTTTCATAATTTTTCCGACCCTCAAAAATTCGGAAAAATTTGAAATGATAATTTGATGAGTTTTCTAGATTGTGTCCAAAATGGCAATTTTTGGATGTATAGATTAAGAGTTATGGATTTTATGGGAAAAGACTATTTTAAAAGTAAACCCTTATAACTCTTTGTGGTTAACTCCAAAATTGGTGAAATTTTTATTGGGAGTACATGTATATAATAGAGTATACCTGTAAATTTTGAAATTTTTGGACAAAAGTACAATTTATGATAAATGTCTAAATATTCTAGTAGTTTTGGCCATATGAAAAATAGTAAATGAATTTTAAAATTTCGAGAAAAATATATGTTCAATATGGGACTATATTACGCTAAATCCCAAAAAAGAAATATTTTTGGGACTGATTTGGTATTTTTCATGAAAATGAACTAGTTATGAGTAAATGAATTAAATATGTTATGTGAAGTAACAAAATTGGAAAATAGGATTTTATGGCTTGGGAATCCTATATAGGGTATATGAAATTTTTTGATGAGGGATTTGATCATTGGTGATGAAATCTTATGAGTATAGCATTTTGAATGATTAAATGCATTATTTGGTAAAGTGTAAACAATTGAAATAAATTGTTTATAAGTTTAAGAAGTGATTAAAATATTGTTATAATATTAATAATATTAGATGATGAGTTTATTAAGTGATTGATAATATTTGGATAAATTTAAAGTCTTTAATATTTATCCTTGTTTTCGTTTGATTAATGCTTATATCATTGTCATCATCCTCATGCTTATATTGTGATGAAAGTCATCTTTGGCTTACGTGCATAGATGGACTTGGTATGATTATGACCAGGGATCATTCGGTATAATCATGATCTGTAATGTTATAAATGATGTGGTAAAAGTCCTCAGTGGCCTGTAGTGCATTGATGGACAAATTTTGGTATGATTATGACCAGGGATTATTCGGTATAGTCATGACCATTGATGATTTAATGAATATCCTTGGCCCGTAGTGCAGGGATGATTCGATGATGTGGTTTATTTATTAAGCTGAGTCTCAGCAATAAAAATTGTTGAAAACATTTTAAATCATATATGATAGTAGATATTATGCTCTACTTGACTCTTCTAATGGATTGCTTATTCCGCTGCAGTTAAACTTGATGTCTATTGTATTTTATCAGTTTAACATTGTTGAAGACTAATGATAATTTATTCTCGCATTATCTTAGTCATAATATTTCTTCTTTGGGCTAGTTGAGCTCACCCTTTTTCTTTCACTTTGTTCTCTTGAGGAAATGAGAATATAAGTTGGGACTAGTCGGGGAACGGAGTGAGCGGTCCGTCCGATGATAACATTAGTAGTCCTCACTATTACATTAAATAGTGTGATAATAAATGTAATGAGGACTCCATTGAGTGTGGATATTGTCTAGATGACAATATTCTTATTAAAACTCTTAGATTATGTTTTGTCGTATTTTTTACGATTTGTTGTATAATTAAGTTGTATTTGTATTTTTATACCATGTATTTTGGCGACCAAGATGGGTGATGTATACTGTTTTGGGGAAATGTCCTAGAGTGGGAAAATCAGGAGGAGTGTATGACAGTAAGGGAAAAATTAGAGACGATACAACATCAAGTAACTTTGCTAGCCAAGCTGGTAGTGCACCAACTTCAGGCTACAAGGAAGCTTTTTACTCAATTATCAAGAAACCAAGAGAAGGAAGAGGTTGGCCAATATGCAAGCCTATATCCCACCAAGATGATCCAGATGGTTTAGGAAGGTCAAAGTGGGCTGAAAGGGCATAAAATGTGAAATGATAAAATTACCGGGAGATCTTGTCAGCGAAAAAATTGCCTGGAGGAATGCGAATTCCAGACACCTGCAAACCCCCAAAATCCTATGACAATGAGAGTTAGGGAGAATAGGCGAAGAAGTGTATTCATGTCTCCTGGGGACTCATTGGAAAATGTGTTACCACTATTGGTTGCACATAAAAATATCACTGAGCTCGCTCCACCTGCTGATCCCAAAGGAAGGCAATATGATCTCAATAAGAGGTGTGCTTATCATTCTGGAGTAACAGGGTATGACACTCAAGACTATTTGATGTTTATATAATGACAAATACGCGCAAGTGCACATGGTCAATCAAGTAATAAAGTGATAAGAAAGGTTGTCGAACCTACAGAGAATAATTATTAACAATTATTCTAATTATCAAGCTTCTACCAATTTAACCCACTTAAACATTTACTCCAATTGATTTGTGAAAGTTGATTAAAATTAAGTAATTAAGAACTAATTAAACAGACAAATATTGATTACCAGATGATTAACACATAGGAATACAATTTCCCCAATTGCTTTGCAATAATCGCTTTATATTATTCCCACTTAATTAATCCAATGAATTGCTAACTAAGATTGCTTATCAATTTACTAACATCTTTCAATGATGAATAAAAGGATACATTTCAATTATTTTGCTACTTTCGTGTAATACACTTAAAACATATTCATTAAGCACAAACTCCTAACAAAGTTACGCATGGCATACAAGTACTTTCATCTCATACACTGTTATGTTATCCCTAAGAAGAATCAACAAGTTTACGCATTATTATATTCAGATCTAATTTAAGATTTCCTCTTCCAATTCCATCAAAGATATCAGGTTAATTGTTGGCTAAATAATTATTTAATCAAGCACAAAATATAATAATCAACTCAAGAAGATCAACAAGTGAGAATAAATATAATTGAATTATTGCATCACAAAAGGTTCCATTGTACCCCTAATTGGGAAATTAGTTCATCATCATAATAAAAACAAGAAGATCAAAATTAAATAGCATCATAAGTACAGATAATGAAATTAAGAGAAGAAGAAAAACTCTGTCTAGGAATCTCCAATCTCCACACTTTAATATCTGCCTTCAATGTTCTCCAATGCAATCTCTAAGTCTCCACAAGATGGCTCTCAACAAATCTCAGTCAGAAGTTATCTAAAACTAAGTAAAAAACAAGTACTTATAGTCCAAGCAAAACCCTATTACTTAAGGGACGTCAAAGTCCTTAATTGAATCAACTTCTGCATTAAAGGAAACAAAATCAGCATTAGAACCGTCAGACCAGTGCACCCCATGCTCGGTTCCTTTAGTGCATGGTGTGGCCTGCGCTCTTTGTTCAGCTTGGCGCGCCCTGCGCTGTCTCTAGAATAAATTTAGCGCGCCTCGCGCCACTTTACCAACAAGTCCATTTCTTTATTTTTTTTCTCTTTTTAGCTCCCAAGTCTCATCCTCACCTTTATTCCTGCAAAGTGACATAAACCCAAATAAGTAACACAAAAAATTACCAAGAACACACAATATTTCAAGTTAAATAACACCCAATTCATAGGTTTTGAACCTACTCATCAAATTCCCCTAAACTTGAGCAATTCCTTGTCCTCAAGCAATCTAACACAACTTAATCTAACACTATTAAACACAATGAATGCAACTAACAAGATCGAGCAGTAACCATGGTAATTAGATAATATATACGCCTCAGAGATAAACACATAACTTACAGTCAATATCACATCATTCATAACCTCTCACATTCTTACCTCACTAACAACATGTTTGCACTTTTTTGTGTGTGTGTGTCCAACATCGTATCAACAGTTTCAAAGTTGTTTATGTGATCAAATTCATGAACACACTCATCCTTCTCACAAATATGCAACTGAACACGGCATCCACATAAAGAAATAAGGAAATTAGGCTTTAAAGGAAGCAAATATACGACATTACATTTTCATGCTTTGCAGGTGCATCTTAATGCTCCATCCCACCAATTATTTTCTGCCTGACTTGTGCAATGTCCAACCCCCTTAGGCTTTTCAAAGTTACCCATGTAGCGGACTTTCGACCAATGACTCTCAAGCCAGATGACTTTAGGGCACTGGGTGTAGAGACAATCCCCTAGGGCGTACTTGTCTTAGTAACATAGACCACGAAGTTGAACTAAGTCAACTTTTATTCCTTATGTATCTATCTATTTTTTTCTTTTTTCATATATATTTTTGGATTTTTTTATATACAAAACAAAAATTCCCCCAAACTTATGTGTTGGTCAATGCTCAGTTTCAATTGATGATCAAGTGAGTGCCCATGGCCTATTACACATAAACTTCCTAATTGCTACTGATAGTCAAAAGGTGTGCTTGAATGCGAAAGAAGGCCAGAATAATGCTATACGGCTCCTATGATCAAGACTAATCAGTACATGATAATTAATTTTCTGCAAGTAAGGGTGAACCTATCTCATCATCGACCATTATCTTAACTACTAAAGCATAAAGCTCAATCTCAATGTAGGATGCTATGGTTATGCTTCGACTAACATTAAATCCTACGTGAATGAATGACATAATTTTTTTAATATGATAATGATAGAATGAATGAATGCTAATTCTAATCTACCAATGCAACCTACTATGCAACACTTCACAGAACATAATTCACTATAATGCAAAACAAAAACAAATAATAATCCCCTAAACTTAAAATAAGTAATGTCCTCATTACGTCAAAATAGGAAAAATTAAGACAGAGGACTTCCCTGAGCGATGAGTCATGTGACGCCCCAAAATAGGTCCACACAACCCATTCTGAGTCGCCAAATACACGGTACAGAAAACAACTACAACTTCATTATTACAATTATCGTGCAGAATACGACAACACATATGATGTGAGTTTAAATACAAATATTATTCTAGACAATATCCACACTCAAATAAGTCCTTTTTACAATTATTGATACACTATTTTACAAAATAGTGAGGACTACTAAAATAACTGCCTTTAAACATCACTCCACATCCCGACTAGTTCCTACTATATTCTCGCTTCCTGAGAAGAAAAATGGAACAAAAAGGAAAAGGGTGAGCTCAACTAGCCCAATAAAGAATATTATGACTAAGATAATGTAGAAAAAATTATCCTTAGTCCTCAACAGGGAAAAATCTGATAGAATATAATAGACAACAAGTTTTAGATCAACAACTGCAGCGGAAACAACAATTCATTAGAAGGGTTAAGTAGAGAATGTAGTTTACTATCTTCTGTGATTTAAAAGTCCATCATCAATATTTTATCCCTGTAACATCAATCAATATACATCTGGAATCAAATATTCATCTTTGCACTACGGGCCAAAGATATTCATCGAATAATCATTCATCTTTGCTTTCTGAGGCCAAAATATTCATCAAGTATTACCATTTAAGACTGAGGATGATGAAAATATTTTAAAGAACGAATCCAGTGAGATAAAAGACACGATTAATGATTCATAATTTAGTTTATCCATGTTCAAGAATATTCCATAATAATCAATTGTGGAGCAAAATTCAAGAATAAAGTTCAAAACATAGATCCAATCAAAGATAGGAACCATAACAGACAACTTGGATACAGAAAAGAAAAATCAAGGAATTTATGATCATTTCAGGAATTATAGAAGCTATACTTACCGTAGTAAGTTTAGAGTTAGGAATCTGAAATGAACAATATACGAAACTACAAATGGATTTTCAACTGTCATGCGGTAGTTTGCATAGACAGATCATTTCCATAATTTAATAATCATTGAATACGACGGGTTATTCACTAGGCATGCGGTAGTCCACGTAGACAGGTTATTCCCATAGAATAATAAGGAATGGAATAACAAAAGGATTTTACCATGCATGCTGTAGTCCGCGTAGACATGTTATTCCAACAAAATAATAAAGAATGGAATAACAAAAAGATTTCACCATGCATGCGGTAGTACGCGTAGACAGGTTATTCCAACAGAATAATAAAGAATGGAATAACAACCCTTACGAGTATTGAAAAAAATAACTCTCTTCATGAATACGAAAGAAATAATATCCCTTACAAATATAACAAATAATATCCTTTACGAATATTGAACGAAGATAATATTCCTTACGAATACGAAAAATAATATCGTAAGTGAATATGAAATAAATAATACCCCTTACCTTAATAGAAGATTGAATACTAAAGAAGGGTAGTAGCAGAATACTCCTCTTCTTTCTCTCTATAGTTTCTCTCTCTAGAGTTTCTGTAACAACCCGGAGAATCCGGATTGTTCAGAATTTAATTTTAAAAATTAGTTATTAATAAAATGAATTTTTATTAATAATATTTTGTGCTATGTGTTTATTAATCGTTCTATAACCTAGAATGATTATAAATCGGGAGGATTCTGGCTACGAGCTAGACTGAACGAGTAAGAATTTTCAAGATGAAAATAAAATTTTTCTTGGAACAAAATATTTTTGGGGAAAAAGACGAAATAGGCACTATTCACCCGACGAAACCTTAAGGGTTAGGGTTTGAATAACCTAAGCCTTTTCGTGACGGTATGTTGAAATGACATTCCGTCGAAAGATTTTATGATAATATATCGTAAAAAGTTAAGTACGCCGATAAAAGTTTTTCTCAAAAAACGTGCAGAAATCGGACGAAATAAAAATGACGAAAAGTACTGCTATGTACTTTTCATTCATTTAACTATGTTAGGGGAAAACGTGAAGGAAAACAGTTAACGTCGAAAAGTGTTTTTCAGTTTTTGGAGATCCGAAGAATGCGTAAAAGTTAATCGGTAAAGAAAAGATGAAATATCCAAAAATATTTGGATTCCGAGAATCGCAGTTTTTGAACTGTCGAACGAATTTCGTAAGACGAAAGCACAAAGCTTCCAAGGGAAGCTTCATGAATAGTAAAGAGGTGGAGTAAGGAGGTGTGAATAGTAATTTAGGGGCGAAATAACTATTTTGCCCCTAGCTTGAAAAATCTATAAAAGGAAGCTTATTTTTCATTTGTTGGTGATTTTGAAAATCACCAACATTTGAGAGAGAGAGAGAGAGAGAGAGAGTTCGGATGAGGAAAAAAAGGAAAAAGAGGAGGAAAATCTTGCTCGTGTGCAAACTTTGTCTGACGGAAGGAGATTAAAGGAGAAAGGTAATCCGAAACCTTGTCTCATATAAATTTTCTTTAAGTTTTATATGTTTAATTTATAGCTTAATGAGAATAAGAATTAAAAGATGTTAAGAATGATTTCATATGGTTTAAATTATGAGAAAATGAAGAAATAAGAATTAGAAGTTTATTTTATAAATTTCTTAAGGAAGTATAAGATTCGTAATGAATTTGAGCGATCCAAATGAATCATATGAACGATTCGGTGAAATAAGTAAGGAATGGTGTTTTATAATATCGAATTCCAAGAAAAAGTGAAATCGTAATCAAAATAACATGAAAGAACACACGAAGAACGCGAAAGAACGTTGTTGATGGACAAATTTAAAACCATCGTAGTATAATTGTTATTGATTGAAAAGTTTAAAGCCATCGTGTATAATTTAGATGCCTATTGCTTGGTTAGGAACGGTAGAAACGTTAATGAAGAACGGATTAAAACGTAGCTATAACGAAGTTATGACAAAAATTTTGTAAAAGACAAACAAGAATTAGAAAGTGTATAAATTATCCCAAACGTGTTGGGTTTCATAAGAATGTAAGAGAACGTAGAAAATGTAGAAAACGTGAGTTTTGGACTTAATAATGAACGAGTTTCGAGTTCGAATGACCGAATTACGGACGAACAAACGAAGAACGTTAATAACATAAAAATAAACGAAGGATGAAGATTAAGCTAATCGAATGACATGTTAACAGATTCAGAGCAAAGTTCTGTTCAAGGGGGATTGAAGTACGTAAAATATGGAAGAAAATGACTTTAGAACGACCTCGTTCTGAGTTAAAACGAATAAGTTATGAGATCGGGAAGTAAGCGTCTCAGAAAAATTTAACACTTGGAATTTTTTTTCAAGAATTAGGGCTTGGCGCCATAGCGCCAGCCATGCTTTGTAAGGTGGTGCCGCAAAGACACCGACCGGGGAGTTAAGCATCGCAAAACTAAGCGCCACAAATAGCAGCAATAACAAGGAGGTGGCATGCATGCGACACGAAGATAGTGAAGGAGATCGGCCATGTTAATTTGGTGCGAGGTAAAAGCCCAGTGATGATCTTTTAACTGCTCAAATCCTGGGGAAAGTGTAACGAAAGCTAATGAACATGTAGTTCATCGAATGTAACACTTAATTAAGTGTTTTAAATATTTAGTAAAGGTTGATTGGAAAGATTAAATTAGATTAAAAGACAAAGAACATAATCGTAACGTAGTTGCGATGAACGACCGGTCTTAGCATATAATGATCGTTATAACCTAATTGCGCGCCAGTAGAGAAAAATCCTTATCGAAAAGCCCCCTCTTTCCTGAGAATGATCTGGTTGTTAAATATTGTGAGTTATAATATTAATGAGGAATAAGTTCGTGTTGATTAAAGATGAAATTGATATTTCCATTGTGTTGAGATTATTAATGTTAATGGAAATCGACATTTATTTTGATAATAATTGATTTTTGGAGGTTATATTGACCAATCGAGTAATTAATCGGATAAATGAGCAATTAATTGCTATTAATTCACATGCTTATAAATATGTGTTCACATGTATGTACTATTGATTCACATGCATGTACTATTAGGGGAGGTGGTGCAAGATTTATAATACTTGCATGACTAAATTAAAAATGGATGTATAGATGAAGGTACTATACTGTAACTATTTTTTCACATGTATAGAATTATTTATTCAAATGAATGTAATATTGATTCACATGCATGTACTATTATGGGAGGTGGTGCAAGTTTGATAATACTTGCAGGACTAAATTAAAAATAAAGGAAAAGATGAAGGTATTATATTGTAATATTTTGAGCCCCAAAACGTGCAATTATCAATAATATATTTTTCTTTAAATAAAAGCTCATTCTTCTTTCATTCTCACCAATTCACTAAGACTCACAAGAGCAATTATAGAGAGAGAAGCTATAGTGAGAAAGAAGAAGAGTATTCTGCTACTTCACTATTTCAGTATTCAGTCTTCTTCTAAGGTAAGGGATATTATTTTTTCAGTATTCGTAAGAAATAATATTTTCTTCCATACTCTGTAGTATGTGAGTAATATTATTTCGTTTCGTATTCCTAATTCTACACTTATTCTGTTAAAGTATTGCTTCTATACTACGTGAAATTAGTAGAATATCCTTGAAATTTATGCTTCATCTAGTATCGTTTCACAAGGATATTTTTTGAACATTCTTGTTAAATTTTAAGCTTTTCATGCCGGATTACTGTTCATGAAATACTCTTCACAAGGTACTATTCACAAAATACTATTCACGGGGTACTATTCAGAAAGTACTATTCACGGGTTACTATTCATGAGGTACTATTCATAGAGTACTATTCCTGAAGTACTATTCACGGGGTACTATTCACTTGGGTACTATTCACCTAGGGTACTATTCATGATAAAAATTGATTTCTTTTCTGTCCAAATCATTTTTGATACAATATTATTCCTGAATTTTACTCCACAAAGTAGTATCATGTTGATAATTTGGACATTATTGAATTCTGGATAAATTAAATTATAAATCTGTAATATTTATCATTTGCTTTCATTTAATTGAATTCTTATATCATTGTCATCATCCTAATGCTTATATTGTGATGAAAGTCATCTGTGGCTTACGTGCATAGATGGACTATTGATTGGTATGATTATTCGGTATAATCATGACCGTAATGTTACAGAATGAAAAGCATGAGTACGTTTATGACTGTTGATAATCAACAGTCATTATTTAGAATCAGTAAAACGTACTCAGCCTGCCACACTCAAAATGTCTTGGGAAAAGTTCCAAGAACTGTTCAACGAAAAGTACTTTCCCGAAAGTATTCGTCACATGAAAGAGGTGGAGTTCATCAAGCTGGAGCAAAACAATATGACCGTGTCATAGTGCGAAGCTAAGTTTGTCGAGTTGTCCCGGTTTGCGTCCCACTTAGTTTATAATGAGGAGAGAATGATGCGGATGTTTCTAAGAGGTTTAACACCCGAGATAAGTCAATATCTCATTTCTCACAAACTTTACTTGTATTCAGATGTTGTGAATAGGTCTCAGTTATTGGAGCGCGATAATGAGTCAACCCAACCAAGAGAGAGCAGCCGATAAAATGATAATACCAGTGGTAGCAGTCATCGAAGCGGTGACAACAAACGTGGAGGGAATCAACATGCCAGAAATGGTAACCACTTCGGTGGTAATCATGGCCATGACAATAGAAGTGAAAATTTTAAGAAGAGAATGTTCAACAATGATGGAAAGACGTCAGCACTAGCACCCATTGTTAAAGAAAGAGAATGACTACCGATTGTATGCTTCAAGTACGGAGGGGAGGGACATATCAGTCCAAACTGCGCGATGCAGTCCAAAGCGTATTACAATTGTGGAAGAGAAGGTCACCAAGCCTGATTTTTTCGTGTAGCGAGGACAAGTCTAGCTGGGACGGAGGCACCAAAGGCCATTCTAGAGAAGTCAAAATCGGTAGTTCAAGAAAGAGCGTTTGTCGTAACCTCCCAAAAAGCTAGGAACCCGAATGAGGTTATCACGGGTAAGCTAATCATAAACTCTTGCGAAGTTTATACCTTATTTAATACCGATTCTACCTTATTTGATACCGATTCTACCTTATTTGATACCAATTCTACCCATTCTTTTATTTCTCCTACTTACGCTCAACGTTTAAATTTAACTCCGGAGAAATTAGACTTTGACTTATCTGTTGAAACTACGTTGGGAGAAACCTTCATTACATCCACTGTTTATAAGTCTTGTTTGATTCAAATTGGTAACCGCACATTACATGTCGATCTTATCTCTTTTAAAATACTTGCATTTGATGTGATTTTAGGGATTGATTGGTTGACCACTCATCATGCTAAAATTGATTGTTTTCGTAAGTTTTTTAGCTTTAATATTCCTAACCAACTTATTATGCGAATTCAAGCAACCAAACCACTAAAGTCAATCACTGTCATATCAAGCCATAAAGCTATTCATTTATTGAAAAATGGATGTCAAGCTTTCTTAGCCCATGTCATAGATTTAAACAAAAATACGTCAAAATTGAATGATATTTCTATTGTTAATAAATTTCGTGACGTATTCCCTGAAGAACTTCTTGTCCTACCCCCAAAGCGTGAAATTGAATTTTATATCGACCTTGAACCCGGTACAAAACCCATTTCCAAATCCCCATACCGAATGGCTCCTATTGAACTTCAGGAGTTAAAGACCCAACTACAGGAATTATTAGACATCGATTTCATTCGTCCTAGTACGTCTCCTTGGGGTTCTCCTGTTCTATTTGTAAAGAAGAAAGATGGAAGTATGCGACTTTTTATTGATTATCGGGAGTTGAATCATGTCACCATCAAAAATAGGTACTCGTTGCCTCGCATTGATGACCTGTTTGACCAGTTGCAAGGTGCTAAATTCTTTTTAAAGATCGATCTTCATTCCGGATATCATCAGTTGAAGATTAAAACTGATGACATTCCAAAGACTGCTTTCAGAACTCGATACAGGGATTATAAATTCCTAGTCATGTCTTTTGGATTGACTAATGCTCTTGCTGCCTTCATGGATATAATGAATCGAGTATTCAAGGAATATTTGGATTATTTTATGGTTGTCTTTATTGATGACATTCTCATATACTCCAAAAGTTGTGAAGATCATGAGCAACACTTGTGGCTGATACTCCAAAAGCTTCATGAGAACAAGCTTTATGCCAAGTTGAAGAAATACAAGTTCTGGCTTGAGGAAGTAGCATTCCTTGGGCACGTGATATCAAATCACGAAATATCTGTTGACCCAACGAAGATTGAAGCAATTCAAAGATGGGAGCAACCTAAGTTAGTGACCAAAATACGTAAATTTCTCGGCTTAGCTGTTTATTATCGGAGATTCGTAGAAGAGTTTTCTCAAATCGCTACTGCATTAATTCAGCTGACTCAAAAAGATACAAAATTCGGTTGGAGCGAGGAATGTGAAAAGAGTTTTCAAGAACTCAAGAGGAGACTCATTTTAGCATATGTTCTGACAATACCATCTGGTTCAGAGGGATTTTTCATATACAGCGATGCTTAAGGAAAAGGTCTAGGATGTGTTCTCATGAAACATGGGAAAGTCATAGCCTATGCCTCATGATAAATCAAAGAATATGAGAGGAATTATCCTACTCATGATCTAGAGTTGGCAGCTGTCGTTTTTGTGCTTAAAATCTGGAGGCATTACCTCTATGGGGAGAAAGTGGAGATCTATACGGATCATAAAAGCCTCAAATATTTCTTCACCCAAAAGGAACTCAACATGCGACAATGACGTTGGCTTGAGCTGTTGTAAGATTATGATTATACCATTCAATACCATCTTCGAAAAGCGAACGTAGTAGCTGACACATTGAGTAAAAGATCATATGCGGGTACGAGTGCGATATTGTCAATGTAAAATCCCATTTTGTATGACTTGCAAATGATGGAGGTAGAGTTAAAGACTCCGGGGACCCATGTGATGATGGCAAATATACGACTAGAACCGACTTTAATCGATAAAGTTAAAGCTGCTCAAGCTACAAACCTGGAGCTGATGTGTATGAAGGTATGAAGGAGGATGTGCAAGAAGGTGCTATTCCAGAAGCAAGAATCGATGAAAAAGGAATACTTCAAGTCAACTCCAGACTTTGTGTTCCTAACGACCCGGATTTAAAATATAAAATCATGATGGAGGCACACAACACACCGTTTGCAATCCATCCTGGAGTACTAAAATATATCGTGATCTTCAACATACATTTTGGTGGAGCAATATGAAGAGAGAGATCACGGAGTTTATCTCAAGGTGTTTAACTTGTCAACGAGTCAAGGTGGAGCATCAAGTGCCAAAAGGTCCATTGCAACCACTTAAAATTCCAGAATAGAAGTGGGAGCACATTATCAAGGATTTTGTTACTGGTCTTCCCAAGGTTTCTCAAGGCATAGATGCAATTTGGGTCATTGTCGATAGATTGACCAAATATGCTCATTTCTTACCTATACGAAAAACTTATTCACTTGAACGTCTTGCTCTTATGTACATAAACGAGATTGTAAGATTGCATGGTATGCCAGTATCCATAGTTTTTGATCGAGACCCGAGATTCACTTCACGATTTTAGGTTAGTTTGCAAAAAGCTATGGGAATGGATTTACGATTTAGTTCGGCATATCATCCTCAAACGGATGGGCAGTCAAAGAGGACTATTCAAACTCTTGAAGATCTATTCAGACTCGGTGTCCTTAACTTCAAAGGAAGTTGGGACAAGTTCTTGCCATTAGTGGAATTTTCCTACAACAACAGTTATCAAGCAAGTATTGGTATGGCTCCATTCGAGGCGTTGTATGGACGCAAATGTCATTCTCCAGTATACTGGGATGAGGTGAGTGAAGCAATATTGTTGGGAACAAATTTGGTATGCATGACAATAAAAAAGATTCAAATGATCCGGCAACGTATAAAAATCTCACAAGATCGACAAAAGAGTTATGTTGATCTTCATCAAAAGGACGTGGAATTCAATGTTGGAGATCATGTGTTGTTACGTGTTGCTCCATGGAAAGGAGTTGTAAGATTTGGAAAGAGAGGAAAGCTCAATCATCAATTTATTGGGCCATTCAAAATCCTCGATCGAGTAGGAACTGTAGCCTATAGACTCGCCTTACCGCCAAGTATGTCTCGTGTTCATAACATTTTTCATATATCTATGTTACGTAAATATGTGAAAGACTCGAACCACATTATTGAATTAGAACCGAATGAGATAACGGAAGATTTAACATATGAAGAGGTACCTGTTAAAATCTTGGATAAGAAGGATCATATTCTATGCTCCAAGGTTATACCTCAAGTCAAAATTTTGTGGAGAAACCATGATGTTGAGGAAATGACCTGGGAGTTGGAATCTGAAATGAAGTCAAGGTATCCTCACCTCTTCGACATACCTGGTACGTACCCTAATTTTGAGGATAAAATTTCATAAGAAGAGGAGGTTGTAAGACCCCAACTTTTATGAATAAAGATTAATTTTTCTCGAAATATATTTTTGAATATTATGGTGTTGATTTGATATAATATTTTAGTTGTGGGTAATATTTAAAAATTTTGCAAAGTAAGCAAGTGGTTATAAAATATTTGATTGGTCAGGGAATATTTGTTTTAATAAGGAATATTCGTACGACGACATAATCATTGATGGACCCCACAACAGAAGTATTGTTGGAGTTAGAAAATGATAGAAATATCTTTTATAAAAATAATGGCGAATGTTTTACTGTTAAACTGTTGAACTACCCGGTAGTAAAAGTACAGTAATACACATGGTTGCATAGTAGTACACGGTATTGATTATTGATGCTTACGTTAGAAGTCACTCTGTTATACTCAATTATTGCTATAGTAATTGCTGCATAATATCTCTCATATTATTGATTCAATTATCGTCATAGTATCATCTGCATAATATTTTATATTTTTAAATCAATAATTGAGACAACAAAGTTATTCATATTATTATTTGCAATATTGACGATTTCTAGAAAGTTCTGTCGAGGAAAGGGGTTTGGTCACCTAATTGTGCCCCAATAGGGAGAAATCCTTATCAGAAAGCCCCCCCTTTCCTGGGAATGATATGGTTGTTAAATATTATGAGTTAAAATATTAATGATGAATAAGTTCGTGTTGATTAAAGATGAAATTGATATTTTCATTGTGTTGGGATTATTAGTGTTAATGGAAATCGACATTAATTTCAATAATAATTGATTTCTGAAGGTTGTATTGACCAATCGGGTAATTAATTGGATAAATGAGGAATTAATTGCTAATAATTCACATGCTTATAACTATGTTTTCACATATATGTACTATTGATTCACATGCATGCACTATTAGGGGAGGTGATGCAAGAGTGATAATACTTGCATGACTAAATTAAAAATAGAGGTATTGATGAAGGTACTATACTGTAACTACTTTTTCACATGTATAGAACTATTGATTCACATGAATGTACTATTAATTCATATGCATTTACTATTAGGGGAGGTGGTGCAAGTTTGATAATACTTGCAGGACTAAATTAAAAATAAAGGAAAAGATGAAGGTATTATACTGTAATATTTTGAGCCCCAAAACGTGCAATTATCAAAACTATATTTTCCTATAAATAGAAGCTCATTCTTCTTTTATTCTCACCAATTCACTAAGACTCACAAGATTAATTATAGAGAGAGAAGATATAGAGATAGAAGCTATAGCGAGAAAGAAAAAGAGTATTCTGCTACTTCACTATTCCAGTATCCAGTCTTCTTCTAAGGTAATGGATATTATTTTTTCAGTATTTGTAAGAAATAATATTTTTTCCATACTCTGTAGTATGTGAGTAATATTATTTCATTTCGTATTCCTAATTTTACACTCATTTCTGTTAAAGTATTGCTTCTATACTCCATGAAATTACTAGAATAACTTTGAAATTTGCGCTTCATCTAGTATCGTTTCACAAGGATATTTTCTAAAACATTTATGTTAAATTTTAAGCTTTTCATGCTGGAGTACTGCTCACGAAATACTATTCACAAAGTACTATTCATGGGGTACTATTCACAAAATACTATTCACGGGATACTATTTACAAAGTACTATTCATGGGTTACTATTCACAAAGTACTATTCATGGGTTACTATTCATAGAGTATTATTCTTGAATTACTATTCATGAGGTACTTTTCACTCGGGTACTATTCACCCAGGGTACTATTCATGACAAAAATTGATTTTTTTTCTGTCCAAATCATTTTTGATACAATATTATTCTCGAATTTTACTCCACAAAGCAGTATCATGTTGACAATTTGGACATTATTGAATTATGGATAAATTAAATTATTAATCTTTAAAATTTATCCTTTGCTTTCATTTAATTGAATTCTTATATCATTGTCATCATCCTCATGCATATATTGTGATGAAAGTCATCTGTGGCTTACGTGCATAAATGGACTGTTGATTGGTATGATTATGACCAGGGATTATTCGGTATAATCATGACCGTAATGCTACAAATGATGTGGTAAAATTCCTCATTGGCCCGTAGTGCATTGATGGACAGTGGTTGGCGTGATCATAACTATTGGTGAAAACACGAATATCCTTGGCCCCTAGTGCATGGATATTTCGTGGTCGTGATACTAATGAATATACTTGGCCTGTAGTGCAGGGATGATTCGATGATGTGGTTTATTTATTAAGCTGAGTCTCAGCAATAAAATTGATGATAAACTTTTTAAATCATAGAAGATAGTAGATATCATGCTCTACTTGACTCTTCTAATGGATTGCTTGTTCCGCTGCAGTTAAAATTGTTGTTTATTAATTTAACACTGCTGAAGGCTAACGATAATTTATTCTGCATTATCTTAGTCATAATATTTCTTACTGGGCTAGTTGAGCTCATCCTTTTGCTTTCGTTGTTCTCTTCAGGAAATGAAAACGTAGCCGACACTAGCTGGGGAACGGATTGACGGTCCGAGATGGTGGCTATAGTAGTCCTCACTATTTTATGAAATAGTGTGATAATAAATGTAATGAGGACTTCATTTGAGTTTGAATACTGTCTATGAGACAATATTCGTGTAAAAACTCTCAGCTACACTGTTGTCGTATTGTATAGAAGAAGTTTATATTTGATTTATGTACCATGTATTTGGCGACTCAGAATGGGTGATGTATACCTATTTTGGGGGCGTCACATCTGTCATAACTACTTATCACCTATTAACTTGGTTTATCTTAAAGGGGAACAAACAAATCTTATATTCCGCTGTGATTAAATCATTAACAAATCTGACAAGTATTTTGAAAAAAAAAATTTAAAATATCTATTCAACCCCCCTTCTAGATAACTATTGTGCCTCTTGGAACTAACATCGTGTTTTTGGAGAAAAACTTCATAATTCGCGAACTAGAAGAACTGATTCTGTAGACTAGCACCGCAGTGCCGGATTATAGTGTAATCTGGGTGCTGCAGCACTAGTCTGGGTTTTAAAAAATGGAAACCGGTCTTTAAAGACCTTTGGATCACAGCAGTAACAGAGGCACTTCTGGTGATAGTTACGTATTTTTGAAAAAAAGGTGACTTGACGTGTGGCGCGCAAATGAGAAACTAGTTCATTAGAGGCGCTGCAGCGCAGGTACCCAAAATATTAAAAAAAAATGTTATTTTTATTTATTTAATTTCTAATTAAAATAAAAGTTTTATTTTAAATAAAAAATTGGATTTAATGTTTTTCAGTAATTCTAAATTTAAATAAAGTAGTTTATTTTTATTTGAAATTGTATTAAAATAAAGGTGTTTATTTTAATTAGAATTTTATTTCATGCTAACTAATTAGAGTTGAAATTGGATTCCATGATAACTAATTAGAGTTGAAATTGAATTCTAAGTTATTTTAAAAAATACATCGGTTTATTTGTGATTAGGAAAGGGAATTCCATGTTTCCCTAAAGAAAGAAGTTTATTTAGATATGAAATAAAATTTCATATTAATCAAAATAAAGGAGTTTATTTTGATAAAGAATTAGATTCAACGTATGTTGTTTTTCCAAAAACGCTTTTTATAAATTAAAATAAAGGAGTTTATTTTGATTTAAATTTGGATTAAAATAAAGGAGTTTATTTTGATTCAAAATTAGATTTTATGCTAACTAATATTTGTCCATTAAATCAGTATCAATTTATATATTGAATGTTTATTACTCATGAGATAAATGTTATTTATTGATGCATATGTTGATATGTATGATAATAAATGGGGTTGATTATGGACTATTGATCGATGTGATTGGATTTTATTTTACTTGGATGCATGAATGTATGACTTTTATTAAATGGAGTATGCATAACTCGTCTTCTCTAGTTTTTCATAATGTAAATTCTATATCTCTCTTATGTACTTCCCTTGACTGCTGATCAAGGTTTCTATTTATTTTAAATAGTTTTGTAATAGAAATAGTTAGAAATAATTTTGAAGAATTAGAGATCAAGGAGCAAGGAGCGCTTGAAAACACATTTGTAATGTAGCCCGAGATTTAAATGTAATAGTTATATTTAAGTTTAATTCTTGCACCCTAGGTTTGACCTTTTTGTTCACTTGGTGGCTCTAATGAACTAAACTAGAATAAAGTGCATAATCAATCCGGATAGAATATAATATTATATATGTGCATGTTTACTATATATATATATATATATATATTATGCAACATGCTTCACATATGAATTAATATGACACGTATTATATATATATATATATATATATATATATGTGTGTGTGTGTGTGTGTGTGTGTGTGTGTGTGTGTGTGTGTGCGTGTGCGTGTGTGCGCTAAACAAGATGAGACAAAATAATAACAAACCCCTCAAAGATTTTATATTAAGTCCTAAGAGTTCAAAAATATTTGGAATATCGAACGTCGCCTTCTATCATGATAAAAACTAATAGAGTATCAATTAATTATTATAAGTTTGTTGTGTCACCACAAGGCTTATCATAATTTTTTAAGATGTTATTTTTTTATAACATTTGATGCTTATAAAAAAATTGAACAATGTTGTTTTGTTGTGTCACCATAAGGACAATATTTTTCTTTTTGAATATATGAAAGTGCTAGGTTGGACTTAACTTGGATAATTTTGATTTGGATGTGCCACCACTTTATCAAAATAATCTAAGAGGCAAAATAAAAGGAGTTACATGATGATGTAATTGACAAGAGTTGTCTACCTATTTATTTATATATAGTTATTTGTGTTACCACAAGGCTATATACATTTGAAACGGGATCCTCATTCTCACTATCAAATCTTTAATTAGATTTTATCGAACTATATAGGCGAGGGTAATATAGTTTGATGAAAATAGTGGAGATACCAATTTAAAACAATTCCTAATTTATTTTGGTAATTAATAAAAGAATGTATGCTAAAATGTTGTTAATTAAAAATTCATTTACAAAATTTTATAATGTCTAAAATTACTATCACTGCATATCATACTAGATGCTAAATTAACCGGACTAAATTACACGAATTGGTTAATGAATTTGAGAAAAGTTCTCAAGGCTGAAAAGCTATGTTATGTCCTTAATACATTTATCCCTACAATGGTTGTGACAACCCGGAAAATCGGATTGTCTATAATTTAAGTTTAAAGAATTAGTTATTAATAAAATGAATTTTTATTAATACTATTATGTGCTATGTGTTTATTAATCGTTCTATAACCTAGGATGATTATTAATCGGGAGGATTACTCGCTCTGAGCTAGGTGAGCGAGTAAGGATTTTAAGACAAAATAAAATATTTACGGGAAAAAAAAATATTTCGGGGGAAAAAGACAAAATAGGCACTATTCATCCGTTTCTGCTCAGAGATTTATTTTGAATTTTCGAGAAACGCGTAATGATAGAATTCTGAGACGAGATGGAATATTAAATAATATTTCAGTTATGGCAAAAACGAAGTTTTCGCTCATGACTTAAAACCTAAGGGTTAGGAAAAGTGAGTTCAGAATTTTTATGATTTCAGTATAATAATTAGAGTTATTATGCATGAGAAATACAAGTATAATACTAGTTATTATGCGAGTATAGTACGAAGATTAGTACGACGTATAATACGAATATCGTACGAATGATATACGAAAAGAATACGAGAATACGAGAATGAAATGCGTAGATTACGATTAGTCTAAATGGGCATTGAGTTCATGGACTTTGAAGAATCCAATTAGACTTGGATTATATCAA
This sequence comes from Panax quinquefolius, assembly GCA_020205615.1. Classification (NCBI taxonomy): domain Eukaryota; kingdom Viridiplantae; phylum Streptophyta; class Magnoliopsida; order Apiales; family Araliaceae; genus Panax; species Panax quinquefolius. The sequence goes on from CM035168.1 coordinate 61,453,247, forward strand.
GCCCAATGGAATTTGTAATCAAGCCTAGGGTGGGCCCAGTAAGAATTAATGTAAGGCCTAGTGTTAGATTTAATTAAGCCCGATCCAAGAAAATAAACAGCAGATCGAACCGATGGGTCACCGGATGGGTAAAACCTATGGGGAAACCCATGGGGAAGACCCATGGGCATGTGGGGCGGTCACTTGGCCACCAAGTAAGGGTGGTGACCAAGTAAACTTGGTGGCTAAGCTTTGAATAGTAAGGAGGTTAGGGGCGAAATGACCAATTTGCCCTAATCTTTGGTTTTCTATATAAACAAGCCTTAAACTCATTTGTTTGGTTTGAAATTTCAACCAACACTTGAGAGATAGAGAGAGAGAGAGAGAGAGAGAGAGTTCGGATGGGAGAAGAAGAAGGAGAGAATGAGGAAAAGCTAGCCCGAGTGCACGCTTTGTCCGACGGAAGGAGATTAAAGAAGAACAATAATCCGAACCCTAGTTTCTTTTAATTTTCTTTAAGTTTAATATGTTCAAAATCATAACTTAATGAAGATAAGAAGTAGATGAAGTTAAGAATGATTTCATATGGTTAAAATCATGAGAAAATGAAGAAATAAGAATTGGGAATTTAGTTTATAAATTTCTTAAGAAAGTATAGGATTCGTAAGGATTTTGAGCGATCCAAATGAATCTTATGAATGAGTAGGTCAAATAAGTAAGGAATGATGTTCTATAACATCAAATTCCAAGAAAAAGTAAAATCAAAATCCAAAATATCGATTAAAAATGAAGAACGCGACGAACACGCGAAGAACGTTGTTGATGGACAAATTTAAAACCATCGTAGGATAATTGTTGTTGATGGACAAGTTGAAAACCATCGCGTATAAGTTAGTTGCTTATTGCTTGGTTAGGAACGTTAGAAACGTTCATGAAGAACAGATTAAAACTTAGCTATAACGAAGTTATGACGAAAATTTGTAAAAGATAACTGATAAATAGAAGGTATGTAAATGAACCCGAACGTGTAGGGTTTCATAAGAATGTAAGAGAATGTATAAAACGTGAGTTATGGACTCAAGAACGAACGAATTCCGAGTTCGGATGACCGAATTACAAACGAACGAACGAAGAACGTTAATAACGTAAAATGAATGAGGAGCGAAGATTAAGCCAATTGAATGGCATATTAACGGATTTAGAATGAAGTTCTATCAGTGAGTAATCGAAGTACGTAAGATAAGGAAGAGAATGGCTTTGGAACGTCCTCGTTCCGAGTTATAACGAATAAGATATGAGATTTCGAAGTCAGCGTCTCAAGCTTGTAAAAGACTTGGAAAATTTTTCTAGGTTTCATGCTTGGCGCCGCGGCGCGAGTCGTTCCTTGGTGGTCGGCGCCACAGCTCGAGCTCGGGCCATCTGCTACTACTAAATGGCACCGCAGTGCGAAGGAAAGGAAAGGGAAGGGCATGGCGCCGCAGCGCCGGTGCAGGGCAATTCCCAGAAATGAGATTTTAACTACTCAATTTCTCGGGGGATGTGCAAGAAAGAAATATGAACATGTAGTAAAACTAATTTAACACTTAATCAAGTGTATTAAACCTTTAATGAAGGTGGAACAAAAAGATTAAATGAGATTAGAAGATAAAGAATGTAGATGCGGGTTACTGAACCTATATCCGGAGACCGTAGTCACGATAAACGAACGTGAGGGATTGTTATGATGGTGATTCCTTAGATGTTGATTGTTGAGGGTAATGAGTAGCATTTCGATGTTATGTCATGATGATGAGAGATGAATGTAAAGCATTTAGACACTATGAACACAATGTTGTTGCGATGAACGATCGGTCTTAGCGTACAACGAACCGTATGGCTTTGACATTAATAAAGAATATTGATCATGGGGTTCATGTGTTAGTAATGAATGAAAGCGATTAAAACCTTAGGTAAAGGTTGAATGAAAGATTAAGGGATGAACAACGTAAACGTTGAATACGTAAACGATCCTCATGAATCATACTCACGGTGAGCGAACGTTCTAAGTATACATTGGTTGTATAACTTAGACGTTGACGAAGGTAGTAAGTAAGATAAGATTAACGAAAGCCGAATGTGAGTCAGAGGAGAATGTTAGAATGAAATGTAAACGTTGAACACTTTAACTGACGTGAAGGTTAAGTGTACGTGAATATTTAAACGGGTAGAACCTACACCCCGTGTATGGTTTGACTGTAAGGTAGTGAAGATCAATGATTAAACCTGTGAACGGTAAAGAAGCTGAATTAAAGACAAGTACGTATAACGTAAAAGAAGCCGAGTTAATGTTTATAACTTGGATGACGTTCTGAGTCGAATGAATCGAACATTGTAAGATAAGAATACGATATTTAATGTAAAATGGTTAACGCTATAAATACGTAGAATGAATATTGAATGATCGTTCTGAGTGTACAAAAGACTGTATGACTTGGACGATAAAGAATAAATCCTGAGGTATGACATTTATTTGTCAAAAAGCCATAAGGAATAATAAATTGACTTAACGAACATTATAGTTTAATAGTTCGGGTAAGTTAAGATGAATTTAGATTCTAGTACAATCTTAACCCTTGATGGTTGACATATGGGAGCTGGGCTAAAAAATTCCTTCAGAGAGTGAAGGTATATACAAAACTGGTAACCAATCTAACTTCATTTGTTATGGGCGGTGTAGATGAGGCGGAACTTGTTTGTTGGTTGTTTGTGAAACCACTCGAGTACCATATGGACTACTAGCAGAGAAATGATGTGTGCTAAGTCCTAGAGAAATTATAAGAAGAAGATAAGAATGTAAATCATCAAAGATGATGAACGTATTAAGTAAGATATCTCCGTATGTCATGAAGTCCTTAACCGATAAAGGAAGTTGGTCGCGTAAACTTAGTTTCTAAGAACGTGAACCTTAAGAAGTAAAGTTAAGTAAACCAATGCGTAAGTCAAGTATATGACTAATTGGTGTATGTGTTATTTTCTTATGTGCTACATAGGAATTGGAATAAGCAGTTCAGCATAAACTATAAGCTGTAGCTGTGCGTAAGGAAAGTTTCTTAACTTCATTCATATTTTAAATTAATGATATTTTCTAAGACTTCTCAGATGTTGAACTTGAGAAGTTCTGTCTATGTGCGAATGTGTGATATTTGTACAAGGTGTTAGTATGTATGAGTCCTTGTGCCACAATTTGAACACTTCAGTGTTTCTATGATATGAATTGTTCTGTGATTGAACTGTTCAATATGAGTATGTTCTGTTTATACATGAACCGTTATTGTTAAGTCTGTGCTATTGATTCTAGCCAGACAGAATGTGTATGAAAGAAAGTAGAGAATAAAAGTATTTCAAAGTGAATGTGATTAATGTTTTAAAATGATAGGAATCGAGATTATTCCTATTATTCAAGCTGCTTCATAACCTTTGTTCGGTTATTGAGGTCTTAAAAGAATGTTTAAATTCTTGAAGTTGTTTGTTCAACTGCTTTGACTTGTTGGGCAATTGAATGCTCACACTTGCTTTAAATAAAAACATTTTCGAGCAAACGATGTTAGAAAGAACTTAAGGATCCCGTAAAGATCAAGCTAATCGGTATCCAGAAGAGATGCCATTCATTATTTGAATGAGTGTGAAGATCAAGCGAAGACTTGTAATATAGAATGATAGAATTAAACTATAGAATAGTTTAATGAATGTTTATGTATCCTTGGTGGCGGATAAAAGTCACTTGTGCAAGATGTAAAGAATAATGTAATTATCATTATTTGTAATGAAAGAGGTTTTAAGGTTTTAGAACCTGGGATTTGAGGATGTATGTTGTTATATTTAGCTATATAATGAAGTATGTTTGGAAGAAGATGGGTTCGTGACGTACAGAATTCGGATGTGTAAAAAGACCGGATTTCAGGGCGTTACAGGTTGGTAGCAAAGCTGATAGGTTATAAATCTTAGGTATGAGTACCTAATACTATAATCGTGGAGAGAAGGATAAGAAGATCACCACGTGATCATAGTGAATCGTAGTAACAGATAATCTGTTAAACGATGAATGATTTATAGTTAACGCTATGAATGAATGGTACTACGAAGTAGTACGGGAAGAAGAACTCAAATTGAGTTGTGAAGGGTAGCATACTAATTAAAGAAAATTCGTATTAATTAAGAAGAAAGTTAGAAGTTGTACGATTTCAATTGAGGACTCATGTGATAGCTGAGTTGTATGAATCTTTGTATGGGCAGAGGTTTGTGCTTGGTGTAACAACCACTCAGTTTATTATAGTGATAATCATTGGAATTGGTCGCGCTGTCAAGATGTATATGACGAGAAGGTGAATCTTTCTCATGTATATACTTGATAGGTAGAGAACGATAAGGTAGGTGCGAGTTCTTGAAACTCATACTTATGGTAAGTTTGTGACTCATAATCATATGGTATGTTTTTGAATGTCTCAGCGAATGGATGCCTATGGTTTGACTGGGATAGTTCTTAAACTCATATTATTGTGGAAAGTTCCTGAACTCATAATGTGTGGTAAGTTGATGGACTGTACTAAGGTATAGGAAGGTGTAGACTAAAAACGAGTTATTTTCAGTAGGCTTAGCATTGAAGGTGCTAGAGAAGATTAAGTATTGTCGCAAGTAAGACAATGAAGGAAGATGGAGAATAGGATATTCCAAGTCATCTAGCTATGCTAGATTTCGAAGTTTCTTGAAATAGTGCTGATGTACGCGTTTTGAAAATGAAAGAATTGGTTCAGTTTTTGAAACCAATGGATTTTAAAAGAAATATTCTTGGTATATCTATGCTAATTGTTTTGGCTAGACAAAAATTGATTTGAAATATCAAAATGAATTTTATATCATCAGTGCATTTGATGCAAGGATGGTAAAAGGATGGAGTTATTAATGCAATTGAACCTGGTGTTGGATTTGATCTTAGGATCAACAACCCACTATGGTATGATGCATAATGATGAAGTCATAAACTGACAAAGTCCTCAACGTACTATGAAAAGTGCGGTATCATGACGTCATAAAACGTTTTAATTTATTACAAAAGAATTTAAAAAAATTAGTCGATGTCAAGTGAGTTGACTAGACGAATGTTTCAAGTTGATGTCCAATTTATTAGTATGGTCTAAGCTACTTGATTTAGCTAAGACAAATAGTATGTCATGATTAAAAGAAAATCGAGCTTTCTTTGAATAGTTATGTCGAACCAAATTATTTTGGTAAGTGTTAATGCCAAGATCTTTTGCAACGTCCCAATCACGTAAGACTCCCTGATCCTGCACAGTAAACACAGTCAACACCAAAAGCTTGACGGTTGGACCGTCGGGGGATAGCTCAGGCGTGAGAGTCAGTATCGGTGTTCACAAGGTTAACAATGGAGGATGTAATGTCTTGTGTATTGAGAGAGATAATAATTCTCTGTTGTGTGTGTGTATATGAATGTGAATGTACCTGTTTGTGAAGACTTAGTTGATAGGTTATACTCTCTTTTGCCATTTCTGCCACCACCTACTACTAACCGACCACGACCCCGATGATCGATGGGTTCTGCCGACCGTGTGCGATCTATCCACTACCTTTAGTCATTTGTTTGTCTTGTGGAAGAGGCTATAATCCCATCCACATTAATGCATAGCAGGTGTCTCAGTCAACTGTCATGCTTTTTCATCATTGCAAGTCAAAGTAATAGATATTAAAAAGATCTAATAGGTTAGTCTAATGAACCGACCCGATTTTCTAGGGTTCAATAGAAACAATATGGTGACTAGGCCCAATGACTTTCAAGGTTCAATAATGAAGGCCTAATAAACTAGTTAAATAAATAAGCCCAATTCATTCGGCCCAAATAGGAGAAATATCATGACCCAACATTGCCCCCTAGTTTTTTATTAAACAGAATTTTTAATAGAAAACTATAAACGGTCTATGATATTTTACTAAAGATCCAAATCAAGAAGTAATTGAGACATACTCGAGTTGATCTATAAGGGAAGACAGAAAGCGGCCGAGTGTCCAACGTGAAAGGCCCAAACAATAAAGGACTGAATTTGGAAGAGATGGATTAAAAACCGAAAACCCAACCGAGAAGCCCAATTTGATAAAATATCTAAAGATTAACTCGGATGCTTCCCATTCGAATTCCATCATTGTCAGAAATTAAATGTGCCGCCTTCGTAACTCGTGTAATCCGTCAGTATAAAAGGTAAACTTTACCAATTTTGATAGTTTTACCTGCCAATTTAAACTTTGAACCTTTGAGCTTTCTTCTTCCCCTCTCTCTGCGAAATCCCAAAAATGGTGGCTGTGAACCCTAACCAGAGCTCTCCCCTTCGTGTGACTCCCATTAACACCGTTTCCTCCAATCCAAACCCTAATCAAGAAGGCTTGAGTTCAAATCCCCAGTCCACAGCAACCATGGGGAAGAATCCACCCTTGATACCTTCTCTATCGCTTACCGACTTCTTTAAGGATGAGGAACAGTTTCCTCATGCCAATACCCCCTCTACTGTTACGGAAGCTGAGATACGTATCCTCTGGACTCGCTATCAGATTTCGGATATGTACGCAATAAGGGCTCCAGCTCCCGAGGAATGCATGTACTATCGACCGGATGGTTGGGTTGCCATGCTAGTTACTTTTCTCGAAAAGGGAATTCGCCTACCCCTCCATGCCTTCGTCATTACCCTCCTAGGGTTTATAGGAGTTGGATTTGCCCAGTTGGTTCCTAATTCCTATATCCACATTCTGGCATTCTTTGCCTTCTGCCATGAACTAGGGGTTCCTCCATCTGTCGACATCTTCTTCACCCTCTTCTCAGCCGGTAAATCCCGAGAACGAGGCTTCAAAATGTTGAGTAAACAGTCTCCTCGTCCTAACGCTAGATTTGAGAGGAGACCCCTGATGGATACCCCTTCAAGCAACAAGGATTGGCACGAAAAATGGTTTTTTGTTACAGGACCTGAAATCTCTTCTCTTCCTGATTGGACTATCTCTGATCGGATCTCTGCTGACTTTGGAGATATCCCCGAAGAGCGTGTGAAAGAAATGACAAATTTTTTGAAGAAGATTCCTTTGAAGGAATGGAGTTTTGCACTTCTGACTAAGCAAGCCTGGTTATATGACCATAAATGTAAGTTTCGAATAACTTTGTAACACAGTTTTTTGAGGTATTAAGTGACATGGGTTTTGATACATGGTTATTTGCAGTGTCTTTGATCAAAACAACTTCTTTGGAAGTAAAAGAGTTGGAAGATTTCTTGGCTGGGAAAACCGTGGATGCAAGTGAAGAGCCTCTGACTGAAGAATCTCCCCGATCTGATCCCCTCATTATCGATCCACCCACTGTTTTTCCTCAGAATGACGAACCCCAAATTGATGAACCCATTGTTGCTGAAGAATCTCTCAGACCCCGTCGAAGAAAAAGAGCCGCCAAAAAATCTAAGTCCATTCAGCCAGAAACAATCCTTGAAAGTGATCCAGAAATAATTCCAGAAGCAATCCCACAAGCAAGCCCTAGTTCTGTACCTTCCGAATCCGTCTCAACTAAGAGAAGTTTGTTTGACATACCTCTGCATGAACGGGCGAAAGTTCTTCGTGTTAAGAGGTTGAGAACAAAGATCACCCCTCTAATTGCTGATGAGCTTCGAGTCCCTCCATCCTCGACTGACACCCCTCCTGTAATCCCAACTGGAATTCAAACACCTGATGATGAGCTGGTCGAATCTGTCCCCATCTTGTCTCAGAAAAGGAAACAACCATCAGACAGCCATCCAGATTCATCCTTTGCTCCCTCACCAGTCCACGAACCTAATCCTGTTCAATCTCCCTCTCCGAAAAATATATATACGGATCCGCCACCAACTCGCGATCAGCCTGTGCCTTCTCCTCTAAGACAGTCAACTTCCGAATTCCAGGATGATGCTATGGCCTCTCCAACCATGTGGCCCCGATTCAATGCCAACTTTCCCTTCCAATTATTCGATGCCTTCGTCTGTAATCTGGATGACCATCGATTTGGTAATGGTTCAAACATGGACACCTTTCAAGGAAGGCATGAGTTATCTGGCGAAGGTAAAGTGGTTTTCTTTGTAATTTCCGTATTTATCTTCATATTTAGGCACTCGAAACTGATCAAATAATGTTACATATCGTGGCGAATCTTTGTATTCGGACACTGCATCCAAAGTTTATCGAAGCTGAGGCCGAAGAAGAGGCAATGAGAAAGGAGAACGCTATCTTGAAGTCTGCTTTGGCCCGGGAAAGGACTCAACGTGAAAGTGTTCTTCATACAAATGAAGGTCTTTGGAAAGAGTTGACCCAAGCCAAAGGAGATGTGACGACATCCAATGAAGAACTGAAGTCAACTAAAGCACAATACAAGGAGATCGTCAAGATGAACGTTGATTTGGTTCAGAGGAACGAAATAAGGATGGAGAAGATCAAAGAGTTAAAGGCTGATGCTTAGATCTTGACTAAAACGATCCAAAAGCTAGAGCTAGTAGAAACTCATCATCTGAATAAGCGTCAGAAGCTTAAAGAAGAAATCTGAGAACTCAAGGCTCTTCGGGACCTTGGACCTCCTTTGACCGATGATCTTCGGAAGCAGATTTGTGAAGAGTATCGGAAATCAGATGAGATCAATGGCGAGATTATGAAGATATACTCCAAAGGATACGAGCTCTGCCGGAGTCGTGGCAAGGAGAAGTTGATTACAGCTAATGTGGATCCATCCCTGCTCGATTCTTTAGATGGTGAAGATAATGCTTGACAATGTTACAATTTTATTCTGACTTTTTAAGGCTGTGGAAATTATCTATTTTTTGCGAGTTGTTGAAGGATTTTATTTAAAACTTTGGTTTAAGGACCTTTTGTTATGATTCCAATGTTTTTGAGATTGTTCCGGAATTTCTGTTTTTGCTCAATGTGTTTGTCAATATGAATGAATAGATCGATACCTACTGATGAAATTTCAGCTTTCTATGTCATAACTTCTGCATAAAGCTTTTCGTTTCTTGTCAATAATTCAGTATTGATTAATCTGTATGGACTTAACTTAGGGCATGAATCAGATAAGACATATGACAGTTAATTTATGAAATGAAGTGAATTGAATTTAACGGATAGAACTGACTGAACTGAATTGAATGAACTAAACTCAACACTTGAATAAAATAAAGTAATGTATACTTATCGTTTCCGAAGTGTGAGATCGGCCATGTGTCAGATGAATTCGGCTGATCCTCTTTGCACCATCGGAATTTTGTTTACCACTCGGGGTGAAACAATTATATAGGAACCAAGATATAAGGATCATGGAATTTGTCTACCACACGTGGTCACAAATTCATAAGGACACTCCTGACAATAAGGCTGCCATCGAATGGCCAGCGAGTCCGACCATACCTCCTTACTCTAGTGCATTTTGTTTACCACTCGCGGTAAATCAAAATTAAGAGGATCATAGAATTTGTCTACCACGCAGGGTATAACAAAACCATAAGGACACTCATGCCGAAGAGGCTACCATCGAATGGTCAGCGTGTCCACCCTGTCCTCCTTACTTCGGTGACTATTGATTTATCGCCTCGGTAAAAAGCAATATAAAGGAACATAGGATTTGTCTACCACTGGGCTTACTACAATAGATAGGCTACCATCGAATGGCGGTGAGTCCGACCATACCTCCTTACACCATTGTGAACTTAGGACAAATAAGAAGAGGATCAGTTGTGAAAAAGTGAACTTTTATAGATGGTGAACAATCATGTACAGACTTCTTGGTAAATTGACTCGATCTCTACTGGAAATATTTTTGAAGCCTGCCTACATGCCAAGTGTTCTTGATCTCGGATCCATCTAATGCTTTTAAACGATAAGTCCCTGGCTTTGGTACTTCGATCACCTCATACGGCCCTTCCCAGTTCGGTATTAACTTTCCTGTGTTTTGAGGCGTAGACACTTCGGCTTCTCTGAGGACGAAGTCTCCTACTTTGAATCTGCGAAGTTTAACCCCTTTGTTGTAATGCGTAGCTACTCTTCGTTGATAAGCAGCCAATTTGAGCAAAGCTACCTCTCTGACTTCTTCTAGCAGATCCAAGTTGGCCTTGATCCTTCGTCATTGTAGATCTCTTTAATTGGTGACCAAGAAGACTTGGAGATCCGATTTTGGCCGGGACTAAGGCATCGATTACCATAGGCCAATCGAAAAGGTGAATCCTGTGGTGGTCCTCGGTGTAGTCCGGTAAGCCCACACACCACCGAAAGCGCTTCTTACCGCCATCTTCCTTTAGCTTCATCCGGTCTGTGCTTGATCCCGTTCAGCAGCGTCCTGTTGGTCACCTCGACTTGTCCGTTCGACTGTGGATGAGCCACCAAAGTCTTCTTGTGCTAAACCCCCGGCTCTTTCAAAAATCCTTCAAATTTTGATCCTACAAACTGGCGTCCATTGTCTGATATCACCACTTTGGGAATTTCGAAGCGAAATATTATGGACTCTTTCACGAACTTCAAACATTCCTGCTCTGTTATCAACCGAAGTGGCTTCGCCTCTACCCACTTGGTCATGTAATCAATAGCAACTATTACGAAGCTAACCTGTCCTTTAGCTTTTGGCAATGGACCCAATATATCAACCCCCCAAACAGCAAAGGGTATAGGAGATAGAATCGAGTATAGCTCTTCTGGTGGCTGATGTGGGATCAGACTATTGAGCTGACACTTCTCACACTTCTTCACATACTCGGTAGCTTCCTTGAAGATCGATGGCCAGTAGTACCCTTGCCGAAGAACTTTGTATACTAATGACTTAGCAGCCATGTGATCACCGCAGATACCTTCATGAACCTCCCGAAGGGCGTATTCAGCTTCAGACAGAACCAGACACTTCAACAGTGGTGATGAAAATGCCCTTCGATAAAGATCCCCATCAATAAGAATGAAGTTGGCACTCTTGTACTTGATCTTCTTTGCCAGCATCTGATCCGAAGGAAGGACGCCATCTGCCAAATACTCGATGTAGGGAGTCATCCAGCAGTTAGATCGCTCGATACACATCACCGCTTCATGCTGAACACTCGGCTGCTGCAAAACCTCCAAATAGACCGATCCGTTGAAAACATCTGCATCCGTGGTGGCCAGCTTTGACAGTGCATCGGCAATGGAATTATCGTTACGCTCGATGCCCTGAAACTCATAAGAGAGAAAGTACTGAAGTCTGTCTTTCAATTCTGCCAAATACTTGATCATCCTTGTCCCGCGAGCTTCATAATCTCCCGATAGTTGTTTGACGACCAACTGAGAGTCACTGTAAATGATTATCTTCTAGACCTCTAGACTCTTCGCCAGTCGAACTCCTGGTAACACTGCTTCATACTCGGCCTCATTATTTGTTGCTTTGAACCCAAATCTGATTGCTTGCTACACCTTGAATCCTTCCAGACTTGTCAATATAATCCCTGCCCCACTGACATTTTTCATAGAGGAACCATCTGCATACAGCGTCCAAGCACTCTGACCCTGCTGAAGAACCGCAACTACTCGATCGGACGTCTCAGCTTCTGGCAGGTCTGCATCTGCTTCGGTGAATGAACATTCTACCATAAAGTCGGCCAAGGCCTGACCCTTGATAGCAGTTCGGGGATGATACTCAATGAAAAATTGGGACAACTCCATAGTCCATGCTGCTAATCTTCCTGAGACCTCTAGCTTGCCCATCACCTTCTTCAATGGCTGATCCGTGTAGACGACCAGGAGTCGACCTTGAAAATATTGCTGAAGCTTTCTACTAGCAATTATCAAAGTAAAAATAAATTTTTCAATATTCGGGTACCTGGTTTCAGCATCTCATAGGACGTGACTTACATAATAGACCGGATCTTTGCTTCCCATGACCTCCCAACCAAAGACTTTGCTCAAACCGCTTGACGAACTTGCTGCAAGGTACAAATACAAAGTCTCTACTGGGGCAGGCTTCATCAATAAAGGAGCAGAATATAGATATGTCTTTATGCCTTGGAAGGCGTCTTCACACTCCGAAGTCTACTGGAACGTCTTCACATTCTTCGGCCCCATCAATGTGTCGAAGAACGGCAAGCATCTCTCCGCAGACCTCGACATAAACCTCCTCAAAGCTGCAATCCTGCCAGTCAGACGTTGGACGTGTTTGAACGACTGAGGAGTCTTATCAAGAATGGCCTGGATCTTCTCCGGGTTGGCCTCAATGCCCCTCTGACTGACCAGATACCCCAGGAACTTCCCTGCATCGAGTCTGAAGGTACACTTTGCCATATTGAGCCTTAGCTTGTGATGACGGACAGTCTGAAAGTATTCCTCCAAATCGTCCAAGTGCTTCTGAACCTGCATGCTCTTCACGATCATATCATCTACGTATTCCTCCCCAGCTGTCTATCGAATATGAAATTCATCATTCTTTGGTAGGTGGCTCCAGCATTTATAAGGCTAAAGGTCATCTTCTTATAGGCATACACCGAACGGTGTGTAATGAATGCTGTCTTTGGAATGTCCTCCTTGCACATAGAAATTTGATGATAACCTGAAAAAGCATCCATGAAGCTTAGTAATGCATACCCTGAAGTGGCATCGATGAGTTGATCAATATGGGGAAGACGATAAAAGTCCTTCGGACAAGCTTTATTCATGTCGGTGTAGTCGATGCAAACCCGCCACTTTCCATTCTGCTTCTGCACCAACACTACATTGGCCATCCACTATGGGTAGTCGATCTCAAAGATAAAATCAGCAGTTATCAGCTTGGCAATCTCCTCATCTATAATCCTCAGTCGCTCTGGTGCAAAGATCCATCTTTTTTGCCGAACAGGCTTCTTTGATGGATCCACCTCCAATCTGTGCTCGGCAACCTTCCGGCTAATTCCTGGCATATCTTGTGGTTCCCAGGAAAAGATGTCTGCATAGCATCGAAGGAGTTCCATAAGGTTTGTCCGAAGAGGTTCTGGAAGACCCGAACCAATCTTCACCGTCTTGTCTGACTTTCCAGGGACCAAATTTCGATCTCTTCTCACTCTCTGCGGAATCACCAATGGCTCCGAGCTGCTTTCGGTGAAGGGCTCGATCTCAATTGCCATGGTTTGTTTCTGTTTGTTGACCCCCACTCCGAAAAAAATAACCGCATTTCTATAACATCGTCGGACCGGATCTAAGTCCCCGCCATTCTCCACTCCATGTGCCGTGGGTGGGAACATAATTTTGAAGTGAGGGATGGAAGTTCTGCAGGCTTGGAGAAAGCGGTCGGTGTAAACCTTCCCAATATGGCGTTGTGTTCGAATCTACATGCACAACATAAAATTTACATATTATTTCTACCTGTTTAGGAGCTGTGCCGAAGATCACTGGGAGCTCGAGGGTGCCTACAACTCTGACCGGATCGTTGCTAAAGTCATATAATGGAGCCTCCTGCCCGACCTCCATCTTTTGCCCATCAAGATGCATCCTCTGATAAGCATGGGCATATAAAATGTCTATAGAAGACCCGTTGTCTATCATCATGCGCTTCACATCTACCGAACCCACCTGCGCTGTGATCACCAATGCCCCCTCATGCGGCTCGATAGGCTCCGAAGGATAATCCGCATCGGTGAAAGAAATAACAGTCCCTGGAAAAGGTCTGTCGGCCTTCGGGGGAGCACCCACCACGGACATGACCGAATCCAGATATCCTCTCCTCTTCTTCCTTACCAACTTCCCTGCCGTCCCGCCGGTTATTACATCAACGACGTGCCTTGGCGGTGGTATTGGAATACTTTGGGCGGGTAGGACCGTTTGAACGGTCTGAACAGTATGATCAGCATTTTGCTAACCTTGTTGGTCCCTCCCGGCCACGTACTGAACCAGCAAACCCTTTTGAATCTTCCTCTCTACGAAATCTTTCAAATTGCAACATTCATTAGTATCGTGACCAGCGGCTTGATGGTAGCCACAATATTTTTGGGTATTGCCCTGCCCTGGCTTGATGTGGTCACGAAGCGGCTCGTAGAATGGCTGGTTCCTGATCTGGTCCAAAATCACCGACCTATCCGTGTTCAGCTTGGTGTAAACCTTATTCACCTTCGAGGCAGACGCAGGTGGATGACTACTCCCCTGTCGCCATGAGTTATTGAACTTCTTCGAACTGCCCTCTGGCCGATCATTATATCCTCCCCCCTTTCTCTGATCGCCATCTGCCTTAGGAGCATGTGCATCCTTTAACTGGTCCGAAGAAGGACGTTTCAGGCTATTCATAGCCTCCTCTACAACAATATATCCTTCTACTTTGTAAAAAGCTTCTGCCAGGCTCTTCGGATGGTGGAACATCAACTTCTTCACCAACTTCTCGGACCTTACCAGATTTAGCCCATTCTGAAACAAACCTACGACCTGGAGATCATTGAGGTCAGACACCTGACCAACTGTTTCTCTGAACCTCTTCACATATTGACCCAAGGACTCGTTGGTGAACTGTCGGACCTGTGCTTCCCTCTCTTTCGGTTGCTCCCAAAGCGGGCATGGAACTTATCACAAAGCTCGGTCCAAGAGGAAATTGAATCTGACGGCAAAGTCCCCATCCACTGCCTCGCATCTTTCCTCAATGTCGTAACAAATGTGTGACATTTGGCCGCATCATTGAAATCATAATAGTCCATCAGCCGGTCGAACGCCTGGCTATGGTCGTAAGGATCCCCGGACCCATCGTAACTCTCCATGAGAGGCAACTTCTTGGTGATATATGCCTTCTCCTTAAGAATATCCGAGGAAAAAGGTGATGCCTTCTTTCCCGGCGTGTCCTTCACCTGTTGAACCTCAGCCAATTGCTTTCGGAGCTCTTTCAGCTCCTTCACTAAGAAATCAACACCTTCGGGCTGCGAGGAGACCTCTTTCTCCTGAATGACATTCTATCTATGAGTGGATCGACCTCCTCCTACCGACCCCACTGCCTTTGTGGGGCTTCTGGATCTACTCCGGCGTACAATTCTGTCCTCATGATGAGAATGGTCACGCTGATGCTCTCTTCTTCTGGTTTCTGGCACGATCTCCCTCGACCTGCTCCTTCGCCTGTCGTCGTCTCGATGATGAGAACCAATAACCACCAGTGCCTTCTTCGAGGCCACGGGAGTTCTACTCCTCGATCTCCTTCTACCGTGAGAACGATCCCTAGACACATGTATGGAATGCTCCGGCTCTGTCCCCTCTCGCCGTGGCATCTCCTTATGCTTACTCCGTCTTTTGTACTGAACGTGGCTAGATGTTTCGTCCCTTAACTCCGCCACCCGAAGCATCTGCTCGGCTATATCTTCCCTCTACTTTAACAGGACCTCCAAGGCTTTATCTGCTTCGTCTGCCATCTTTGCCAACTTGACAACTCTGTCCTCCTGACCACTTCGGCGATGAGTCCTAGTCGGTGAGCCCTCTGCTCGCCCCCGACCATGATCATGCCCTTTATCAGCATCAAAGACCAACCTCCGTCTGGCTCCACCGTGGATCTTCGGAAGGAGATCACCCGAATTATGCTTAGTGGTCGTGCTCTCGTGAGCAATTTTAGAAGGGCCCAGACGATCCTTTAACGAAATACGAGGCAGTGACGAGCTTACAGCCATCGCCTGCCCCTCTAGCATACCGTCTCTACTACTCACCATCTTCCGAAGTAGATTAAATGGATGTGATTGAAAATTTCAATGACACTAGAATTCAGCCCTCCTTCTAGCGTCAATGTTAACGCCAAGATCTTTTGCAACATCCCAATCACGTAAGACGCCCTGATCCTGCACAGTAAACACAGTCAACACTAAAAGCTTGACGGTTGGACCGTCGGGGGATAACTCAAGCGTGAGAGTCAGTATCGGTGTTCACAAGGTTAACAATGGAGGATGTAATGTCTAGTGTATTGAGAGAGATAATAATTCTCTGTTGTGTGTGTGTATATGAATGTGAACGTACCTGTTTGTGAAGACTTGGTTGATAGGTTATACTCTCTTGCCCGGTTTACCGTGCCACCTACTACTAACTGACACAGCCCCCTGATCTGATGGGTTCTGCCGACTGCATGCAGTCTATCCACTACCTTTGGTCACTGTTTGTGCCGCCGGCCGGCTATAATCCCATCCACATTAATGCATGGCAGGTGTCTCAGTCAACTGTCATGCTTTTTCATCATTGCAAGTCAAAGTAATAGATATTAAAAAGATCTAATAGGTTAGTCTAATGAACCGACCCGATTTTATAGGGTTCAATAGAAACAATATGGTGACTAGGCCCAATGACTTTTAAGGTTCAATAATGAAGGCCCAATAAACTAGTTAAATAAATAAGCCCAATTCATTTGGCCCAAAAAGGAGAAATATCATGACCCAACAGTAAGGAATCTAATGATTAAGTTTGAGGTGAACATACTCTGAAATGGGGTTATACGATAGGTTGATCACCTACATATGGAAGAGGTAGTTTATCTTCTTTGTGATTGTAAACTTACCGTGTCAGAAAGGTTTACGGGAAAAGGATGTTTAACCTAGTAAGAGTTCATGGTCGATTTGACCCCTCAGCAAAAGTATGAAATGTTTTAAAGGAATCCTTATATTCCTAGTTATTCCTTTCACTTCATGATTCTTGATAAGTTATGAAGGGTAGAGAATGTTTGAAAGATAATAACTTCTTTGAAGAGAAGTTGAGAAGAAGGGTAAGCTAAAATTTCGAGGACGAAATTCTGTGAGGAAGGGGAGAATGTGAGAACCCGGGTAAGGGTTTGGTTTTAAGAAATTCCGAGGACGGAATTTTATAAGGGAGGAAGAATGTGACAACCCGGAAAATCGGATTGTCTAGAATTTAAGTTTAAAGAATTAGTTATTAATAAAATAAATTTTTATTAATACTATTATGTGCTATGTGTTTATTAATCGTTCTATAACCTAGGATGATTATTAATCGGGAGGATTCTGGCTACGAGCTAGACTGAACGAGCAAGAATTTTTAAGACAAAAATAAAATATTTATGGGAACAAAAATATTTCCGGGGAAAAAGACGAAATATGCACTATTCATCCATTTCTGCTCAGAGATTTATTTTGAATTTCTGAGAAACGCGTAATGATAGAATTCTGAGACGAGATGGAATATTCAATAATATTTCAGTTATGGCAAAAACGAAATTTTTGCCTGCGGACTTAAAACCTAAGGGTTAGGAAAAGTGAGTTCCGAGAATTTTATGATTTCGTATAATAATTAGAGTTATTATGCATGAGAAATACGAGTATAATACTAGTTATTATAAGAGTATAGTACGAAGATTAGTACGACGTATAATACGAATATCGTACGAATGATATACGAAAAGAATACGAGAATACGAGAATGAAATGCGTAGATTACGATTAGTCTAAATGGACATTGAGTTCATGGACTTTGAAGAATCCAATTAGACTTGGATTATATCAAGCCCAATGGAATGTGTAATCAAGCCTAGGGTAGGCCCAGTAAGAATTAATGTAAGGCCCAGTGTTAGATTTAATTAAGCCCGATCCAAGAAAATAAACCGCGAATCGAACCAATGGGTCACCGGATGGGTAAAACCCATGGGGAAACCCATGGGAAAGACCCATGGGCATGTGGGGCGGTCACTTGGCCACCAAGTAAGGGTGGTGACCAAGGGCTAAGCTTTGAATAGTAAGGAGGTTAGGGGCGAAATGACCAATTTGCCCTAATATTTGGTTTTCTATATAAACAAGCCTTAAACTCATTTGTTTGGTTTGAAATTTCAACCAACACTTGAGAGATAGAGATAGAGAGAGTTCGGATGGGAGAAGAAGAGGGAGAGATTGAGGAAAAGCTAGCCCGAGTGCACACTTTGTCTGACGGAAGGAGATTAAAGAAGAACGGTAATCCGAACCCTAGTTTCTTCTAATTTTCTTTAAGTTTAATATGTTCAAAAACATAACTTAATGAAGATAAGAAGTAGATGAAGTTAAGAATGATTTTATATGGTTGAAATCATGAGAAAACGAAGAAATAAGAATTAGGAATTTAGTTTATAAATTTCTTAAGAAAGTATAAGATTCGTAAGGATTTTGAGCGATCCGAATGAATCTTATGAATGAGTTGGTCAAATAAGTAAGGAATGATATTCTATAACATCAAATTTCAAGAAAAAGTAAAATCGTAATCCAAAATATCGATTAAAAACGAAGAACGCGAAGAACACGTGAAGAACACGAAGAACGTTGTTGATGGACAAATTTAAAACCATCGTAGGATAATTGTTGTTGATGGAAAATTTTAAAACCATCGCGTATAAGTTAGTTACTTATTGCTTGGTTAGGAACGTTAGAAACGTTTATGAAGAATGGATTAAAACTTAGCTATAACGAAGTTATGGTGAAAATTCGTAAAAGATAAACGAGAAATAGAAAGTATGTAAATGAACCCGAACGTGTAGGATTTCATAAGAATGTAAGAGAATGTATAAAATGTGAGTCATGAACTCAAGAACGAATGAATTTTGAGTTTGGATGACCGAATTACGGACGAACAAACGAAGAACGTTAATAACGTAAAATGAATGAAGAGAGAAGATTAAGCCAATTGAATGGCATGTTAATGGATTTAGAATGAAGTTCTGTCAGTGAGTAATCGAAGTACGTAAGATAAGGAAGAGAATGGCTTTGGAATGTTCTCATTCCGAGTTATAACGAATAAGATATGAGATTTCGAAGTCAGCGTCTCAAGCTTGTAAAAGACTTAGAAAATTTTTCTAGGTTTCATGCTTGGTGTCGCTATCGAAGTCGCACTGAGGAAATTTGGCGCCCATGCACACGCTGAGCTCGACCATCACCATTACTAAATGGCGCCATGAAGTGAAGGAAGGAAAGGGAAGGGCACTGCAATGCATGACACGGCAGAAATAATTCCCAGAAATGAGATTTTAACTACTCAATTTCTCGGGGGATGTGCAAGAAAGAAATATAAACATATAGTTCAACTAATTTAACACTTAATCAAGTGTATTAAACCTTTAATGAAGGTGGAACGAAAAGATTAAATGAGATTAACAGATAAAGAATGTAGACACGAGTTACTGAACCTATATCCGGGGACCGTAGTTACGATAAACGAACGTGAGGGATTGCTATGATGGTGATTCCTTAGACGTTGATTATTGAGGGTAATGAGTAGCATTTCGATGTTATGTCATGATGATGAGAGATGAATGTAAAACATTTAGACGCTACGAACGCAATGTTGTTGTGATGAACGATCGATCTTAGCATACAATGAACCGTATGGCTTTGACATTAATAAAGAATATTGAACATGGGGTTCAGGTGCTAGTAATGAATGAAAGCGATTAAAACCTTAGGTAAAGGTTGAATGAAAGATTAAGGGATGAACAACGTAAACGTTGAATACGTAAACGATCCTCGTGAATCATATTCACGTCGAGCGAACGTTCTAAGTATACATTGGTTGTATAACTTAGACGTTGACGAAGGTAGTAAGTAAGATAAGATTAACGAATGCCGAATGTGAGTCAGAAGAGAATGTTAGAATGAAATGTAAGCGTTGAACTTTTTAACCGACGTGAAGGTTAAGTGTACACGAATATTTAAAAGGGTAGAACCTACACCCCGTGTATGGTTTGACCATAAGGTAGTGAAGATCAATGATTAAACTTGTGAACGGTAAAGAAGCTGAATTAAAGACAAGTACGTATAACGTAATAGAAGCTGAGTTAATGTTTATAACTTGGATGACGTTCTGAATTGAATGAATCGAACGTTGTAAGATAAGAATAAGGTAATTAATGTAAAATGATTAACGCTATAAATGCGTAGAATGAATATTGAATGATCGTTCTGAGTATACAAAAGACTGTATGACTTGGACGATAAAGAATAAATCATGAGGTATGACATTTATTTGTCAAAAACCATAAGGAATAAGAAATTGACTTAACGAACATTATAGTTTAATAGTGCGGGTAAGTTAAGATGAATTTTGGTTCTAGTACAATCGTAACCTTTGATGGTTGACATATGGGAGATCGGCTAAACAATTCCTTCAGAGAGCGAAGGTATATACAAAACTGGCAACCGATCTAGCTCACTGTTATGGGCAGTGTAGATGAGACGGGAACTTGTTTGTTGGTTATTTGTGGGAAACCACTCAAAGTACCATATGGACTATTAGTAGAGAAATGATATGTGCTAAGTCCTAGAGAAGTTATAAGAAGAAGATAAGAATGTAAATCATCAAAGATGATGAACGTATTAAGTAAGACATCTCCGTATGTCATGAAGCCGTTAACCGGTAAAGGAAGTTGGTCGCATAAACTTAGTTTCTAAGAACGTGAACCTTAAGAAGTAAAGTTAAGTAAACCAATGTGTAAGTCAAGTATATGACTAATTGGTGTATGTGTTATTTTCTTATGTGCTACATAGGAATTGGAATAAGCGATTCAACAACTAAACTATAAGTCGTGGTATGCGTAAGGCAAGTTTCCTAACTTCATTCATATTTTAAATGAATGATAGTTTCTAAGACTTCTCGGATGTTGAACTTGAGAGTTTCTCGCATATCTTGAATGTGTGATATTTGTACAAGGTGTTAGTATGTATGAGGACTTGTGCCACAATTTGAACACTTCGGTGTTTCTATGATATGAACTGTTCTGTGATTGAACTATTCAATATGAGCATGTTCTGTTTGTACATGAACCGTTATTGTTAAGTCTGTGCTATTGATTCTAGGCACACAGAATGTGTATGAAAGAAAGTAGAGAATAAAAGTATTTCAAAGTGAATGTGATTAATGTTTTAAAATGATAGGAATCGAGATTATTCCTATTATTCAAGCTGCTTCATAACCTTTGTTCGGTTATTGAGGTCTTAAAAGAATGTTTAAATTCTTGAAGTTGTTTGTTCAACTGCTTTGACTTGCTGGGCAATTGAATGCTCACACTTGCTTTAAATAAAAACATTTTCAGCGAATGATGTTAGAAAGAACTTAAGGATCCCGTATAGATCAAGCTGATCGGTATCCAGAAGAGATGCCATTCATTATTTGAATGAGTGTGAAAATCAAGCGAAGACTTGTAATATAGAATGATAGAATTAAACTATAGAATAGTTTAATGAATGTTTATGTATCCTTGGTGGCGGATAAAAGTCACTTGTGCAAGATGTAAAGAATAATGTAATTATCATTATTTGTAATGAAAGAGGTTTTACAAATAATGATAATGTAATTATCATTATTTGTAATTATCATTATTTATGTATCCTTGGTGGAGGATAAAAGTCAATGCATCATGCTTGCATTCATGAGTAACGAGCTTTAACGTCATCAAGAAACTATGGATGCTCTTACTATATTCATGAGCATAAAATAGTTGATGGTGAGGAAAGTAGGACTAATAGATATAAGATATCTAAGAAGCTCTTTCGATCTAGAATGACCGATGACACTACAGTACATAAAAAGTTCTTTAATATGATCAATTTAATTAAATAATTAGGACAATAGGTTTTGTCATGGATGGAGAGTTGAGCCAAGATTTGATCTTTCACTCACTCCCAGACTCCTTTTCACAATAGTTGTGAATTTTTCATATGAGCAAGCTAGATATCAGCTTCGTTGATTTGCTTAACATGTTGAAAAATGCAAAGAGTCACTTTCCAACCAAGAAAGACCAAGTCTTACTGATAGGAGCCAAAGGATCTTCTAAAAAGAAGAACAATTCAAAGAAGGTAAATAGAAAGGCAAAAATAAAGGATAATAAAAACAAAAATGATACGAATAGCAAAGGAGTTTGCTTCCACTGCAATAAGCCTAGACATTGAAAATGAAACTACGAGAAACATCTTGCAGTGGCTAACCAGAAGAAGCTTGATGAGGCTTCAGTTATAGATACAGGTTTGTTCATGATAGAAATAAACCTTTTTGTAAGTTAAGGTTCTACTTGGGTATTGGATACCGGCTTTGGTTCTCATAAATATAGATTTATGAAGGGACCAAGAAAAAGTAGAAAGCTAAGCAAATGATAAGTAATCCCATGTGTGAGAATAGGAACTTATAGTTTAGCACTACCTACATGCAAGTCTATTATGTCAATAAGTTGTTATTGTACTCCAATTCTCGTTAAAAACATTATTTCCATTTTGTTATTTGACAACAAAAATTTTGGTATTATATTTAAGAACAATTTTTGTTTTATTTATAATAATAATATTTTATATAGAACTGGAATATTACTTAATGGACTTCGTGTACTTGACTTACATGAAAATTATTTTTTACATATTGAACAAACTAGTATAAGAAAAAGAGATGATCATTCAAAGATTTGAATATTTGTATTTGATGAAATACAAGTTTGAATCATTTGAAAGGTTCAAAGAATTCAGAGAAAACTAATTGGTAAAGTATTAGGATTCTTCAATCGGATTGAGGAAGGAATACTTGTGTAATAAGTTTCTAGATCATCTCAAAAGGTTTTCTCACAATGGACACCTCCTGATACGCAATATTTGATTGAAGCATCTGAAAGAAAAAAATCATATCTTGTTGGACGTGGTGTGGTCCATAATGATTTTACCGACAATATAGTATGCTTCTGGGGTAATTCCTAGAAATGATTGCATATCTAAAAAAAAGGAAACCTTAAAATTCGACCCTAAGACTCCATAAAATTTATAGATAGGGAGCTTTCCTTAGATTAAGTATGTTAAGATAAGGGGTTGTCTAGCTTATGTGAAAAGGTTTCAAAAGGATAAGTTTGGGATAAAATTTGACAAGTGAAACTTTGTGGGACATCCTGAAGTACGTTTAGGGTATATGTTTTATAATCTTACTTAGCAAAAGGTGTTTGTTGCAAAATACACTGCCTTCTAAGATAAATGTGTTTATCATTAAAGGGGCTAGTGAGAGAATAATAGATCTTCAAAAGTTCAAAAAACACAAAGCACTATAAGTTAAATAAGAAGAACCTGTAGATAGACCTATTGTACCACAATCGAATTATAAATCTGGAATAGTACCGAAGATACCTGAGAGGTATGGATTCATCACAGATGATGATGAGGTACGCATCATAGAAGATGATGATCCATTTACATAGGATAAGGTAAGAGTTGTAGACACTCAAAGAAATGGATTGAAGAAAGCTTCTCAAAAATGAAACATTCGTTTTGATGAGACCATCAAAAGAGTTCAATTTTATCAAAAACAAGAATGAACCTAGCGTGTACAAAAGGTTTAGTGGGAGCGTTGTGACATTCCTAGTATTATATGTTGATATACTATGGATAAGGAATGACATACCAATGCTAAAATTAGTAAAGATAAAGTTATTTAAACATTCCTCCATGAATGATTTGGGAAGAGTATCTTAATTGGGGATACAAATCTATGTTGACAGATTTTAAAGGATGCTCAGCTTAACCTAAGGAACATATATTCATTTGATGCTAAAGCCGTTTAGCATAAAAAAATCTAAGAGATGTCTCATGTTGATGGGCCATAGAGTGTATTTATCTTAATAGTCCCCATAGACTCCTAAAAAGAGAGATCACATGCGTAACTATCATGTATGCAATGAAATGTACGAGACCTGGAGATGATCAGTCATATTCTGGAGAAGATCACTGTAAGATAGTGAAAATATCTTAAAGTACTTAACCAGAACTAAGGATGTGATTATATTCATGGTGGCTCTAAATTAAAACTAGAGGGCTTAACATACTCAAGTTTTTCAGACTGACCAAGACGACAACAAATCCACTTTAGGGTAAATCGTTACCTTAAATGGTGGTGCAGTGAATTAGAAAGGTTCCAAATAGTAAAAGTTACAGGTTTAGTGATAAAGATAAAGTATATATGTAAAATCCCAAATTTTACGAATAAAGATTTAAATTTCTCGATTTTTTTTGAATATTATGGTTCGGATTTAATATAATGTTATAGTTGTGGGTAATATATATAAATTTTGCAAAGTATGCAAGTTGTTATATTATATTCGATTGGTCGGGGAATATTACGATCATACCATTCAAGACCATTGTGTAAAAGCGAACGTGGTAGTTGATGCGTTGAGTAGAAGATCGTATGTGTTTACGAGTGCGAATATACGAACCCACGTGAAGATAACGAATATACGAGTAGAATCGACTTTAATCGATAAAGTTAAAGCTGCTCAAGTTACACACCCGAAGCTGATGAATGTGAAGAAGAAGGTTCAAGAGGGCGTTATTCTAGAAGCAAGAATCGACAAAGAGAGGAAATCTTAACCCTCAATTTAATTGATCCATTTGAAATCCTCGATTAAGTAGGAACTGTGGCTTATAGACTTGTTTTACTGCAAAGAATGTCGCGTGTTCATAACGTTTTTCACGTATCGATGTTACGTAAATATGTGGACGACCCGAACCACATTATTGATTTAGAATCGGACGAGATAGCGAATAATTTAACGTATGAAGATGTACCTGTTAAAAATCCTGAAATATATTCTATGCTTAAAGGTTATACCTCAAGAGTTAGAATCGGATGAAGTGTCCTCATCTGTTCGGCATACCAGGTACGTACGTAAATTTTGAGGGTGAAATTTCATAAGGATGGGAGATGTAAAATCCCAAATTTTAAGAATAAAGATATAAATTTCTCGAATTTTTTATTAATATTATGGTGTGGATTTAATATAATGTTATAGTTGTGGGTAATATTTATAAATTTTGCAAATTATGCAAGTTGTTTTATTATATTTGATTGGTCGAGGAATATTCTTTATGTCGGGGAATATTCGTACGACGACACAATCATTAGTGGACCCCACAACGGAATTATTGTCGGATTGAGAAAACGACAAAAATATTTTTATGAAAATAACGACGAAAGTTTTACCGTTAATACTGTTGAACTACTCGGTAGTAAAAGTACAGTAATACGCATGGTTGCATTGTAGCACACAGTATTGATTATTAATGCTTACGTGAGAAGTCATTCAGTTATACTCAATTATTGCTATAGTAATTGTTGCATCATATCTCTCATATTATCGATTCGATTATTGTCACAGTATCCTCTGCATTATATGATATATTATTAAATCAATAATTGAGACGACAAAGTTATTTATATTATTAAATTGCTCTATTTACAATGTCTAGAAGTTCTGCCAAGGAGAGGTTTGGTCACCTAATTGCGCGCCAATAGGGAGAAATCCTTATTGGAAAGCCCCTCTTTCCTGGGAATGACCTGGTTGTTAAATATTGTGAGTTATAATATTAATGATGAATAAGTTCGTATTGATTAAAGATGAATTTGATAGTTCCATTGTGTTGGGATTATTGGTGTTAGTTGAAATCGATATCTATTCCGATGATAATTGATGTCTGGGGGTTATATTGATAAATCGGGTAATTTATCGGATAAATGAGCAATTAATTGCTACTTATTCACATGCTTATATAACAATTTGTTCACATGTGTGTACTATTGAGTCACATTCATTTACTATTAGGGGAGTTGGTGCAAGATTGATAATACTTGCATGACTAGGTTAAAGATGGAGGTATAGATGGAGGTACTATATTGTAATTAATTTTTTCCCATGTTTAGAACTATTGAGTCACATGATTTACTATTGAGTCACATGATTTTACTATTGATTAACATGATTTACTATTAGGGGAGTTGGTGCAAGATTGATAATACTTGCAGGACTAAATTAAAAATGAAAGAAAAGTTGGAGGCATTGTACTGTAATTTTTTGAGCCCCAAAAAGTGCAATTATCGAAACTATATTTTTCTATAAATAGAAGCTCATTCTTCCTTCATTTCTCACCAATTCACTAAAGCTTTGGAGCCATTATTATAGAGAGAAATTATAGAGAGAAAGAAGAAGAGAAGTCTGCTCCCTCACTATTCCAGTATCCAGTCTTTTTTTGAGGTAAGGGGTATTATTTTTTTTCATATTAATGAACAGAACTTATGTTATTCCATTCTTTATTATTCTGTTAGAATAACCTGTATACGCGGGCTACCCTATACTTGGTGAAATTCTTCACATTATTCCATTCTTTATTATTCTCGTTGAATAACTCAGATACGCTGGATACCCTATACTTGGTGAAATTCTTCATTATTCCATTCTTTATTATTATGTTGGAATATCCCGTCACAAGCGCTTTTACCGGAACCGGTTCCGCTTTTTTATTATTCTCGTTGGAATATCCTATCTGCATGCGCTTTTACGCTGCACTGGTTCCATCTTTATTATTCTCATTGAATATCCTCGTCTGTGTGTTTTACGCCGCACTGGTTCCGTTATTTATTATTCCATTGGAATAACCTCGCCTATGTGAAGTACCGCATGCATGGTGATTTCGTTGTTATTCCATTCTTTATTATTCGTTGAATATCCTCGCTGGTCGTGATTACGCCCCGACTGGTTCCATTATTTATTATTATGTTGGAATAACCTGTCTATGCAAAGTACCGCATGCATGGTGATTTCTTTTGTTATTCCATTCTTTATTATACTTAGTTGGTTAAAGTTTTGACTTCTATACTCCTCATGAAATATCATTTTATTTGGTATTTTTTGTTACGAGTTACTATTCATGGGTTACTATTCACCCGGTTACTATTCACTCTAGTATTATTCACTCGGGTATTTGGGGCACTTTTCATGCTGAAATACTATTCACGAGTTACTATTCACCAAAATTACTATTCAACCGAATATTATTCACTCGGATATTTGGAGTACTTTTCATGTCGGGTTACTATTCACGAGATACTATTCCCGAAGTACTATTCACGGGGTACTATTCGCGACAAAAAATTGATTCTTTTCTTTCCAAATTATTTTTGGTACATGAATATTATTCTTGAATTTTACTCTACAAAGAAGTATCATGTTGACAATTTGGACGCTATTAGTTCCTGGATAATTTAATTCTTGAACTGGTTTTATTGAATTCTTATATCATTGTCATCATCCTCATGTTTATATTTTGTTGAAAGTTATCTGTGGCCTGTAGTGCATAGATGGACTTGGTATGATTATGACCGTGATTATTCTATATAATCATGACCGTAATGTTACAAATGATATGGAAAAAGTCCTCATTGGCCCGTAGTGCATTGATGGACAGTTTTTGGTATGATTATGGTTATGGATTCACTTCGGCCAAGGGAGCAAAGATGAATTGTTTTATGGCATGATCAGGACCGTTGATGAAAACACGATTATCTTTAGCCCGTAGTGCATGGATAATTCGTGGTCGTGATACTAAATAATATCCTTGGCTCAGAGTGCGGGGATGATTTGATGATGTGGATTATTTATTAAGTCGAGTCTCGTGATAAAAAAGTGATGAAAAACTTTTTAAATCATAAAAGATAGTGGATTTTATTCTCTACTTGACTCTTTTAATGGATTGTTTGATCCGCTGCAGTTAAACTTGATGTCTATTGTATTTTATCAGTTTAACATTGTTGAAGACTAATGATAATTTATTCTGCATTATCTTAGTCATAATATTTCTTACTGGGCTAGTTGAGATCACCCTTTCCTTCACTGTTCTCTTCTGGAAATGAGAATATAGCTGGGACTAGTCGGGAACCCGAGTGATGATCCCCGAGATGGTGTCTTAGTAGTCCTCACCATTCTGTTAAATAGTGTGACAATAAATATAACGAGGACTGAATTTGAGTTTGTATACTGTCTATAAGGACTCCATTGAGAGTGGATATTGTCTAGAAGACAATATTCTTGTTTAAACTCTCAGTTTATGTTTTGTCATATTTTACACGATAGTTGTATATTTAAGTTTGTATTTGAATTTTGTACCATGTATTTGGCGACTCAAGATGGGTGATGTATACTTGTTTTGGGGGCGTCACAATATAGCTGTAAATGAAGCTGAAAGTTGATTGTTTGGATGAAAAGTTCACTACAGAACTAGGAATAGTTCATAAGTCTCATCTTGGATCTAAACATGTGTTGCGGCACTTTCTTTTGATTAGAGAATCATTGAAAGATGAGAAGTCACTATAGAGACATTAGAGTCTCAATAACAACATTACATATCTATTAACTTAAATTTATCCAACAACGGGATGATCACCACTTAATGAAAAAAAGGTATGAGATACTATGGCGATTGACTTTAGTGCTAGTGGGAGATTGAAAGTAGTATGCACACAAGTCAATCATGATTGATGATAAAGCACATACTTTTTAACAATCTTATTCATTTATTAATAAAAGAATTATTTAATTAAAGACTTTTAATTTATCTAAATGACGTTTTATAATATGTATTAAACTAATGATAGTTTTGAACAAAGCTTTTAGAATCACGATGATGATCATGTTAATGAGATCTAAATTCTTTGATAGCTCACAAACTAAAATTGTTCCCAATTATTGGATTACTAAAAAGGGGATTAATGAATCTAGATAGATTGGTGCATACGTTGCTTTCTCATTAGATGAGGATTATTGATCACATGATCATTTGTGTGGAGACATTAAAGCAATTATGTAGGTGCTTATTAGAGAATAAGTTCACTGAATGTGGCTCGCTAAGGAATACCAAATGGAGTTTTACTTGCCTATAAATAGGAATTCATGTAATGATAGTAGCACAAATGATCCTTATACTTGAAATCATCATAGTATCTTGTGTATGATAAGTTATACTTGAACATGTTCCTTAAGACCCTTAAGGTATATCAAAGAGTATGTTTGGGTGTAATAAGTTGTACATGGAGATAATGAATTATCAACAAAGAATCTACCACTTTTAGTAAAAGAAGAGAATGTCCTATGTGATTCAATAAATGATAACTCAATAGTCATTGGCCAAGGCAAAATGAAATTAGAAAGGAGTTTTTAATTTACATTATTTGGAATTGTGCATTTAAGAATCGAAATACATAGAATTAAATAAAATAAGACTTGACAATAATTACATATCTTATATTTAATTGGGACATTATATGGTGGAAGGATTGAATTGTACGGTAACTATTTACTCAAAGGTTCTTTTATGATTAATGTTAAAATCTATATTATTTGGAAAGTCTTTTATCGCTAAGGAGGATTATCCTTATTGTAGAATAAATGTTATTTATTTAAATAAATTAATATTTTAATTTATTTATTTAAATAAGATTAGAATTATTCTAATTGATTTATCCACAACCTATTTAATATGGAGAACCTAAATGGTTACACAATAAAAGACAAAATATTTATTTAAGAAATAAATAGCATAATCGTATTAATAAGTTAAGTGTATTTAATTTATTCTATGGTGATAGAATAAATTAAATAGTTTAATATTAATTATTTAATATTTTAGAAATATTAAATATAAATTAATAAGAGGAGTCTTATTATTATTATTATTATTATTATTATTATTATTATTATTATTATTATTATTATTATTATTATTATTATTATTTAATTCCTAAAGTAGTTTGGGAATTAATTAATATAAGTACTCTTAAATATTCTTAATTGGATTAGGAGCCTAATTAATTAAAGGAGTTTAATTAATTAAAATAAAACCATATTCCTAAATAGTTTAGGAGGGTTCCCTACATCTATAAATAAGAGAAGTCTTATTATGGATTAAGGACACACATTTCATTCCAAGAGTTGGGAGGGTACACAATATTCTATAGAGATATAATTAGGGTTTTTCCAAACACTCATTTTCTTGAATACTTGTTCTTTCTTGGTGGATCACCTCTGGAGGCCAAACACTTGGGTGACTAATGTTGATCAAAGGAAGGAATCATACCCGGTGGATTCAAGTTGAACGTTAAACGGAATTTGAGGTGAACTCATACCTGAGGAAGCTAGTTTCTATAAGGGTATGAATCTGATCTCCATCATTTTCATATAATTAATAATTGTTCATAAAAGATGATCCGAGTATATGGTTTATAAAATTTTAAACTCTACTTTTTTCACGCTTCCGCTCTATGTATGTAATTTGTTACATGTTCATAGATATTACAAACCTAACATCTTTAACCACTAGCTCTTTCTCCGCCTTTCCCCCCTCAGTTGATCCCTCTGCTTTATCCTCAATTTATGTCTTCTTAGTCGAATTTTCTTCACTTTGCTCATTAAATGTTTCCCACTACGAAGCGTAACAGCTTGGTAGAGCTCTTTACCCTCATTCTTCGGATTGACTTTCGTGTTACTCAGTAGGGTTCCTTGAAGTCTATTAGTTAAAATATTTGTCATTTGGCCCATTTGATTCTAAAGATTTCAGATCGCAACCACTTGACTTTTCATTTCTACCTCATTGTTCGCTATATACTTCATTAATAGTTACTGATTCTGAAACCCGGGAGGATTTGATGGTCGTGGATCTTACTTGTGATTTTGATTATTGCTCCATGAAAAATTAGGATGATTCCTTGCCCCAGATTGTAAGTGTTTTAACACTAATTCGGTGGCAGAGTGTAACTACCCACAAACTGTATTGCCTCTGGATTGATTGCACATTGTTCCATCGGATGTGCCCCCACACACAACTCACATACAAAAGCCACCAGATGAATGTTTTTACCTGCAATTGCTTCAATTTTCTTTAACAATACAGACATCTGAGCTACTAATGATGTAACTTCATCCACTTCTAGCACCCCAGCTACCTTCGGTTGAGTCATCCTTGCAGTTGGTAATTGGTAATTGTTAGTTTCCATGGTCTCTAGCATGCCTCCTTAAATTTCTTAGCCATAAATGCTCTTCCCGCAGCTTCATCGATGCTTGAATGAGTGTTACCACCTAACCCATTGTAGAATATATTTAGGTACATCCACTGTTCTAATCCATGATGTGGACATCTTCTCAACAATTCTTTATACCTTTCCCAAGCTTCATAAAGTGATTCCCCATGATGTTGCTCAAAGGTAGAAATGTCATTCCTCATTTTAGCAATCTTTGCCGGTGGGAAGAATTTTACTAAGAATTTCTAGGCCAATTCATTCCAGGTAGTAATGGATCCCGATGGTAATGAGTGTAACCAACTCTTTGCCTTATCTCTCAATGTAAATGGGAATAACCTTAGCCTCACTGCATCATCCATGACCCACTGTACTTGAACATATCATAAATTTCTAGAAAGCTCACCAAATGCTCATTCAGGTCATCATTAGCCATTCCCCCAAACTGTACCTAATTTTGAATCATCTAAATTATCCTCGATTTTATTTTGAAGGAGTTAGCTAATATGGTTGGCCTCGTGATGCTTGACTGGAGTTCATTAATCCGCAGTTTAGCATAATTCCGCAATTCTTTCTCCAGGATGTAAGTTGTGTTATTGTCTTCCCTTAACGTTGTCTGTGACAACCCAAGAATTTAGACAATTTAATAAAATCTTAAAAGATTGAATAGAGGTTAAATAATAGACCTAGACAGAAAATAAGTGTATGGATTTGACATTTTTGGGAAGGAATTTTGTGAATTTAAAAACTTTTAGTGAAGGTTTATAGTGTTAAGGCTATAAGTGCATATGTTCTGTGTATATGGTCATATATGTGTACAGTATGTGGTTAAGGGTCAAGGGTTGACCAGATAAATTATATTAGCGACAAACCCTAATAATATATTAAGAACTTCGACGTTCAGTTAGAAAACCATATCGATATGATAGAAACCCTAACACCGGTTCTGGAAATCCTAGTTTTAGTTTCGGGAATTTAAAACCCTAATTCGGAATATTAAAACCCTAATTTGGGAGCTTGAAGATAAGTATAAGGTTTTTATGTTATTGATTATATATTTAATTAGGGATACCCCTAATTGATTATTAGAAAACCCTAATTGTTCAACTAGAAACCCTAATGTACAATTGTGAAACCTAATTGCTAAATTAGCAATTTTAATTAGGAAAAATTAATCCTAATTACAAGCCCTAATGTGATTAGGAAACTTTAATATAATTAGGAAACTCTAATTATAATTTAGAAATCTTAATTTTCTATTTTTAAAACCTAATTAGAAAAGCCTAAAATTTAAATTTGTACAACCTTAGGGTTAAACCCTAAGGGTTAAAACCTAAGGGTTAGTCAAGTTACATGATTGCCATTAAATTTACAAGTCAAATGACCAAATTGCCTTTTTTGAATTTTTTTTAATGAGATGAAGTGTAGATCTAGCCCTACTTGTGGTTGGTGACCAACTCTAGCTATCCATGTGGTCTATTAATCAACTTTAATCAGCCAAAATCTGATCACATGATCAGCCATGGGCATTGCATCATATTATATATAGATTGAGAGAGAGAAAAGTTCACTTTCAAGCCCAATTGTTCACTTACTCTAAACCAAATTCTCTCCAACTTAAACCTACGAAAATCATAAGTGGATCTGTTCCTATAATGATATTTAGCAAGCCAAGAACAGATCATGATGGTCAGAATCAAGATCAAGCTCAAAAAGGAGGTATAAAAACCCTAAACTTAGAAATCTATGTGATCCATGATATTTGTTGTTGTTTATTGTTTAAAGTTATGTTAGAAGGTGTCATTTGGTGATTTGGGTTGTTATAACTTAGATCCATAACATCTAGATGCATGAAATAACATTTTTTTGAAACTGATCATGAACCCTAAAAAGTTGTCTGACAAGCAAATGTCAGGGCTCATAGATCTTTACTTGTTAGGTGTTTGTTCTGTTTTATGTTATAGCTCTATTCTATGTTGTAAAGGCTTTGATCTGGAATTTGAATCAAGGTCAGATCATGTCTAGATCTCAAGATATAAGTGGTCAAAGTGGGTTGACTGAGCACAAAATCTGTTTTTGGAAAACCCATGAATTTTCCAGATTTCCAGAAAAAACTTGACAACGTTTTTACAGGCCCTATATTTTGGTGATCTTTGTTAGTCAAGTTATGTTGTTGGTTGAATCTTGTAGAATGACATGTAGGCATCTAAGCCTTTAGCTTACCAAAATCATAAACAGAATTGAAGTTATGAGTGGTCAAACTAGCGTTGACCAACCTGCCGGATGAAGATTCTGGGTAACCCAGAAATCTTCAAAGGTAGTTCCTGATAAATAGTTTGACCAGCCAAGATTTCCTAACTGTGATGTTGTAATGTTATAAAAATGAGATGTTGTTATTCCCTGACATTAGGAATACATGTTAGAACCTTTAGATCACCTTAAGTAAGCTTGTAACGTATAGATTCAAGGGCTCAAAGTGAGACCCATGAACTGTTCTTCATTTCTGGGTAGCCCAGAAATGAAGAACAACCTCTGACATGATATTTGTGAGCTTATAACTTCATATTGTGTTGTTCTATAACCTGAAATCAGTTTGTGTGTTTAGTATGACATTAATACTACATGTATAAAACATTAGAAAACCCAAAAGATCTTAGGATCATGATTCAAATGGTGGTCAAACCTGGTAACTCGGCAACTGACTTTGAATTTCTAGGTTTGATGAAGAACACCTATAGCGACAGTTTTGTCGCTCTAGGGCCCTTTAGGGACACTTTCTATATAAAAATTAATTATTTTATTTAATAAATAGAGAAAAATAGTTTTTAATTATTAAAAATACATAATAAATTCCTAAAAATTATTTTAAAGCCTAAAAATGGGTTTTTAATAATTTAGAATATATTTTATTAATATTTAATATTTTTAGAATATTAATGGTATTTAGTTTATTTAATTATAATATTAAATAAATTATTTAAAAATAATTTTAATACTTGAAAAATCATTAAAAATTATATTATGGTATAAGAAAATATTTTAAGTTATTTTTAATGACTTTTAATATTTTGTGATGAATTTCATTAATAAATTAATATTAATGGTAATTATTTTATTTAATAAATGTATTAAATAAATTATGAAAAAATATAATTAATAATTTAAAAATTATATAAAAATAATTTAATGGTTATAAAAATATTTGAAGTTATAAAATATAACTTTTGATTTTTTCATGAAAAATATTATTATTTTAATATTAATGACAGCTTAATTAATAATGGTTTTAATTATTTTAAAATCATTTAAAGGTAATAATAAGGTATTAAAAATACTTTGAGATATTATAAATATATTATAATATTATGTTAAGAATTTAATTATTATTTAATATTAAATAAATATTAATGATAATGGAATTAAGTGGTATTTAATTCATATAAATATGATATTTATGATTGAAAAATTATGATAAATGATATTAATTATTTGAAAATTATTATGAGTCTTTGAAAAATATTTTGACTGATAATAAAATTATCTAAGATAGTTGTGAAGCAGTTAAGGCAGAGTCTTAAGGAAATTCGACTAGTGAATTGTCTAACTAGGCCGTCGGGATGTCAAAATAGTACCGAACTCAACTCAGACTACAATAGTTTGACTTGATACTAGGTCTTATGTGCTGTATAGACGGATAGGATTATGTAGTAATGTGTTTAGGTTATTTTATACTGTGATGATATTATTATAATATTTGGAGATCAATATTATCTATATTAGGTATTCAGATAAAGCTAAATAGATTGTGTTGCAGTAATCAACCGAACATGCAAGTTTTCTTGAACTGTTCTTTTAACTTGTGATTAATCATTGTTGATTACATCACGTCTATGTATTGTTGAATCGCAATTTGTGCCTATTGCATGTGTTCATCAGGTATGAAAGGATGATCACTTTCATTGCCATTCGGTCCAGATATAATAGATATGTTCATGTTCAATGTTCGTTCAACTATGAAAATTTGTCCATGCTAGTTCACAGTTATATTATTGAATGTTAGTCAGCTATTATTCAAAATCTTTCCATCATGATATATCTTTAATTTATTGAACTTAAACTTTCTGGTCAAACTTGTTGCTCACCCTTGCTATATCATGATAAACATTGCAAATTAAGGCGAATACGTCGGATATAAGGAAAAGTCAAAGCCAAGTTCAGCTTGGGACTATTTTTGCAGCTAGATTTGTAACAGTATTGTATGATAATAACATTGTATATTAGATAGGATATTGATTCAGGTATTATGTGAAGGTTCTCAACCTTGGGGATAATATGTAATGTTTGATGTATAAATAATTTATGTTTATATCTTTCGCAATAGTTATAGAAATAGTGTACCAGATTCGTGGTGATTTAGGACTGGGATTTGGGGACGCTACATTTGATATCAAAGCTGTAGGTTATAAATCTAGGGTAGAGTTACCTTAGACTAATAACCGCAGTGATTAGGATAAGATCTAACTCACATAGAGTTAGTGTGTCAGTAATATTCAAAGACGAATCTCGATAAGTTGTAAAGACACAGAGTTCCCTAACTCTGATAATAAAGGTGAATAGTAGTGGTGAATAGATAGAGTCTAAAAGACTAACGGTACATGTATAGGAGATCATAAAACAAAATGATCATAGCATTGAAATATATTGTAATATATACGATAAGATCACCCCGTGATCGGATAAGGTTATAGTAGTGAGAAGGATCAAGAGAATTGTAAGACCCCAACTTATTATTAATGAAATTTAATTTTCTCTATTTATTATTTTGAAATAGTAAGGGTTGATTTGATTAATGTGGATAGTTAGGGTAAAATACGCAAATATTTCAAAATAAGTAAGTGGTTATAAAATATTCATTGTTGTTTGGAGAATATTCGTTTGGTCGTGGAATATTCGTACTATCTGGGAATATTCGTATTTACGGCCAGCAAACCATGTGTGGGCCCCATAACTAAAAGCGATTGGATGAAGAAAACGACAAATATAAGTTGTTTAAAAATAACTACAGTAGTTGTTATCAAGTAATACTATTAAAATACTCGAAGGTTAAAACACAAGAAGACACCAGATTGCACCAATTATTGATTCTTACGTAAGAAGGCACTACTCAATAATGGTTACGATAATTACCGCTCAAAGATTTTATTGATTTAATAATTGTCATATTGATATTTTATATTGTCATTGTTGTTTCAATAATTGTCATTACATAGTATTTTTTTATTATCGGGCAATAATTCATATTATCTCTAATAATATTATTAGATAACATTATTGGCAATGGCTAGAAAGTTCGCATCTAAGGAGAGGTTTGGTCACCTAATTGCGCCACCAAGAAGGAGAAATTCTTATTGAAAGCCCCT
Organism: Panax quinquefolius; assembly: GCA_020205615.1. Classification (NCBI taxonomy): domain Eukaryota; kingdom Viridiplantae; phylum Streptophyta; class Magnoliopsida; order Apiales; family Araliaceae; genus Panax; species Panax quinquefolius. Next base: position 61,489,444 of record CM035168.1, read on the forward strand.
CTTCCTGAACCGCTCGTTGTCAATATATCAGATTCTCAGAATATTATTTGTGAATAATTAATTATTTATTCATATGATGAGAAAAATATTGATTTTATGTGGATATAGATGGAGAAAATTTTAAAATGACAATTGTTGAAAATTAATATTTTATTTTTTTCTCGATAAAATAATTCATTTAAATATATTATTTTAATAATATAATAATGGTGATATTTTTACAACGAATGTGGGATTTATGAGTATACGAGAAGGAAGAGTATTTTTTGTTGCAATAAATGTTTAAAACATGTTAAACATGTTGGTGGACCCCATTTATCGATCGAAATTTGATTATAACTTTCATAAAATTGCCCGCTTGTGGATTTCTTGGTCAATTTCGCTTGGAATTTGGAAAAACTTTCTTCCGCAAAGTTGTAGAGAATTGAATTTCCTATAAAAACTCGCAAGATTCGAATTTTCTAATAAAATGTCTATTTATTATGAATTATTAAAGTTCAAGTTCAAATAATTGATTTTTTGGAAGTTTAAAATAATTTAAATTAGAAAACGTTTTTGATATGTTTGGCGGGCTTGGTTGGTTGTTGAAATGAGCTGATTTCAGTTTATAAGAATGTGCGAGAAAATTTTTATATATTAATATTATATTAAATTTTCGCTTTGGTGTTCTAAGCAATTTCCTATAAATAGGTGCTTAGGTTAGAATTGAAAATCACACCGAAACTCAAGTTTTCTCTCTATATTATCGAGTTTATTCTTGTGAGTATTTTGAGTATAGTTTGAGTATTGCTATACTAAGCAAGTTCAAGTCATAGCATATATCCCAAGTTTCAAATTAGAACTACTGATCTTTCGAGGTAAGGATATTATTTTTTTCGTAATGATATTATTTCTTCAATATCATTATGTCGAAATATTGATCTGAAGTTTTTATCAAATTTGGAACTTTTGGTGTCGAGTTACTATTCACGATACTCTGACTATTCACGATATCTACACTATTTACTTAATACGGCACTATTCATCGAAAAATGAAAATTTTCCTTTTCGCTCAAAATATCTATTCGGATACTAGCTTTGATTGTATCCATGTTTTGATCATTCTTGAATTTTACACCACTATGATTATTTTTGAGGTATTTTTGGACGTGGATAAAACCAAGTACGAATCCTTAATCCTTAATCCTCATCATTTTGTTTCAATCGATTCGCTTTCTTTAAAAATATTTTTCATCATCTTCACCTTAAATGATGATATTATGGAATATCTTTGGCCCAGTAGTGCAAAGATGAATGATTTCAAGAATATCTTTGGCCAGTAGTGCAAAGATGAACAGTGTTTAGATGAACACGACTAATCGATGAATATCTTTGGCCCAGTAGTGCAAAGATGAATATTTGATTCCGTATGTATATCGATTGAGGTTACAGGATAAAAGATAGACGGTGAACTTTTAAATTCATACATAGAAGATAGTAGTTTGCATTCTCTACTTAACTCTTCTAATGAATTATTATTTCACCGCGAATATTGATTTAAAATTTGTTGTCTATTGTATTCTATTAGATTTTTCTTGTTGAAGACTAACGATAATTTGTTGTATATTATCTTAGTCATAATATTCTTTATCGGGCTAGTTGAGCTCACCCTTTTCCTTTTTGTTCCATTTTTCTTCTCGTGAGGCGAGAATATAAATAGTACGAAGTAGCCTGGGTATGGAATGAAGGTTCTAGAAAGAGTTGTTTAGTAGTCCTCACTATTTTTGTAAAATAATGTATCAATAAATGTGATGAGGATTTATTTGAGTATAGATATTGTCTAGAAGATAATATTTGTATTCAAACTCACAGCTTTTACTCATTGTAATAATAAAGTTGTAGTTGTTTCGCACTATGTATCGACAACTCGTAATGGGTGATGTATACCTATTTTGGGGGCGCCACAATTGGTATCGTAGCTTAGGGATATGATCTCCCAAGAGATCGGGAATAAAACTAGAGGGGAGAGACGAATAAATCCTTTGCTAGTGTGTCCTACCTAAGCTTATTTGTTAGTTGGTCAAGATATAGGGATATTATGTGATATATTAATTTCTTTAATTAACCCTTGTTTTATGACAAGATTTGAGAATGTCGATCGAGAATATTAACAATGGAAATGAGACCGTGGAGACGCTCAGTACTCACCAACGAGGAGAACGTGTAACAGTCGGGCAATGTTCCTCCCGCGAACAACACCACCGAAAGATGATGAACGAGGGAATGTTTAGAAGCTTTTTGCAGCTCATGCAAAATCGCATTTAGGAGACCCGTGTTCAAAATACAGAGGAAATGATAGCAATTCACGGGTTGTCACAAACCAAGCAGCTCAAAGAGTTGGGACCACCAGAATTTAAGGGAAAGCCGATCCGATCACGGCGTAAACACGGGTCAAGCAAATTACCAAGATATTCGATGTCTTGGGATGCACGGAGGAATGAAGGTTCCATTCGCCACCTTTATGTTCCGCGGCGAAAGCGCATCACCGGTGGAGTCTCAGAAGTGTACCCATCCAAAGCACTCAAAGATATCTTGGGTGACGTTTGAGAACTATTTAATGACAAATACTTTCCTCGAAAGTGTTCGCTATATATGAAGAAAGTGGAGTTTATTAGATCGAGCAGAACAACATGACGGTGTCTCAAAGACGAGGAAAAGTTTGCAGAGTTATCCGTGTTTGCACCTCATTTGGTGGAGAATGAGGAACGATGACGCGGATGTTTCTTAGAGGTTTGAAACCCAAGATACGCCGATTATCTCATTTCTCATAAATTTTCTCTCTATTCAGATGTTTGTAAACATGGCTCAATTATTAGAGCGAGATAACGAGTACGGTCAACCGAGGGACCACAACCAGGATCGTACTGTAGATAAAGCAATCAATGTAATAATGATAACCAATGGAGAAAGAAACAGACGGACAAAATGGTAACCACTCGGTGGTAATCATGGCCATGAAAATAGAAGAAGCGAGTCGAGAGGAGATTTTAAAAAGAGGAGATTTAACAACGACCATGTGAAGACGACAAAGGTCAAGAAAGAATCGGGTTCTAAGGGAGGAGAACGACCACCGATCATATGTTACAAATGCGGAAAAGAGGGACATATCACCAAAACCGCCCACAACAGCTCAAGGTATGCTATAATTGTGGAAAGGAAGGACATATCGCTTCGAGATTGTACAAGAGCGAAACCTAGTTCAAATTTGGGACGGTGACTCAAAAGATCGTCCCCGTAAAAGGCAAAGTCAACGATTCCGGAAGAGCGTTTGTTGTGATCGGTCAAAATGCGAGGAACCCAAACGAGGTGATCACGGGTAAGCTATTTATAAATTCATCCAAAGTTTATACCTTACTTGATACCGGTGCTACCCATTCATTTATCTCTCCGCATGTGCTCAACGCTTAAACTTGACTCGAGAAATTAGACTTTGACCTATCTCGTGGAAACTCCGTTAGGAGAAACTTTCATCACATCCAATCGCTTATAAATCTTATTTGATTCAAGTTGGCACCATTACCTTACTGTTGACCTTATCTCTTTAAAGATACTTGCTTTTGATGTGATTTTAGGGATTGATTGGTTAACTACTCATCATGCCAAAATTGATTGTTTTCGTAAGGTTGTTAGTTTTCATATTCCTAACCAACCTCGTTGTACGGATTCAAGCAACTAAACCATTAAAATCAATCACCGCATATCTAATCATAAAGCTATTCGCTTATTGAAAAACGGATGTCAAGCTTTCTTAGCCCATGTTATGGATTTGAATAAAGACACGCCAAATTTGAATAATATTCCCGTTGTTATCGACTTTCCCGGCGATTTCAAAGAACTTCCCTGCCTACCCCGTAACGTGAAGTTGAATTCTTTATTGATTTTGAACCCGCACAAAGCCCATTTCTAAAACCCCATATCGAATGGCTCCTATTGAACTTCGTGAGTTAAAGGTTCAACTACGTGAAATTGTTGGACATCTGCTTTCATTCGTCCCCAAGTACATCTCCTCGGGGTGCTCCTGCTTTTATTCATAAAGAAGAAAGACGGAGTATGAGATTTTGTATTGACTATCTGAATTGAACCATGTCACCATCAAGAATAGGTATCCTCTACCTCGTATTGATGACTTGTTTGACCAACTGCAAGGGGCATAATTCTTTTCAAAATCGATCTTCGCTCGAATATCATCACCAAGATTAGAACCGAGGATATTCCAAAGACTTCCTTCGTAACTCCCCAGATGGGCATTATGAATTCTTAGTCATGTCTTTTCTGACCGACTAATGCTCCCGCGGCTTTCATGGATATGATGAACCGAGTATTTAAGGAATATTTGGATCGGTTTGTTGTTGTTTTATTGATGACATCCTCATATATTCCAAAAGTCGTGAAGATCATGAGCACCATTTGAAGTCGGTACTCCAAAGGCTTCGTGAAAACAAACTATATGCCAAATTGAAGAAATGCTAGTTTTGGCTTGAGGAAGTAGCATTTCTTGGGCACGTTGTGTCGAAACATGGAGTATCTGTTGATCCGGCGAAGATTGAAGCAATACAAAGTTGGGAGCAACCGAAGTCGGTGACCGAAATACGTAGCTTTTGGGCTTAGTGGTTATTATCGAGATTCGTGGAAGGGTTTTCTCGAATCGCTACTCCATTAACTCAAATAACTCAAAAGATACGAAATTCGCTTGGAGCGAAGAATGCGAGAAGAGTTTCCAAGAGCTTAAGAGGAGACTTATTTCTAAGACTGTTCTAACAATACCATCCGGTTCTTGGATGGATTTGTTATCTACAACGATGCTTCGTGCAAAGGGTTAGGATGTGTTCTCATACAACGGGGAAAGTCATAGCCTATGCCTCATGACAACTTAAAGAGTATGAGAGGAATTATCCTACTCATGATCTAGAGTCAGCGCAATGCTTTCGCTTAAAGATATGGAGGCACTATCTATATGGGGAGAAAGTGGAGATATATTCGCACCATAAAAGCCTTAAATATTTCTTCATTCAAAAAGAACTCAACATGTGGCAAACGACGTTGGCTCGAAAGCTATTGAAAGACTACGACCACACTATTCAATACCATCCCGAAAAGCGAACGTGGTAGCCGACGCGTTGAGTAGAAGATCATATGCGGAACGAAAAGCGATGATGTCAAGTATACGACAGAGCCAACTTTAATAGAAAAGTTAAGGTTGCTCAAGCCACCGAATCCGGAAATGATGCGTATGAAGAAGAAAGTACAAGAAGGAGCTATTCCGGGCGAGAATTGATGAAGAAGGAATACTTCGAGTCCACTCTAGACTTTGTGTTCCTAACGACTCGATTTGAAGTACAAGATTATGATGGAGGCACACAATACACCATTTGCAATCCATCCTCGAAGTACTAAAATGTATCGTGATCTTCTACATACATTTTGGTGGAACAATACAAGAGAGAGATTGCAAAGTTTATCTCAATGTGTTTAACTTGTCAACGGTAAAGGCGAGCATCTTGTACCTAAGGGTCCGCTGCAACCACTTGAGATTCCGAAATGGAAGTGGGAACACATTACCATGGATTTCACATTTCGGTCTTCCTACGGTTTCTCAAGGCATCAATGCTATTTGGGTTATTGTTGATAGATTAACCAAGTCTCGCTTATTTCTTGCCGATACGGAGACTTATTCCTCGAACGCCTTGCTAGTATGTGACGTGAATGAGATTGTGAGGTTGCATGGCATGCCAAGATCCATAGTTTCGGATCGTGACCCAAGATTCACTTCAAGATTTTGGGTTAGCTTGCAAAAATGCTATGGGCACGGATTTGCAATTTAGTTCTAAGATACCATCCCCAAACCAGACGGACAATCGTAGAGAGGACTATTCAAACTCTTGAAGATCTATTAAGACTCGTGTCCTGCACTTCAAGGGTAGTTGGGATAAGTATTTACCATTGGTGGAATTCTCCTACAACAACAGCTTATCGTGCAAGTATAGGTGTGGCTCCATTCAAGCATTATATGGACGAAAATGTCATTCTCCAATATGTTGGGATGAGGTGGGTGAAGTAACATTGTTGGGACCCGATTTAGTAATGTATTTACTCACCGAAAAGATCCAAATGATTCGACAACGATACAAACGGCACAAGATCGACAAAAGAGTTATGCGGATCTTCATCGAAAGGACGTGGAATTTAGTGTAGGGATCATGATTGTTGCGAAGTTGCTCCATGGAAGGGAGTTACAAGATTTGGGAAGAGAGGAAAGCTCAATCCACGATTTATCGGTCCATTTCAAATTCTTGACCGAGTAGGAAATGTAGCCTATAGACTTTACGTTACCTCCGAAAGTATGTCTCGTGTTCATAATGTGTTTCATATATCCAGATTTCAGAAATATGTGAAAGACCCGAACCACGTTATAGAGTTAGAACCGGACGAAATAGTCGAAGACTTAACGTATGAGGAGGTACCTGTTAAGATCTTGGATAGGAAGGAGCATGTCCTACGCGCAAAGGTCATACCACAAGTTAAAGTTCTGTGGAGGAATCATGCTATAGAGGAAATGACCTGGGAATTGGAAACGGAAATGAAAGCGAGGTATCCTCACCTTTTCAAACACTGTATCGTGACGTCCAATTTCGAGGACGAAATTTCATAAGGAGGGGAGGTTGTAAGACCCCAACTTATTATTAATGAAATTTAATTTTCTCTATTTATTATTTTGAAATAGTAAGGGTTGATTTGATTAATGTGGATAGTTAGGGGTAAAATACGCAAATATTTCAAAATAAGCAAGTGGTTATAAAATATTCATTGTTGTCGGAGAATATTCGTTTGGTCGTGGAATATTCGTATTATCTGGAATATTCGTATTTACTGCACGCAAATGCCATGTGTGGGCCCCATAACTGAAAGCGATCGGATGAAGAAAACGACAAATATAAGTTATTTAAAAATAATCGGTGTAGTTGTTACCATTAATCATCGTTAAAATACTTTATGGGTTAAAACACAAGAAGATTACTCAGATTGCACCAATTATTGATTCTTACGTAAGAAGGCACTACTCAATAATGGTTACAGTAATTACTGTTCAGTATTTTATTGATTTAATAATTGCTGCGTTGATATTTTATATTGCTGTTGTTTCAATAATTGTCATTACACAGTATTTTTTTATTATCGAAGCAATAATTCATATTATCTGAATAATATTATTAGATAACATTATTGGCAATGTCTAGAAAGTTCTGTCTAAGGAGAGGTTTGGTCACCTAATCATTGCCCCAAGAAGGAGAAATTCTTATCGAAAGCCCCTTTCCTGAAACCGCCTCACATTAATATATTGTGATTCTCAGAATATTATTTGTGAATAATTAATTATTGATTCATATGATGAGAAAAATATTGATTTTATGTGGATATAGATGGAGAAAATTTTTTAAAATGACAATTGTTGAAAATTAATATTTTATTTTTTTCTGATAAAATAATTCATTTAAATATATTATTTTAATAATATAATAATGGTGATATTTTTACAACGAATGTGGGATTTATGAGTATATGAGGAGGAAAAGTATTTTTGTTGCAATAAATGTTTAAAACATGTTAAACATGTCTTGGACCCCCCATTTATTGACTAAAATATTATTATAAATTTATAAAATCGCTTCGCTTGTGGATTTCGGTTAATTTCTGATTGAATTTGGAAAAACTTTCTTCTGTAAAGTTGTAGAGAATTGAATTTCCTATAAAAACTCGCGAGATTCGAATTTTCTGATAAAAGGGCTATTTATTATGAATTATTGAAGTTCTGAAGCTCCGAAATAATTGATTTTTGGAAGTTTAAAATAATTTAAATTAGAAAAACGTTTTTGATATGTTTGGTGGGCTTGGTTGGTTGTTGAAATGAGCTGATTTCAGTTTATAAGAATGTGCGTAGATAAAATTTTATATATTAATATTATATTAAATTTTCGCTTTGTGTTCTAAGCAATTTCCTATAAATAGGGTGCTTAGGTTAGAATTGAAAATCACACCGTAAATCAAGTTTTCTCTCTCTATATTATCGAGTTTATTCTTGTGAGTATTTTGAGTATAGTTTGAGTATTGCTATACTATGCAAGTTCAAGTCATAGCCTATATCCTGTTTTTAATTTAAAAAGACCGATCTTTCGAGGTAAGGGATATTATTTTTTTTTCGTAATGATATTATTTCTTCAATACCATTATACCGAAATATTGATCTGAAGTTTTATCAAATTGGGAACTTTTGGTGTCTGAGAGTTACTATTCACGATACTTCAAGACTATTCACGTATAATTTATACTATTTACGAATCAAGACTATTCATCGAAAAATGAAAATTTTCCTTTTCGCTCAAAATATCTATTCGGATACTAGCTTTGATTGTATCCATGTTTTAATCATTCTTGAATTTTACACCACTATGATTATTTTTGAGGTATTTTTGGACGTGATAAAACCAAGTACGAATCCTTAATCCTTAATCCTTGTCATTTGTTTCACTAGATTCGCTTTTTAAAAATATTTTCATCATCTTCACCTTAAATGATGATATTATGGAATATCTTTGGCCCAGTAGTGAAGATGAATGATTTTGAATATCTTTGGCCCGTAGTGCAAAGATGAACAGTGTTTAGATGAACATGACTAATCGATGAATATCTTTGGCCTCAGTGCAAAAGATGAATATTTGATTCCGTATGTATATCGATTGATGTTACAGTGGATAAAAGATAGATTTGTGAACTTTTAAATTCATACATAGAAGATAGTAGTTTGCATTCTCTACTTAATTCTTCTAATGAATTATTATTTCACGCGAATATTGATTTAAAATTTGTTGTCTATTGTATTCTATTAGATTTTTCCCATTCAAGACTAACGATAATTTGTTGTATATTATCTTAGTCATAATATTCTTCTTATCGGGCTAGTTGAGCTCACCCTTTTCCTTTTTGTTCCATTTTTCTTCTCGTGGAGGCGAGAATATAGCGACTACGAAGCCTGGGTATGGAATGAAGGTTCTAGAAAGAGTTGTTTATAAGTCCTCACCATTTTGTAAAATAATGTATCAATAAATGTGATGAGGATTTATTTGAGTATAGATATTGTCTAGAAGATAATATTTGTATTCAAACTCACGCTTTCTTTCATTGTAATAATAAAGTTGTAGTTGTTTCTGTACCATATATTGACAACTCAGAATGGGTGATGTATACGTATTTTGGGGGCGTCACAAGAATGATTGAAAAGTTTACGACAAGAATGTTGTGTGTAAGTTGTACTATAAATTGGTACAGATTCAGAAAAGGACTATGAATACGAGTTGAATAAAATTCGTATTGAGAAAGGAATTAAGATTAAGTGGGGATTTCAATTGAGGACCCATGTCAGCAACTGAGTTATATGATTCCTTGTTAAGGGCGGGGAATTGTACTTGGTGTAAAAACCACTTAGTTTCTGGCACTGATAATCATTGAAATGTTTGTGTCGCGCTATTTGCTATATACTTGTTGAGAAGGTGATTCTTTTTTCAGGTGTATAACAGATAGATAAGTTATAATTAGAGAATATAAGGTTAAGTACGAGTTCTTAAAACTCATAGTTATGATACGTTTGTGACTCATAATTATATAAAATGTTTATGAACCCCTCAACGAATGGACGCTAAAGGTCTGACTAGGACAAGTTCTTAAACTCATATGATTGTGGTAAGTTTCTGAACTCATAAGTGTGGTAAGTTTGATGAACTGGGTATAGTTTTGTGTGAATGAAGTATTAAGGATTATAGGAATAGATAGACTGTTTAGGCAATTAGTGGAGACATTACGTTTTCCAAATCTGCTAGCTATATTAGACTTTGAAATTTTTGACATCAAGCTAAATACACACTAAGTCCTTTTGAAAATGAATTTTATTCTTAACTTCTGGTGACCCTTGTGTATGTGTGGACTTCGGGACACCGACAAATCGTTACCTGTTAAGATTAGTAAACTGATTTACAAAGATTTTTGAAACAGTTTAAAGTATAGTCTAAGCTACTTGTTTTGGCTAGACGAAAATGATTTGAAACATCAAAATGTGATTTATTTATCATTTATGTATCATGTAACCTGGTGCAAAGATGATAAAAGTTGATGGAGTTATAAATACAGGAATACTTAGTGTTGAATTCTATCTAAAAATCGTTGTTCCACTATTATACGATGTGTTATGAAAAAATCACACAATGACGACATCCTAAAACGGGTTGTTAATACAGTACGGTATCATAACGTCTTTTTTTTAAAAACTATTTTTTTTTTAGTTTTTAATTGCCAACGGGGTTTGGCTATACATAAATATTTTGTTTGAAATAGATTATTGATATGAGTTTATGCCATTTGATTCAGCTAGACCAACGCTTATAAGACTCTAAGCATTCTTTGAAAACTTTCCCGAACAAAATTGTTTTGGTGCAGATTTTGATAAAGACTGAGGTAAGAAAATTTTTGTGCGCCCAAGGCGGATAAGAGGAACGGGGAAAAATTTTTCCTACTAGCAATACCGAGCTAATCACAATTTGTGTCCATAAGTTATGACGGTTTGCGGATGAATTTCTGTATAAACCTTTTCGAGAATGACACGATTTGAAAATTTTATTCTTGTGAATGACGTATTGGGTAGTATAAGATGTTATGTATAAATCGTATAGGTATGCAGGGTATAAGGTGTAAGTTGAATTTTGGGGACGAAATTCTTAAAAGAAGGGGTGAATGTGTGAAACCCGAGAATTTAGACAATTTATTAAAATCTTAAAAGATTGAATAGAGGTTAAATAATAGACCTAGACAGAAAATAAGTGTATGAATTTGACATTTTTGGGAAGGATTTTTGTGAATTTAAAAACTTTTGGTGAAGGTTTACAGTGTTAAGGGTATAAGTGTATAAGTGTATATGTTCTGTGTATATGGTCATATATGTGTACAGTATGTGGTTAAGGGTTGACTAGATAAATTATATCAGCGACAAACCCTAATAATATATTAAGAACCTTGCGCGACGTTCAGTTAGAAAACCATATCGATATGATAGAAACCCTAACATCGGTTCTGGAAACCCTAGTTTTAGTTTCGGGAATCCAAAAGCCTAATTCAGAATATTAAAACCCTAATTTGGGAGCTTGAAGATAAGTATAAGATTTTTATGTTATTGATTATATATTTAATTAGGGATAGCCCTAATTGATTATTAGAAAACCCTAATTGTTCAGCTAGAATCCCTAATGTACAATTGTGGAACCTAATTGCTAAATTAGCAATTTAATTTAATTAGGAAATATTAATCCTAATTACAAGCCCTAATGTAATTAGGAAGCTTTAATATAATTAGGAAACCCTAATTATAATTTAGAAATCTTAATTTTCTATTTTTAAAACCTAATTAGAAAAGCCTAAAATTTTAAATTAATATAACCTTAGGGTTAAACCGTAAGGGTCAAACCCTAAGGGTTAAAACCTAAGGGTTGATCAAGTTACATGATTGCCATTAAATTTACAAGTCAAATGACTAAATTGCCCTTTTTGAATCTTTTATTGAGATGAAATGTAGATTTAGCCCTACTTGTGGTTGGTGACCAAATCTAGCTAGCCATGTGGTCTAGTAATCATGTCTAATCAGCCAAAATCTGATCACATGATCAGCCATGGGCATTGCATCATATTATATATAAATTGAGAGAGAGAAAATTTCACTTTCAAGCCCAATTGTTCACTTACTCTTAACCAAATTCTCTCCAACTTAAACCTATAAAAATCATAAGTGGATCAGTTCCTAGAATGATATATAGCAAGCCAAGAACAGATCATGATGGTCAGAATCAAGATCAAGCTTAAAAAGGAGGTATAAAAACCCTAAACTTAGAAATCTATTTGATTCAGGTTATTTGTTGTTGTTTATTGTTTAAAGTTATGTTAGAAGGTGTCATTTGGTGATCTGGGTTGTTATTATTTAGATCCATAATATCTAGATGTACGAAATAACATTTTTTTTGAAACTGATCATGAACCCTAAAAAGTTGTCTGACAAGCAAATTTCAGGGCTCATAGATCTTTACCTGTTAGTTGTTTGTTGTGTTTTATGTTATAGCTCTGTTCTATGTTGTAAGGGCTTTGATCTGGAATTTGAATCAAGGTCAGATCATATCTAGATATCAAGATATGAGTGGTCAAAGTGGGTTGGCCGAGCACAAAATCTGTTTCTGGAAAACCCAAAAATTTTCCAAATTTCCAGAAAACCTGACAACGTTTTTGTAGACCCTATATTTTGCTGATCTTTGTTAGACAAGTCATATTGTTAGTTGAATCTTGTAGACTATGTGACAAACGAGATTTTTGTAATTTAATTTGAATATTTATTAAATTAAATAAATATTTTTTGATGATTTAATTATTTGGTTAAATAATTAATTGATGAGTTTGTGGTAGATTAATTTATTATATTGTTACATTGATTAAATTAATGTGGAGAATTTTTATATTCAAAGTACGTATTTAATAGAGCTTATTTGATTAAATGAATTAATTAATAAGAATAATGTTATTCTAATTAATTTAATAATTAATTAGAGATTCAATAATTGACATAATTAATAAATGAGAATTTAATTATGTGACTATGTGATTTAATGTGAAATTATTATATTTAATTGAATTAAATAAGATATTTGATTAATTGCTTAATTGGGTGTGACATTATTAAACTATATTATAAGAGATTAATTAAAATAAATGAAAATGAGCCTTTTAAGGCTAGCCAAACATGGCCCTAAGAGGAGTTGGCCAATTAACCCACTAAGGGATTAACTGACCACAACTACGTCAGTTTATTTATAATTAATACGCATTCTTCAGTTCATTGTTTAAGTCTGGAAAACTCAATCACAGAGAGAGAAAAGAGAGAGATTTGGGAGAATTGTGAGATTGAAGAAGAAAGAGTTGGAAAATTAAAGAAGAGTCTTGTCATCCTTGAGTATTGAAGCAGAGAAATCAAGGGTAATCCCTTAATCTAAGCTTTTAGTTTACGTTCTTAAAATTTTCATGAAAAATTGGCTTTTAACTCTCTGTAATTAACTTTTCATAGCCAATTGTTAAATTTATGATGTTATATATGTGTATTAACATGTATAGTTCCATTATATATGATCTATATGTGTTTTAGAATAATTAATCCATGAAATCATGTTCAGATTGGAGTTTTATAGTTTTATAGAGAAAATATATGAATATGGCTTATAAGTACAAAAACTTATGTTTAAATTTCATATTAATCGGTAAATTGATGAATGATTACGTTTATACATGTAAAAACGAAAAGAATGAAACTTAAACAGACTGATTTAGTCGAAAAATGAGTTCGCAGTAGTTGATTTCGTTAATAATGTTAAAAATAGAGTTTTTCATAAGAACAATGAAATTATGTGATTTGATTCAAGTGATTGTATGAATTAAGTTGTTGAAATCATGTTAGAAAGGTTGGGTAATGATCATATATAAATTATAGTATATGGGTATGCTTAAATTAATGTATGGACAAGGAAATTGGAAGTTATGACTCTATTCTGTGTTCTTCACATAACGTATAGTTGAACTCGTGAGAGATTTTTTGGCCTAATTTGGCCTTGTTATGTTCGCGAACTACAGAAATTGCAGAAACTGAGTCTGGGTAACCCCGCCCCCGACGGGCGTTACCAAACTAAATTACCTCGTCCCAGTGGAAAAAAAACAAATAAAATAAAAATAAAAATAAAAATAAAATAATAAATAATAATAATAATTAATTAATTAAAATATTTATCAAATAAAATGAATATTTTAATTTAGATATTTATGGAACAAAATAAATATTCGATGAAAATTATTAATTAAAATATTTATGAAATAAAATAAATTTTGATGAAAATTATTAATTAAAATATTTATAAAATAAAATAAATATTTTAATTGAGATATTTAAGGAATAAAATAAATATTCGATGGAAATTATTATTAAAATATTTATCAAATAAATTAAATATTTTAGTTGAAATATTTATGGAATAAAATAAATATTCGATGAAAATTATTATGAAATAATTTATTCGAGTGTAATAATAGTAAAGGGAATGAAAATATTCTAATTTAATTAAGTAATTAAATTAGAAGGTAATGATTTGTTAAATAAAGTGGAGTTTATTTTAAATAATTAAGTGAAAATATAACTAATGAATGTCGTGAATACATATGGTATGTGTGTAGGATTTTGTGGTGAACGAAAGTAGTAATCGTTTAGCTTATGCATGAGGTAAGTTCTTAAACCTTGTTTCTTTACATAAAGCAAGTTCTTTATTCTATCTTGTTTATTATTGTTCAAGTTAAGATTTCATATTAGATGTTATCATTCTTTAAAAATATAATTCCTATTATACAATACTTATTCGATTGTATACATCTTGAACTTTATTATTCAAATTGAATATCAAATATTGTTGAACCTTGTAAGACTAGCGAACCCTTATTGATTCGACTAGTCCATAGTTGATGAACGTTCTAAATTTCAGAACCATTGTTGAGCTGATCCAAACCAAACTTTCTTTGGTGCCGACACTAATGTCAAATTGAGATGACCAACCCGGTTATAGGGGAATAATTACGCTTTAGCGTTAAGATATTGTGCACAGTATGGTACTAAGAGCTGATACCCCTAAGTACGAGAAGAAGAGTCCATAGTCTTATAACTGTTAAAGGATTCAAGTATAAATACTTGACAACCTAGGACATAGTTCAAGGTCTTATGACTCTCAGAAGTTCTTTTGATTCTTGTTATTCATTCTTGATTCAAAAGCCGAGTTTTTCTTGTTATAGAAGTTTTTGATTCACTCGCATGTTATTATTTTATTGTTATATTATTATACGTGTGGGCAATCGTGCTCACTCTTGTATAATAATAACATTGCATTAAGAACGAAAGGTCCGATGAGCCTTCTACTGGTAAAGGCAAGGGAAAAGCTAATAAGTGATGAAGACTTGTTATTTAATTTTAAGAATTTTTATTTTCAAGACTTGATGTTGTTTAAGACTTATTATTTGTTTATGTTTCCACACAGATGTTTAAGGTTAGTTTGACCTAGGATTGTATTTATTATTCAGATGTTATAACCCCATAAGGGGAGGATCTATGTCTATCTATTGTATGGGTTGCATTTATTGTGGGTAGATAGATATATGATATTTGTACAGTGAACACCAAATCTCGTGGAACTGAAGTACCCAGATTTCGGGGTGTCACAGGTATAGACACTCGAAATTTTCTGCGCTCCTATTACTAACATTGCAGGAGGGTAGATTTGTCTTTTGGAGATAACCCTGAAAGAAAGCTTACATCCATTCCGGATACTACCGAAAGTTTACAACTATTCCGAATACTACCAGAAGTTTAGTTCCAACCCGGAACACAAACCGGGAACTTCATCTCAAACCCGGAACACACACCGTGAATGTCATTTCCAATCTCGGAGATAACCCCAAGATATGCAGATCAAAAGACCGGCAACAAACACAGGAGATGAGAGTTTTATCTCGACGATAACACCGCGACGCTTAGTTCCAGTCCCAGAGAGAACACTGGGAGTAGCAACCCCATCCTTGGTGATAGCCCCAAGAGATGCCATTGCAGGTCCGGTGATAACCCCAGAAATGCTTATGCAATCAGCTTCAACCACAGACATTCTGTCGAGGCACACACACCTCGCAATTTTAGATAACAACGGCAGACAGAACACCCACAGATGACAGTGAGACATACAAACAAATAGCAGTCCAATCTCAGATGTAACCCTGAGTAACGTCTGCTTTCCGCTTAAACCGGCGATAACCCCGGCGAGGAGTCACAACGTCATCGGTAAGATGATATCACGACATACCAACAAGTAGTCCAATCGCAGCTGTAACCCTGAGCAACGTCTACTTTCCTCTTAAACCGACGATAACCTCGGTGAGGAGTCAAACGTCATCTTGTTCTTTCGACAATGGCACGTCGTCTCAACACTTCATACATACATACATCCAACAATGTCTCACAAGAACCGAAGATTGACAATCCCGAGTGACTATTACGTGTGACAGTACTTTGGATAGAATTTGAAGCTTGAAGACCATGGGCATAGACCCCTCTTCCTGACTTCGTGTAACCTCTAATCGATGACATTGCGTAACTCTCGACACAAGCGATTCGAAGAAGGTCTGATATACCTCGTTCGAATGCTCGGATTGAAGTTCTGCAAGTTTGAGCGGATATTACAGTGTATGAGTGCACGTACTACGAGATGACAAGACCCGCGAGGCTCGGATACACCACGACCAGTCAGACATGTACAATCATGGGCTGCCGCAGTGTACCGCGACCATCCGCCTATATATATACAAGCCTTGGGGTCAGCCATTTGAGAAGAAGAAGGAGGGAAAAAGGCGAGGAAGCCCTGTCCATTTTACTCTACATACACATCTTTTGAGTGTTTCCTCACTTTTAAACACTAGTTAGCTCACATATAGCTATCTTTTATCCAGCGGGAGCTGAGTGTTTATCTATTTAAAGTCATAGAAGTCTACTTTGGCAGCCCACTGTAAGCCTTCTTATATTCTATAAAGCCTTCTTCTCATATTAGCACACACTGTTGTACACGTTGAGAGTCGTGTGAGTGTGTTTGCCCGAACTTCGGTCCATGATTTTCATTTCTGTCTATATATATATATATACTTATATATATGTATATATTTCATATATGGACTAACATTATCGAGTTATGCCTCGATTGATCCTACACTTCGGTCTGGAAAGTTTAATTGCTTATATATATATATATACTTATATATATAAATTGTGGTCGACTCATCGATGAGCCCGGATTTATATATCCGCACGCTTAATTGCTTATATATATATATATATATATATATACTATATATATAATTGTTGTCGATTATTATTCGATGAGCCCGGATTCACATCCATATGCGTTTATCGCTTTTATATATATATATATATATATATATATATACATTTACATTTCAAATCAGCTTGGAGTTCACTTCGTGGCCTTTTACAACTTTATTTACATTTTCGTCCTGCCTAGAGTTTACTTTGTGGCAGTTGATCGCTTTTACAGCTTTATTTACATTTTGTCCCGCCTGGAGTTTACTTCATGTGGTGGTTGATCATGTCTATATATATATATATTTATAACTTATATATATATATATATATATATAACTTCTTACAGCTTTCCATACAAATTGCAGTATCATGTGAGCCTAGGAATCATGTGATCACGAGTTCGATTCTTCAATCTAGATTCGGTTCCCATGATGGACATTTTTCAAATTGTAGCGGTACTGTATATTATTTTTACAAAGGTTTGAATTTCCTTGAATGGTCATTATGCCCATGAGGAGCTTTCTACGATCAGACATTATTTTCTCGAGAATACTTCGCATCTCGAAAATAAAAGCAAACAAGCCGAACATTTAATAATAAAATGGAAGTATGAAAAGGACTCAATTCCTATTGAGCACAGGGTTTGAAAAACCTCTTTTACAAAACTTCATTGATATATCTTGGTTAAAACTGAATTTTTCTATAAAATTCAAACCTTGTGTATATAGGTGCGAACAAGGCCTCGCACTACTTTCAAATAATTGAACATTGATCCACACATTCATATAACAATTTCTTTGAAAAGTGGCGGTAACCATGGTAACACGGATGTAGGGGAGTGCCTAACACCTTCCCTCCGCATAATCAAGCCCCCGGACCCAAAAATAAATCTAGGTTTCACCGACCCGTTTAGCAGTGTCAAATCACTGGGTCAATGTGCAAACCTTTTCAGTTGCGTTGATGCAACCAGTTAAATACACCAACTGGCGACTCTTAAAGTCAAATCGTCGACATTATACATGTCGGACCTTTTCCATTTGTTTTTTTAAACAAATCTCACATTAACATGAGAACACCAAAGAACAAGTAACGAAAAGGGACACTCAAAAATCCCGACGTCGACAGGTGGCGACTCTGCTGGGGACTCCAGTAAGAGGGCTTAAGTCGCTATTTCAAGCTTTTAAAAATTGCTATATGCTTGTGTGTGAATGTTGCTTTTACATTTATGATGAATGTGTACGAATGCATCTTAATTACTGCACTGCTAAATATCTATCTATGATATTAGTGCTTCGCACATGTCATCATTTTGCATAAACGATGAGACACGTTGTATGTGAATGTATGTTGTGTGGTTCCTCCACCAGGAGGCTATCCTGTCGGTGTTTGATTACTGGACTTGTGGGAAGAATGATTCCCCGGGGCTCAGGAAAGGCACCACTCAGATTAGCTCTAGTTGAACGACTGGATTAACTTTCCGTCAAGTAGATTGCGATGATCTGGGAACCTTCATGCCAAAAAGCCGCGAGAGTAACCCTAAGATAAGTCAGCCTCTGATAAACCAAACGCGGAGGGAAGTCTCTTCATACTTTCCATTTTAAATTACCTGTAAAAACATTTACTTGTAATTCTATTCCATGGTCATCCATATGTAATGGAAAATATGAAGAATATCTGTGCATGCATGACATGTTATCAATTAACAACTGGTTTTGCAGGACAAAATTCCTAAATGGACATGTTATGATAACATTTACATTACCCTAAGACTAAACTACGTAAGTCTTTTATAGGGAAGTAATTGGGTCTGTTACCCGCTCAAAATCAAAAAAGGCCGCGAGCCTACAGCCAATCATGTCTTCTTCTGACCAGTCTAAAACTGTCTCCCTAGAAGAATTTGACGGATTGAGTAAACAAATCACAGACTTGGCTGTTTTACTAAAAGAATTACACCAGTCTACTCAAGGTACAAAGATACCTACACATATAGAATCCTCTACATAAGGAGGAGTTCAAGGTTTGGAAAAAACAATTCCAGAACTTCAGTTGGATACAACCAACAAAGACCCTGAAAACACCCATCTCACAGGAGATCCAGACACCGGTGATATCAGGAAGAAGGTCCTTCAAATGGAGGAAACTATTCACGTTCTCAAAGGGATTGGAACCCATGGTAGTGTTTCATATACAGACCTTTGCATATTTCATGGTGTTCAATATCCAGAGAAATTCAAGACCCTTGATTTTGAGAAATATGATGGATTAGGGGATCCTTACACACATTTAAAAGTGTTCATTGGAGAACTTGGATCTTACGTAGAAAATGAAAAGCTCTGAATGCAGCTGTTTCAGAAAAGTCTGACTGGAGAAGCCCGTTCATGGTATACTAGATTAGACAACTCTAAGATCCATAGCTGGGAAGAGCTGGCTCACGCCTTCCTCACTCAATACAGTTTTCAATCTCAGATGGCTCTTGACCGGTACCAAATTACCAAGGTCAAGAAACAGTCTAATGAGTCATTTAGAGAGTACGCTCAAAGGTGGAGGCGCCTTGCTGCTCAAGTGATTCCTTCCATGACAGAATCAAAAATGGTCATGACCTTCATAGATGTACAGGAAGCTCCTTTCTATGAAAGAGTTCTAGCTGGTATTGGCAAATCATTCTCTAAAATGATCAAACGCGGCGAGATGGCTGAAATAGGATTAAAGTCCGGTAAAATTCAAGACCTAGCAGCTCTTAAAGCTGTTGCTGAGCACATCCAGTCTGGATCTTATGGAAACAACCCCTGGAGGGTCCATAAAAAGAAAGAGGAGGATGTTTCCTTGATACTACAAGGACAAAAAGGCACTCAAAGCATGCCTATGCAGAGGAGAAACTACTCCCCTTTTCCAGCACAATCTTCAAACCCTCCATTGCCTAAAAGTGGAGAAATAAAGCGACCTCGAACGTTCACACCCTTAGGGGACTCGCTAGAGAATATTCTTTCTCTTCTGACTGCTTAGAAGAAAATTACACATCTTCTTCCATCAGCCAACCCTAATGGGAGGGGTTTTAATGCTACTCGAAAGTGTGCTTATCATGCCGGAGAACCTGGACATGATACTCAAGATTGTTGGGCCTTGAAGCATAAGATTCAAGATCTAATAGACAATAGTGAGATTGTGGTCACCAAACCAGATCAACCTCATGTGCAAGACAACCCTCTTCCTCAACACAAAGAAGAAGAGGTCAACATGATCAGTTGGAGCACTGTACAAAGTTCCAATTCTAATGGGGAATCATCCCAATCCATCAAAGATGGTGTTGACAAATGGGATTATGCAAAGTTTCAGTTTACCATGGAACGAAAGATGAAAGCTCTTTCCAAAAAAATTGAGTAATTGGCAGAACTGGTGACCTACCAGCATCAAGTCACACGCCAATTAATCAGGCAGGAGCATGCCTATCTCCTTCCATTTGTTGCAAATGATCCATTAACACCTTCAGAAAGCAAAGCTATGGAGGATAAGGTTTCAAAGCGAGCAAATGCTAAAGCCCATCGGGATTTTTCCAATCAGAGGGAATTCACCTATTTGTGCCAATCCATAGAGGAGATACTTCAAATGTTGATCAACGAAAGAAGAATTACCTTCCTTCTCCCTCCACTCAATCCTCATTCAGGACGGTTCAATCCTGATGAAATGTGTCAATATCATTTACATTTTCGCGGTCACATCACAGAAGAATGCTGGGCACTCCGCCATCTCATTCAGAATCTTATTGATAGCGGTGTCCTGCAAATAGCAGATGATTACACTGTGCAACTTAAGGGTGGGAATGCATATCCTACCAAATGGAAGGGATCAGTACCAGTTATATCCGAAGTGGATGATGAGACTGTCAAAGTATTACCCATACAACCAATTCAACTCAAAGGAGCTGACAATCCTTTGAAAGTGGCCGCACCAAAGCCAATTTCTCTATCTTTCAGACCACAACATCCTGTTGTCAGCTTACACAAAGTTCCATGGAATTATGGAGAAGCTGAAGGATCCATGTCTCATACTACTGCTACAATGTCAAAGGAAAATCCACTGTACCTTCCTCAATGGGTTGTCAAACCTACTTGCAAAGCAAAGGGGAAGTTGCCCATGGAGAAGATTGAAAAATTCCTCTGTACTATGGGCCACAATGAAGCCAAAGTGGTTTTAAGATTGCGAGAAGCTCCACAACAGATTTCGATTCTGGATTTGGTTTTCTCTTCCGAGGATCATCGGAAGATCTTGTTGATGGTTTTAGAAGAAGCCTACTTGCCAAAATCAGTGGATGTGGAAAAATTTCAACACTTGATGGATCACATTTTCAACAACAATGTGATATCCTTCACTGATGACGACATACCTCCCGAAGGGACCGGTCATTGCAAGCCTTTGCATATTGCAGTTCTGTCTTCCGGGTACATGCTAGCAGGAGTATTGATAGAAAGAGGCTCATCCCTAAACATCTGCCCTTATGCCACCTTGGTAAAGATGAATATCAATCTCAAGCGGATCCAAAGCAGCCATACGGTCATCAGAGCTTTTGATAGATCCCGGCGAAATGCCGTCGAAAAATTAAATTTGCCAATTGAGATTAGTCCAAATACATTCAATATATCTTTCCATGTCCTCAAGATAGAATCAGGATACAACCTGCTCTTGGGGAGACCATGGATACACATGGCTGGAGTTGTTCCCTCCACGCTACATCAACAACTCAAATACATTATCAACAATAGTCTAGTGACTGTCAACGCTGAGCCGGATTGTCCTGAACAAGGAACTCTACCAATTATCAGCTTCAATTCAGAAGTTGAACCGGACAGTTTCCATACTTTGGAAGTGAGTAACACACAATACCATTCTATTAGAGCGCCACTTCCCATACCCAAGATCTCTCGCTTAGGTTATGCTTACCCACTCAAGAAATGATGTCATTGGGTCATCAACCTGGACAAGGGCTTGGTAAGATAAGGTGGTGTTAAGCACCCATCCAAATATCCAACAAATTGGGACAAATGGACTAGGCTATTCTCGCCATTCCATCCACACAGAATCCTCATAAGCACAAGTAGGTTCCTCAAGCTTCCGCCGCATGGCAATTTTCTATACCTTTACCCCATGAGTTGATGCAATCTCTAGTAAAGGTTCCAGCCTATGTTGTGGCTATGCTGTTTCCAAAACTAGTGCCAATCAAAGCAAAAGAGGTGCTGATTCCTGATCCCGAAGCGGAAGTAAAGGAACAGAAACGTAAACATGACCTTGCCTTGATGATGGCAGGCATTCACGTCATTGTTCATGATGAACATATAAACAGATACACCCCAGACGATGATTGCCCAGATGTCATAGTTATCATTCAGGAGAAGGAGGACAATGACGATCCTTCCATCACTGTAGTCCATCAAGACTTTGCCCTCGACAATTGGACCAGCACTCCATTCATTAGTCGATGAGGGTAAAATGGTCAAAAAATCCCTCTGCCTTGTAGATAACTTTAATTGCTTGCTTTCCTTTACAGCACTAGCAGTTATTTTATCAAGTACATGCTAACATTTTTGTATGATCGAACAGTTGCATATATTAAGTGAAAGCATCTTTTGTTTCAGGACTCTGAATTTAGATGTGCCTGTCCTTGCTGATGACATGCCTTCTCTCTACAAGGGCTGTAACTTTGATGCAAAGTTGGACTCAGACTTGATTGACATCCAAGAGGACATTGAGACACCTCAAGAGATTAAGGAATGGGTCACAGACAAACCCAAACCCAATCTTGATCAAACCACTCCTTTCAATTTCGGAACCTTAGACAACCCTAAGCTAATCCAGATTGGTTCAGACCTTACCACAAATCAACGGAATGACATGGTTGCACTGTTAACCCAATTCCAGGATGTGTTTGCATGGTCTCATGATGACATGGTGGGTTTGTCCACGGACATTGTTCTTCATCGCCTTCCCATTAAAGAAGGATTCAAGCCAGTTAAGCAAAAGCTCAGGTGATTGAAACCTGAATGGAGTTTAAAAGTTAAAGAGGAAATTGTGAAACAATTTCAAGTTGGCATCATCATGGTGTCTACATATCCGGAGTGGATATTCAACATTGTTCCCTTGCCTAAACCAGGGGGAAAGGTGCGAGTTTGCATGGATTACCGGGATTTGAACAAAGCTTGCCTTAAAGATAGCTTTCCCGTGCCCTTTATCCACATTCTTATTGACAATACTGCTCAATACGGCATGCACTCCTTTGCTGATTGCTTTGCGGGGTACCATCAAATTATGGTCGCTGAGGAAGATCGTGAGAAAACTACTTTCATCACGCCTTGGGAAACCTTTTGCTATGATTTGGTTGTCATTCAAATTTCATCAACGCCGGGCAACACTCGTCAATGAAGCTATGATGGCTCTTTTCCATGATTTAATGCACAAAGAGATAGAGATCTATGTGGATGACATCATTGTCAAATCTCGGAAGGAGGATGACCACTTTGACCATCTCACAAAACCTTTTAACAGGTTGCGTAAGTACAACTTGAAGTTCAATCCCGCCAAGTGCGCCTTGAAAGTAATATGCACACAAGCCAATCATGTTTGATGACAAAGCATATACTTTGTAACAATGTTATTCATTTATTAATAAAAAGTATTAATTTATTAAAGGCTTTTAATTATCTACATGATGCTGTTTTATAATATGTGATAAACCCATAGTTTTAAGCAATGCTTTTAGAATAATGATGATGATCATTCTAATGAGATCTAAATTCTTAGAAAGCTTAAAACTAAAATAGTTCTCAATCATTGGATTACTAAATTGGGGATTAGTGAATCCGGATAGATTGGTACATACGTTGCTTGCTCATTGGATGAGGATGATTGATCTCATGATCATTTGTGTGGAGACACTAAAGCAAGTATGTAGGTGCTTATTAGAGAATAAGTTCACTGAAACGTGGCTCGCTAAGGAATACCTAATGGAGTTTTACTTGCCTGTCAATAGGAATTCTTGTAGTGATAGTAGTACAAGTGATCCTTGGACTTGAGATCATCATAGTATCTTGTGTATGATGAGTTATACTTTGACTTATTCCTTAAGACCCTTAGGGTATATCAAAGGGTATGCTTGGGTATAATAAGTTGTACATGGAGATAATGTATGATCCATAAAGAATCTACCACTTATTATTAAAAGAGAAATGTCCTATGTGATTCGATAAATGACAACCCAAGAGTCCTTGGCAAAGGCGAATGAAATTAGAAAGGAGTTTCTAATTTGCATTATTTGAGTTGTGCATTTAAGGATCGAAATACATATAATTAAATAAAATAAGACTTGACATAAGAATTCCATGTCTTATATTTAATTGGGACATTGTATGGTGGAAGGATTGAATTGTACGGTAAACTATTTACTCAAAGGTTCTTTTATGATTAATGTTGAAATCTATATTATTTGGAAAGTCGTTGATCGCTAGGGAGGCTTATCCCTATTGTAGAATAAATATTATTTATTTAAATAAATTAATTGTTTAATTTATTTATTTAAATAAGATTAGAATTGTTCTAATTGATTTATTCACAACCGGTTTAATATGGAGAACCTAAAGGGTCACACCATAAAAGGAAGAATAATTATTTAAGAAGTTAATGGCATAATCGTAATAATATATTATGTATATTTAATTTAATCTATGGTGATAGAATAAATTAAATAGCTTAATATTTATTATTTAATATTTTAGAAATATTAAATATAAATTAATAAGAGGAGTCTTATTAATATTATTACAATTATTATTATTTTAATTTCTAAAAGAGTTTAGGAATTAATTTAATATAAGTACTCTCATTTATTCCTAATTGGATTAGGAAGGAAAATTAGTTAAAGGAGTTTAATTAATTATCCCTAATAAGATTAGGGAGCTTAATTAATTAAAAAATTTAATTAATTAAATAAAACTCAATTCCTTAATTGTTAAGGTGGGTTGCCCATATCTATAAATAAGAGGAGTCTTATTATGGGTGATGTGGTTGTTGACTTTTTACAATATATACGTAATAATTCCAATAGTTGGGAGAGTATGCCTTTTCTATAGAGATAGAAAACTAGGGTTTAGCCAACCACCCATCTTCTTGAATCCTTCTTCTTCCTTGGTGGATCACCTCTAGAGGCCAAACACTTGGGTGGCTAACGTTGATCAAAGGAAGGGAACCAAACCGGTGAATTCAAGTTGAACGCGAAAGGATTTGGAGGTGAACTTGTACCTGAGGAAGCTCGATCTTCAAGGGTATGATTTTATTCTTTATCTTTTCGTTTAATTAATAATTGTGCATAAAGGGTGATCCGGGTATATGGTTTGTAAAATTTTAAACTCTGATTTATCTCGCTTCCGCTTATTTATGCAATTTGATTGCGTTCTTGAATATTACAAACCTAACAGTGGCATCAGAGCCAAACCTTTATGCGAATTATTAATTGTTTTAATTTGATATGTATATTGATATGTGTTTAGAATAATTTTTTGGGCATAATTTTATTGTATAAAATTTATTTTAAAAAAAAAATAAATAAATAAATCGCGAATTCGGCCTGATATGTTGATCACGTGGCAAAAGGAAATCAAGGGATGCACGGTTGCTTTATATATATAGTATTACTATATATGATCCTAATCTAGTGAATGATATAAGGATTCTTTTTAATCCGTGTGATCCCACGTGGCTTCATGTTACTCAATATATGGTGATTCAGTTTATTTATTAAGGAATTCGGCAGAAGCTTAAGTATTGAATTACAGGATTTTCATGCAACAAGGGATTCGCAGAGGGAGATTATATATATAAGGATTCACATGAATCTAATTTCCGTGCACATGCCATGAAACCAATTCCGTGAATCTAATTCCCTTTATTTCCGTGCACAAAATCCTGTAGCCTTTTTAAGGGAATTCTTGTAACCGTATTATATATATAATATATATATAACGTAATATATATTTATATATATATAATAATTTTATAATTAAAATAAAATATTTATTTTAATCTTAAAATAAAAGGTTTATTTTAATTTTAAAATAAAAAGTTTAATTTAATTTTAAAATTAAATTTCATGCTAACTAATTAGAGTTGGAATTTGATTCCATGATAACTAATTGGAGTTGAAATTGGATTGCCTAATTTCCTTAAATAAAGAAGTTTATTTAGATATGAAATAAGATTTCATATTATTCAAAATAAAGGAGTTTATTTGTGAATAGGAAAGAGAATCATAATTTCCTTAAATAAAGGAGTTTATTTAGATATGAAATAAGTTTTCATATTATTCAAAATAAAGGAGTTTATTTGTGAATAGGAAAGAGAATCCATGTTTCCTTTAATAAAGGAGTTTATTTTTTTTACATGGAATTGGATTCCATAATTAATTAAAATAAAGGAGTTTATTTTGATTAATGATTTTGATTAAAATAAAAATTTATTTTATTCAAAATGGATAAATTAAAATAAAATAGTTTTATTTTGATTTAAATTTGGATTAAAATAAAGGAGTTTATTTTGATTCAAAAATAGATTTTATACTAACTAAATTTGCCCATTAAATGATATCAATATATATATTAAATGTTTATTATTCATAAGATGAATGTTATTTATTGATGCATATGATGATGTGTATGATAATAAATGGGATTGATTATGGACTATTGACCAATGCGATTGGATTTTGTTTTAGTTGGATGCATGAATGTATGAGTTTTATTAAATGGGGTCTGCGTACCTCGTCTTCTCTAATTTTTCTTAATGTAAATTCTAACTCCCTCCTATGTACTTCCCCTTGACTGCTGATCAAGGTTTCTATTTATTTTAAATAGTTTTGTAATAGGAATAGTTAGAATTAATTTTGAAAAATTGGAGATCAAGGAGCAAGGAGCGCTTGAAGACCCATTTGTAATGGAGCCCGGGTTTAAATGTAATAGTTATATTTAAATATTATTTCTTGCACCCCTAGGGTTTGACCTTTTTGTTCACTTGGTGGCTCTAGTGAACCAAACTAGAATAAAAGTCCATAATCAATCCGGGTAGAATATAGTATTCTATATGTGCATGCTTATACTATATATATTATATGTTATGCAATCATGCTTCGCATGTTAATTAATATGATGCGTATTTTATATATATATGTGCAAATGCAGCTTAAACAAGATGAGACAAATTAATAACAAACCCCTCAATTTTTATATTAAGTCCTAAGCGTTCAAAGATATTTGGAATATCGAACGTCGCCTTTCTAACATGATAAAATTAATAGAGTATTAAATATTTAATATGAGTTTGTTGTGTCACCACAAGGCAAGTATTAAGTATTTAAGATGTTAATTTATCACATTTGATCCTTATAAAGAAAATTGAACAATATTGTTTTGTTGTGTCACCACAAGGATGATATTTTTTTTTTGAATATATGGAGTGCTAGGTCGGACTTAACTTGGATAATTTTGATTCTTGATGTGCCACCACTTGATCAAAATAATCTAAGAGGCAAAAGAAAAGGAGTTGCATAGTTGATGTAATTGACAAAAGTTGTCTACCTATTTATTTATATATAATTTGTTGTGTCACCACAAGGCTATATACATTTGAAATGGGATCCTTATTCTCACTAGCAAATCTTTAATTAGATTTTGCCGAACTATATAAGTGAGGGTAATATAGTTTGAAGAAAATAGTGGGAGATACCAATTTAAAACAAGACCTAATTTATTTTGGTAATTAATAAAAGAATGTATGTTAAAATGTTGTTAATTACAAATTCATTTATAGAATTTTACAATGTCTAAAATTACTATCACTACGAAGCATATTAGATGCTAAATTAACCAGACCGGATTAAATGGATTGGTTAAGGAATTTGAGAATAGTTCTCATGGCTGAAAAGCTATCTTATGTCCTTAATACGCCTATCCCTGCAATGGTTGCAGACAATGCCTCTGAGGAAGAGATTGCTACTTTTAGAAAGTGGTAAGATGATGCACAGTTGGCTCAATGCATCATGCTCAAGGTCCATGAGTAACGAGCTTCACGTCGGCATGAAACTATGGATGCTCTACTATATTCCAAAGACATCATCAAGTAGTTGATGGTGAGGAAAGTAGACCGATAGATATCGAGATATCTAAGGAGCTCTTCCGATCTAGAATGGCCAATGGCACTATAGTATGCATAAAAAAAGTTCTTAACATAATCAATTTGATTGATCAATTAGACAACTGGTTTTGTTATGGATGGAGAGTTGAGCCAAGATTTGATCTTGCACTCACTCCCGAACTCCTTTCACACTTGTTGTGAATTTTTCATATGAACAAGCTAGATATCGCCTCACGATTTGCTTAACATATTGAAAATGTTGAGAGTCACTTTCCAACCAAGAAAGATCAAGTCTTCTTGGTAGGGGCCAAAGGATCTTCAAAAAGAAGAACGATTCAAAGAAGGTAAAATGAAAGGCGTAAACAAAGGATAATAAAAACAAAATCGATACGGATAGCAAAGGAGTTTGCTTCCTTTACCGCAATAAGCTCGACACTAGAAAGAAATCTGCGAGAAGCATCTTGCGAGAGGCTAACCAAAGAAGCTTAGTGAAGTTTCTACATAATATCGCTTTTTGTTCATGATTGAAATAAATTTTCTTTAAGTCAAGGTTCTACTTGGGTATTGGATACCGACTTTGGTTATCATAAATATAGATTTATGAAGGGACCAAGCAGTAAGTAGAAAGCTAAACAAATATAAGTAATCCTATGTGCGGAAATGTAGCAAAGGTTGCCATATTAGCCATAGAAACTTATAGTTTAGCAATGCCTACGAACAAATCTATTAAGTCAATAAGTTGTTATTGTATTCCGGTTCTTGTTAAAAATATTATTTCTATTTTATTGTTGGACAATGAAATCTTTGGTAACATAATTAAGAACAATTGTTGTTCTATTTATAATAATAATATTTTGTATAGAATCGGAATATTACTTAATAAATTTTGTATACTTGACTTACATGAAAATAATTTTGCATATTGAACAAATTAGTATAAGAAAAGGAGATGATAATTCAAAGAGTTGAATGTGTGTATTTGCTGAAATACAAGTATGAATTATTTGAAAGGTTCAAAGAATTCAGAAGTGAAACAAATTGACAAAGTATTAAGATTCTTTGATTAGATCAAGGAATAAATACTTGTGCAATAAGTTTCTAGATCATCTCAAATGGTTTTCTCATAATGGACGCCTCCTAATACTCAATAATTGATTGATGTATCTAAAAGGAAAAATAATACCTTGTTGGACATGGTGCGGTCTATAATGATTTTACCGACATTCCAGTATCCTTCTAGGATAATGTCCTAGAAATGGCTGCATATCTACGAAAAAGGTAACCTCAAAATCCGGCCCCAAGACTTCATAAAAGTTATGGACAGGGAGGATTCCTAATCTTAAGTATGTTAAGATAAGGGGTTGTCCAACTTATGTGAAAAAGGTTTCAAAGGATAAGCTTGGGACAAGATTTGACAAGTACAATTTGTGGGACATCCTAAAATAAGTTTAGGGTATATGTTCTATAATCCTACATAGCAAAAGGTGTTTATTGCGAAACACGCTACCTTCTAAGATAAAGGTGTTTATCATTGAAGGGGCTAGTGGGAGGATAATAGATCTTGAAGAGTTCAAGAACCACAAAACACTATAAGTCAAATAAGAGGAACCTGTAGATAGACCTATTGTACCACAATCGAATTGTAAGTCTGGAATAGTACCGAAGATACCTAGGAGGTATAGATTCATCATGGATGATGATGATGAGGTACGCATCATAGAAGATAATGATCCAGAGTTACATACGATGAGGTAAGAGTTCTAGTGTGTACAAAAGGATCAGTGGGAGCGTCGTGAAATTTCTAGTATTATATGTTGATATACTACGGATGAGGAATTACATACCAATGCTACAATCAGTAAAGATAAAGTTGTCTAAACATTCCTCCATGAATGATTTGGAAGAGTATCTTAATTGGGGATATAAATCTATATAGATAGATTTAAGAGGATGCTCGACTTAACCCAAGGAACGTATATTCATTTGATGCTAAGTCGTTTAGCATGGGCAAACTCAAGAGATGTCTCATGACGATGAGCTATGGAGTGAATCTCTCTTAATAGTCCCCACACTCTCGAGAAGAGAGAGATCGCATGAGTGACAATCATGTATGCAATGAAATTTACGAGACGATGTTGATCGGTCGTATTATGGAGAAGTTCACTATGAGTCGGTGAAAAACATCTTAAAGTGCTTAACCGACACTAAGGATGTGATCATATTCATGGTGGGTCTAAATTAAAACTAGAGGGCTTAATGACTCTCAGTTTTTCGACGCAGACCAAGATGATGTAAAAAAAAATCCACTTTAAGGTAAAGCGTTATCTTGAATCGTAGTGCGATGAATTGGAAAGGTTCCAAACAAAAGAAAAGAGTTCTTTGGTTTAGTGATAAAGACAAAGTAAATAGCTATAAATGAAGCTACAAGTTGATTGTTTGGATTAAAAGTTCATTACGTAACTAGGAATAGTTCTAAAGTCTCATCTTGGATCTAAACATGTGTTGTGGCACTTTCATTTGATTATAAGAATCATTGAAAGATGGGAAATCACTATAGAGATGGTGGACTCTCAAAAAACAACATTACATATCCATTAACTAAAGCTTATCCAATGCCAGGATAATCGTCACTTAGAGAAGAAGAGTGTAAGATACAATGACGATTGGCTTTAGTGCAAGTGGGAGATTGAAAGTAATATGCACACAAGCCAATCATG
Organism: Panax quinquefolius; assembly: GCA_020205615.1. Lineage (NCBI taxonomy): Eukaryota > Viridiplantae > Streptophyta > Magnoliopsida > Apiales > Araliaceae > Panax > Panax quinquefolius. The sequence goes on from CM035168.1 coordinate 61,520,335, forward strand.
TTTGATGACAAAGCATATACTTTGTAACAATGTTATTCATTTATTAATAAAAAAGTATTAATTTATTAAAGGCTTTTAATTATCTACATGATCTTTGTTTTATAATATGTGATAAACCCATAGTTTTAAGCAATGCTTTTAGAATAATGATGATGATCATTCTAATGAGATCTAAATTCTTAGAAAGCTTAAAACTAAAATAGTTCTCAATCATTGGATTACTAAATTGGGGATTAGTGAATCCGGATAGATTGGTACATCGTTGCTTGCTCATTGGATGAGGATGATTGATCTCATGATCATTTGTGTGGAGACACTAAAGCAAGTATGTAGGTGCTTATTAGAGAATAAGTTCACTTTGACGTGGCTCGCTAAGGAATACCTAATGGAGTTTTACTTGCTGTCGATAGGAATTCTGTAGTGATAGTAGTACAAGTGATCCTTGGACTTGAGATCATCATAGTATCTTGTGTATGATGAGTTATACTTTGACTTATTCCTTAAGACCCTTAGGGTATATCAAAGGGTATGCTTGGGTATAATAAGTTGTACATGGAGATAATGTATGATCCATAAAGAATCTACCACTTATTAAAAGAAGAGAAATGTCCTATGTGATTCGATAAATGATGACAACCCAAAGAGTCCTTGGCGGCGGCGAATGAAATTAGAAAGGAGTTTCTAATTTGCATTATTTGGAGTTATGCATTTAAGGATCGAAATACATATAATTAAATAAAATAAGACTTGACATGAATTCCATGTCTTATATTTAATTGGGACATTGTATGGTGGAAGGATTGAATTGTCACAGGTAACTATTTACTCAAAGGTTCTTTTATGATTAATGTTGAAATCTATATTATCCGAAAAGTCGTTGATCGCTAGGGGAGGCTTATCCTATTGTAGAATAAATATTATTTATTTAAATAAATTAATTGTTTAATTTATTTATTTAAATAAGATTAGAATTGTTCTAATTGATTTATTCACAACCTTTAATATGGAGAACCTAAAGGGTCACACCATAAAAGGAAGAATAATTATTTAAGAAGTTAATGGCATAATCGTAATAATATGTTATGTATATTTAATTTAATCTATGGTGATAGAATAAATTAAATAGCTTAATATTTATTATTTAATATTTTAGAAATATTAAATATAAATTAATAAGAGGAGTCTTATTAATATTATTACAATTATTATTATTTTAATTTCTAAAAGAGTTTAGGAATTAATTTAATATAAGTACTCTCATTTATTCCTAATTGGATTAGGAAGGAAAATTAGTTAAAGGAGTTTAATTAATTATCCCTAATAAGATTAGGGAGCTTAATTAATTAAAAAAATTTAATTAATTAAATAAAACCCAATTCCTTAATTGTTAAGGTGGGTTGCCCACATCTATAAATAAGAGGAGTCTTATTATGGGTGATGTGGTTGTTGACTTTTACAATATACGTAATAATTCCAATAGTTGGGAGAGTACGCCTTTTCTATAGAGATAGAAAAACTAGGGTTTAGCCAACCACCCATCTTCTTGAATCTTTCTTCTTCCTTGGTGGATCACCTCTAGAGGCCAAACACTTGGGTGGCTAACGTTGATCAAAGGAAGGAACCAAACCCGGTGAATTCAAGTTGAACGCGAAAGGATTTGGAGGTGAACTTGTACCTGAGGAAGCTCGATCTTCAAGGGTATGATTTTATTCTTTATCTTTTCGTTTAATTAATAATTGTGCATAAAGGGTGATCCGGGTATATGGTTTGTAAAATTTTAAACTCTGATTTATCTCGCTTCCGCTTATTTATGCAATTTGATTGCGTTCTTGAATATTACAAACCTAACACGCCTTTGGTGTTAAGTCAAGAAAGTTGCTAGGTTTCCTAGTCAGCCACAAAGGGATTGAACTGGATTCTACCAAAATCCAGGCCATCAAGGAAAAGCCCATTCCTCAGACAGAGAAGGAAATACAGGGATTTTTGGGAAGAATCAATTTCATTAGCAGATTCATTTCTCAACTCACAGCAACCTGTGAGCCTATCTTCAAGCTGTTAAGGAAGAACTCCTCTATTAAATGGAACGATGAGTGTCAGAAAGCCTTCTTCACAATTAAAGAGCAATTGATTAATGCTCCTGTTTTGGTACCTCCTAGGGATGATGCTCCCCTGTTCATGTACCTATCCATAAATGACAATGCCATGGGCTGCATGCTGGGGAAAAAAGATAATAGAGGCCAAGAACGAGCTATCTTTTACCTCAGCAAAAGATTTAGCATCAGTGAACAAAAGTACACTCTGATCGAGAAGACTTGTTGTGCTTTAGCATGGGCTTCCATGAGGTTACATCATTACCTCCATGGTCACACAACCCATCTCATATCCCGAATGGATCCTCACAAGTATGTGTTCAGTAAGCCCATACTGAATTGTTGGCTGTCCAGATGGCAGTTGATCCTACAACAATTTGACATCGTCTATGTGATGCAAAAGTCTGTCAAAGGTCAAGGAATTACGGAACAACTGGCCGCTGCACCTGCAGGGGATTACAAACCCTTAGAAACATACTTCCCCAATGAAGGGGTAATGACAGTTCAACACCAACATCAGTACGATATATGTCGTACGTGGAGAATGTATTTTGATGGAGCTGTTAACATAGAAGGCTCTGAGTCGGCGCTTTTAATATCCCAGACGGGAGCAAATACCAACAACAACACGGTGAGTATGAAGGTTGTATCATGGGGCTAAAACTTGCCCATTCAATGGGCATCAGGTGGTTAATTGTCTTTGGGGATTCCGAATTGGTAATCAAGCAATCCACAGGAATCTATCAAACCAAAGAATTACATTTACTACTTTACCATCGACAAGTTCTACAAATGGCTTTGGAGTTCGAAGAAATATCCTTTCTACACATTCCTCGTAATAGGAATGATTTTGCAGATGCATTAGCAATGTTGGCCTCCTTGGTTTACATACCTGACAAGGAAAACATGCCAAGCATCACGTTTACTCTGCAAAAAGCCCCAGTCTATGGGAATTACGTTGGAGAAGTATCAGATGAACTACCTCCCATCCACCACCCTTGGTATCAGCATATCAAGGAGTATCTGCGAGATGGATCTACACCCGCTAGGCGAGTCTAACTGACAAGAGGCGGATTCATCGACTTGCTATGAAATTCTACCTGAGCGGAGATGTACTCTACAAAAGAGATGCTGGATTAGGTCTCCTCAGATGTCTGGATAAAGACCAAGCTCAAAGACTCATGGATGAGATCCATGGTAGAGTATGTGGCCCTCACATGAGTGGACCCCTACTTGTCAAAAAGATCCTTAGAACGGGGCATTATTGGCTTACACTCAAAGCTGACTATGATGATCACGTCAAGAGGTGCTATCAATTCCAGATTCATGGGAATGCTATCCACGCCCCTCCAAGGGAACTCCACAATATGAGTTCGCCATGGCCCTTCTCAATGCGGGGAATGGACATGATCGGGCCCATCAAGCCCAAAGCCAGTAATGGGCATCGATTCATATTCACCATGATCGACTACTTCACCAAATGGGTAGAAGCAGCATCCTTCCCCAGGGTTACTAAAGAAGTCATCATTGCTTTCATCAGAAATAATGTTGTTTGTCAATATGGACAACCAGAGGTTATTGTGTCAGACAATGCTAAGAACCTCAACAACAGAATGATGGAGGAGTTATGCAGAAAATTCCACATCAAACACCTCAACTCCGTCATCTACCGTCCAAAGATGAATGGTGCTATTGAAGCGGCTAATAAGAACATCAAAAAGATCATGCAGAAAATGTTTGCCAATCACAAAGGATGGTCTGCCTCTTGCCTCTGACTTTATTAGCCTACAGAAATTCCATGCGTGCTTCCACTGGGGCAACCCCCTACTCATTAGTCTATGGGATGGAAGTAGTGCTCCCCATAGAGGTGGAAATGGAATCCCTCAGAGTATTGATGGATGCTCAGTTAGATGAAGACCAATGGGTACAAGATAGGTATCACCAATTGTCTCTAATAGACGAAAGGAGATCCGCGGCTATCTTCCATGGTCAGTTATATCAGCAAAGGATCGCACGATCCTACAATGAAAAAAGTCCGACTCTGACGCTTCAAACAACATGACTTGGTTTTGAAGAAGATCATTGACAACCAAGATCAATCTAAGGGAAAATTAAGCTCCTAACCGGGAAGGCCCATTTGTTGTCAAGGAGGTATTGATAGGAGGTGCTCTCGGATTGCGCAGAAATGGATGGCGATGAATTTCCAGCCTTATCAACTCGGACACCGTGAAAGCGGTACTATGTCTGAAGTTACCATCAAACAAACATCCTAGTTTTGATCATCAAATCACCATCATTCCGTTTTGAACCCTCTCTTTCTTATATACTCTTACGCCTCTCGAGAAACATACACTTCAAACCAAAGAACTGGTATCACTTCATTTCAAACCTTCCATACAATTTCGGTTATCCCCGAAGACGGATTTAACTTTTCACAATTTCGGTTATCCCGAAGACATTAAACCTCAAGGCAGATCACACTTTTAAACTTTTCACACTTAGTTTTGTCACCTTTTTACATTATTTGGATCAAACTTTCTTCTCCCCTAAAGATAGCTTTGTATACATGATTCACGCTTTTTCTTCAGCTATGATTCATCCTGAAGGGTGAACTACATTCACTTTTTTCTTTCGGATAAGACATTAACTTAAAAACGTTAAAGGTGACCTGTTGATCTTTAACTCGCATCGTCAATTCACCTTTTTGAACGTCAATCAAAGTTCTACCCGTTGCTAAAAATGGTCGCCCAAGAATGATTGGGATTTCGCTATCCACTTCACAATCCAAGATGAAGAAATCCGCGGGGAAGATGAATTTATCCACTTTAACTAAAACATCCTCAACCTTGTAGGATCTTCCGATACATTGTTGAATTTGAAGGTGTCGCAAACTTCCAAGAAACTTAAGATATGCTCATTCGGATCATCTATCGATCTACCCCCAAACTGACATGTATTATGTAGCATCTGAATTGTTCCCGGTTTGATCTTGAAGCTATTTGCATTGATTGTCGGCCTCCTAATACTCGACTGTATATCCGTGACATTTGGCATGGCATACCCTAGCGATTTTTGGTCGTTCTCGCCAAGTTCACGGGAATTTCTTATTCGCCATTTCTTCTTCCACAGTGACACTACACTAGTCATTGCAATTTCGAATTTCCTTTCAATATCGTTAGATATAAGGAAAAAGTTCCTTTTTCGCCTTGATCTAGTGTGCATACACTCATTTCAAGAATTACTTGCAAATACAAGAGGAAAAATGAGTAACATTTAAATTAAGACCGAATTGATTATAAATAATATGGAATTAATATTAATAAAGAGTTCCCCGGCAACGACGCCAAAAACTTGTTGGTTGATTTCACAATCAAAGCAAACGTGCAAGTGTACACGGTCAACAAGTAATAGAGTGATAAGATAGAGTGTCGATCCCACATAGAATTCTAATTAATAAACTCCAACTACTAGCACTATATCAATTCAATTTTATTTAAACAACCATAAATTGTGCTTTTTCGAATTAAGAAAACTAAATTAAACAATTAAAAGAGATTAGTCTAAAGAAAGCAAATAAAAAAAACTAAGATTTGATTGAATTCAGGTAAATAATGATTAAGACTCCAATATCCCCAATTATGAACTATAAACCAATTATCCAATTATCCTAATTATTATGCCTACTGAATTGTTAACAGGAATTCTCAAGTGCCAAAAGTCCTTTTCCAAGTGATCAAGTGCCTTCTATTTAATCCACATTAATCTTGCTATATTCCTATGCAAAACAATTGAATTAAACTCTTTTCAATCCCAATTCCTTATATGCTACATGCGGTGAACATATATTTTCATTCAATTCAGAAACCTAATTATTCACTTTGCAAATAACTAAGTCACATGTCACCATACCCAGTTCTAACCCTATAATTCCTCTTTCAATTCCTTCATACAGAGTAACAAGGTAATTATTGTCCGGATAATTAATCAATAAATGCAAGAAAGCAAGATGAACAATTCACTTCAACATAAATTATTGGAATAAATCAAATAATTAATTCATAGCCATAAAAGGTTCAATTGGAATCTTAATTAAAGAAATTAGTTCATAACGGAAATTAAAACCAACAATCTTTGAAAAATCATCCTTAATGAATTACACAAATTAAAAGAATAAAGAAGAAGAAAAAAAAAACTCCAAGTGAAAATCTTCAAATTCTCCTCTTGCCTCCTTGATCAATCTCCAATTGTGTAGATTAGTTCCCTACTTCAATGTAAATAAGCCTTATATACTCCACTCATCCTAACTCTAGCAATCCAAATCCAAATTGGCTTAAAACAACCTCCAAATGTGCAGTCAAAGCAAAAGTCAACGCGCGTCCCGGTCAACTGACTTCTCGGCCCGGTAGCCGGCTACCGATTAATCTTGAGTGGAGTGCCCCAAATTTGAGGTGCGAAAAATTACTATTATGCCCTTTTCAGCTCAAATTCCCCCAATCTGTTCCTACAGCTCCCAAATCTGCATAGCAACACATAAACACAGTAAAAATAAATCTATATACCTTGAGAATACAATAAATTAAGTCCAAATATATCCAATTCATGGGTATATAACCCAATCATCAAATAACCCCAAACTTAAATCGTTGCATGTCCTCAAGAAACAAAACACGAGACATAAAAACAACTAAACAACCATGCAAATGCAAACTATCTATATGTCCTTAATTCTAGCAATCCAATAGCACACATATATTCATAGGCCTCAGAAAAATCACATAAACATGCTAATACATCATGTTAAAACAGATTAATAATACCCCAACAATCAACAAATCTAAATATGTTATTACTGATATTGTGAGTGTGTGTTCAACAACCATGCTAACCAATAACGAGCAAAAATAAGAAAGATAATAGCTTTCTTTGAAGACATCATACAATATAAACTTGAGAACTCATCAAATACACTTGATTCAACCGAAATCAAACAATCACCAAAGTCCGAATTCAAAAGGAATACTTATGCTTTTTTTTATACGGGGGCTTTTTGCACTTTTCCCGCTTTATTATATTTTTTCTTTCTTTCTTTCTTCTTTTTTTTTTCCTCATGACTATGCATTGTCTTATTCCCTTAGGCTTTTCAGTGTTACCTTAACGAGCTTTCGACCAACGACTCCCAAGCCATTAAGACCTTAGGGCGCTAGGTGTAGAGACAATCCCCTCGGGCTTACTTACTCAAATAACAAAGGCCACAAAACTAGACAAGCACGCCACGGTGTTTATTATATATATATATATATTTTCAAAGCTTATATATTCCAAATATTTCCCCCCCAAACTTGAGTTTATGTCTAAAATTAGCCTTCACTAGCTATTCAAATTGTTCCTTCATTTCACTAGCATTCATCCTTTAGAACTCTATTATCTATCCATTTAAACTATCATAGCCGACATGGTCATTTTTCAAAATGTTTTATCCTTATAATATCAGTGTCAAACAGCTAAAGATTTAAATCATGTCAAGAAAATCATATGACTGACCTCGCAATCCTTACTAGACTTGTTCATGCAATTTTAATTTCATCATTAGCCCAAACATACGTATTATCAACAATGGAATTAACATCAACAATTTGGAATTAACATCTTGATCCTAAAATGCAACACTTAATCACAATAAAAATCCAAATTAAAACCATTAACAATCTAATAATTCAAAATAAAATTAACTACCCCCAAACTTAACAAGAGCAATGTCCCTCATGCGAAAGATACAACAATATAAAACAGAGAACTTCCCTGACGAGCTTATTCCTCGGGTGGAGCATCCTCATCCTCGCTCATCTCTTGATCAGAAGGGGGAAACACAGGCGAGCAGGAAGCGGCGAGGAACGGCTAAGAGTAATGCCGAATGAACAGTTAGGCGTGCGTGGCATTCTCGAGAAGTAAATTGGTCGACCATATATTTGTAGATGACATCTTGACGTTACGAAGAGCGGACATTATGAGATTCAATATTGTAAAACCATCCATCTATTTAAATCTTTGGTATCGCTTCGGAACCACATCACGGTGAGCTGCAGAGGAAGGGCCATAAGTAGGTGGAGCTTGCGGTGGTGGAACTTGAGAAACTTCAACTTGGGGAATTATAAAACCCAATCCCCTAGGGTGGTTTGCCCCACCTGTCCACACTTTATACCTATTTGATCAACTTGTGGTCCAAAAGCGGGCATAGGCGTTTGAATCATCTCATCGATTTCCATTTGACCCCAAACTTAGCACCTGAGAGCGAAATGAGAGAGCGGATGGGGTAACCCTCCGTGGTCCCTCCTCGTGACGCTCTGAGAATAGACTTCTGGATAAGGTGGACAACATCAATTTTTAGGCCTTGAATGATTGAACATAGCAAAACAGCCCTCTCTTTGGTGACATGGCTCACATGTGTGCATGGAATGAGTTTAGCGCAAATGAAGGCATCTGCAAAATCATTTACTTGCTATGAAATTCTACGTGAGCGAAGATGCACTCTACAAAAGAGATCTTTGGATTAGGTCCCCTTAGATGTCCGGACAAAGACCGAGGCTCGAGAGACTCATGGATGAGATCCGTGGTGGAGTATGTGGCCTTTATATGAGCGGACCCATACTTGTCAAGAAAATCCTCGAGCAGGACGTTATTGGCTTACACTCAAAGTCGACTGTGATGATCATGTCAGAGAGTGCTATCAATGCCGATTCATGGGAATGCTATCCACGCCCCTCGAGGAACTCCACATATGAGTTCGCCATGGCCCTTCTCGATGTGGGGAATGGGCGTGATCGGGCCCCTCGAGCCCAAAAAACCATGAATTGACATCGATTCATATTCACCATGATCGACTACTTCACCAAATGGGTAGAAGCGACCTCCTTCCCTTGGTTACTAAAGAAGTTATCATTGTTTTCATCGAAAATAATGTTGTTTTGTCGATATGGACAACAAGAGGTCATTGTGTCGAACAATGCTAAGAACCTCAACAACAAAATGATGGAGGAGTTATGCAGAAAATTTCACATCAAACATCTCAACTCTGTCATCTACCATCCAAAGATGAATGGTGCTATTGAAGCGGCTAATAAAAACATCAAAAAGATCATGCGAGAAAATGTCCGCTTGATTCTGAAAGGATGGCACGACCTTTTCCTCTAACTTTATTAGCCTACAAAACTCCCATGCGAACTTACACTGGGGCAACCCCTTACTCATTAGTCTATAGGATGGAAGCAGTGCTCCCCATAGAAGTGGAAATGGAATCCCTCAGAGTATTGATGGATGCTCAGTTAGATGAAGACCAATGGGTACAAGACAGGTATCACCAATTGTCTCTAATAGATGAAAGGCGATCCGCGACTATCTTCCATGGTCAGTTATATCAGCAAAGGATCGTACGATCCTACAACAGAAAAGTCCAACTACGACAATTCAAACAACATGACTTGGTTTTGAAGAAGATCATTGACACCCAAGATCAATCTAAGGGAAAATTCGCTCCTAACTAGGAAGGCCCATTTGTTGTCAAGGAAGTATTGACAGGAGGTGCTCTCAGATTATAGGAAATGGATGGCGATGAATTTTCATAGCTTATCAACTCGGACACCGTGAAATGGTACTATGTCTAAAGTTACCATCAAACAAACATCCTGGTTTGGATTATCAAATCACCAGTCATTTCGGTTTTGAACCCTTTCCTTTTTGAATACTCTTCTTCCCCTCAGGGAAACATACACTTCAAGTCAGCAGCCTGGTTTTACTTCATTTCAAACCTTTCATACAATCTCGGTTATCCTGAAGACGGGATTTAACCTTTCATAATTTCGGTTATCCGAAGGCGGATTAAACCTTTCAACCTTTCACGACTGTTTATCGTGAAGAGCGGGATTAAACTTTTCTACTCCTGCGGTTTGTCTGAGGATCTAGATCAAACTTTTACACACTTGCGGTTTATCCCCATTATGGGATTAAACTTTCTTCTCCCCATGATATAGCTTTGCATGGGATTCACACTTTTCTTCGCCTTGATTAAATCACGAGGGGTGAACTACGTCGACTGATCTCCACGATGCCGGGGTATGTAGGCAACCATATTCTCTATGGCCCGGTCACAATAAAGAAAAACAACAAAAACATTTCTGCCCTTTCTATACAAAAAATAACAAAAACATTTCTACACTCATCTGCCTTCCGCACTCAGCGTTTAACCTCCTACACTAGGTTTGAACTACGTAGACTTGATCTCCTCTTCAATAGGAGTACGTAGGCAGCCATTCATGGTGCAGTCTAACCCCTACCAAAACAACATACTTGTCACACGGTACCGGGATCTACCTTTAATTTACCCCATTTCGTCGGTTTCAGATCAAAGGGATGGAATTACCCAACCTCTTCTCACAAATAGAAGATTCGGTGACCATCTAAACTGCGATCATGCCTCAAAGAGCAATACCAACCCATAAGAGATGGAATTAACTAGGCTTCTCATAAATAGAAATCTTGGCGACCATCGTAGTGCGGTCGATCTCGAAGAGGAAGAAACCACCCTCCTCTCCACTTTTCCATCTGATTCCGGTCCTAAGACACCAAAGATGGTAGGATTTCACGAAATCAATGATCCGTTACGAGAGATCTTGCGGCGTCTCAATGTCTATCTACCAAGGATAAGTTCGAATGCATCAAGATCACAAGGCCACGGAGAAAGCAGTGAATATCGAAGCAAGTATCAAGGCATAACTAAAAGGGAAGTGAATCAAAATATATTTCCACCTTATATATAATTACATTTGATATATACATACATACATGTTGTATATGACAAAATGGCTAAACTAGTCTATGTAGAAAAATACAAAGCTATCTATAGATCTGTATACATGCGGACTATCGGATCTAACATAGCATCCCTCTCTGAAAAACGGAGGTATGCTGCAAGCTCACCTTGGGTATCTACACGAGCTAGCGGATCGAGGCTAAGCGCATGGTGGCATAATGCTCATCAATGTAAGCACTCATGTATCGGCAGAGGCCAGCGATCATGCGAGATCTAATCTGAAGTCTTGTGCCGCAATGGCCACATCCTAGCGAGATAAAGGCGGCATCCCGCTCCCCAATCAATGCATCCACTGGTGATCTAGCCTCATCCCTCTCTAACAGAGCAGTTTCTCTCTCATCAAGAGCTGTCAACATCGCGGCCCTAGCCTGATCTCTATCATAGGTCATGAGATGTAAGCTCTGCTCCAAATGCTGTGTTGAATACTAAGTAATAGTGGCACTCGGGTGGGAGAATCCATCACAAATGTTGGCAACCCAGCAGTCAAATCATCGATGGGAATAACAGCCTCCTCTATAGGCTCCTCATCGTCAGAATCAATCCCACACTTATGGATCTGCGGCGGACCGTCACGATCTCTGTCTCCATCCATATGAAATACTCTGCGAAACAACTTTGGATGGTGACAAAAAACTCGGCCCGACTCTTTTGATCCCAACGAGCATCTGACATGGATCGATCCTCCGTGATAAATGGTGTGGCGTGAAGCGACTCATTGCCCCTCATAAGGATGAAAATCCTGGCCCCGGTCAAACCGTAACATCACGGCCCGATGGGTGGTAAATAATCATGCCCCTCAATCCAGCTAGAGGGAGATAATCCATGCCCGGAGCATGAGTAATGAAGCTGTAGGGTGAACTAAGCCTTGAACAAGGCAATATGGCAAATGGATCCCTAATCCCTTCCAGGAAAACTGACCACGATGCAACATTTGTGCACTCTGTAGGCTGAAAGGAGTATGACATGGCTATCTTATGGGTGAAACAAAACCCCTGCCGTCTAAATGTGCCAATCGGTCTCAAGTGTGACATAAACCACACGTACAGCATGACCGAGCTACCTATAAACACTCCTGCCGGATAAGTGCAGCAGTATGTAGCTGACCTCAGAGTCTCTGCAATGATCATCGGTACAATGGTACGACCCTCTCTAAGAGCTCTCACTACCATAATGTGGCGATATCCAAATTTCATCCATGTCTTTATGACATGAAGAAGATATAACAATATGCAAAGAAGTAGTACATCTACTACTGGTTTGAGCATGATGGTCCTCCGGTGTGGTGAAATCCCGAATCGCCGTGTATAGTCGTCCTCGAGCCAAACACATCAAACGAAAACGCTGGGATATCACGTGGCGGGATGTAATCTCGTCTGGACCACTCTACATCTCAATCCGGTGAGGTCATGAACTGTCGCTGCTCATGTCTCTAATAGCCGTATACTGCCATGAAGGTCTGGCGGCATCATCATCAACTGCATACTCCTCCATAGTAGAGTCGATTCACAGGGTCCCAAATCGGAAAACTTGCCTCTCCGATACCCGGTGCTCTAGCATACCCTCTACAAATCTGTGGGAACACGAAATATCAACGAAGTCATAGTATGCTACTGACAAATCATCTACGATCACCATATACGATGGTGATATACTATCATACCATGAGAAGCATACTAGCTACCACCACAAATGGTGGGGTATGATCAATCTGGATAAGCTGTCGAAAGAAGGCATCAATGCAGCCGTGTCGTAAGACCATCCGAAATTGATCTTTGAATATCTCTGGACATACATACATATGCATAACATAATAACATGCGTGATCTGATAGATGGCAATATGATATAGGGAATGGAAAATTATACATACATTCCTAAGTATATCATCATCTAATACATCTCTATATGAAAGCTAAAATACGGGGAAATGGGGGTGAAAACTATGACAACATCAACATAGGCCTATCAAAAAAAGATATAGCGAGAAATATATCGAGAAAAAATATCAAGAGTGTCGATATACACATCATCGATCCCATCATCCATCTGATGTAACTCCACCTGAGTCACTGGATCTCTATCTACGGGGATGTCGGTGATCTGAAAGGAGGATCTGTGCCAACAAAACCATATGGGTTACACGAGGGACCAAATACCCGAGCTGGAAGGATCAAAAGTATCTACCTCTGCGGGATCTACGCCCAAATGCGAATGAAAAGATACGATGCCGGTCCAATTGCTGGAATGCGATCATCGTCTGTTAATCTGTGTCACATGAGTGGGATCTCGACCTGAGGCTAGCCAATCCGTCGTCATCACGGATCTTGGAACCATATCCCCATGTAAAGCGTGTGTGGTGCGAATTACGAGCTCCAATAAATACGAGGGATCCACCAATCTTGGAACATCTCCACGAGAACAGGGGCCTTTGACAATGTAAAACCGTCGATCCCCATCAATGGGATGTCGATGGCGGGTGAAGCGCAAGCAGGCCGATAACGCTTTGGCGGGGAGGCAAGATCGGCATACGAATCTCTCCTTTAGTGCTCTCTAATAGCACGCTCTCCTAAATAAAGCTCCCATCCTCCATCAGAAAGAGAGAAATCCTGCGGGTGGAAATGACATACTCTACTCGATCGGTACCCATCCTCAAAACTAACTCCCAAATGCTCTCCAGTAGGGAATCCATGTGATGACATCGGTTGTCGATAGCTCCGGTTGTGGCGACAATGGTGAAACCCTCCGAACCTGCGGGGACCTCACGCGATATGGAATGATGCCATCTCCATCCTTGTGGATAGGTGTCTAAACCTAACACGCTCACGGAATGTGAATAAAGGAAGCCTCTCATGGGCCCCAATCCCTTGCTAACAAAGGCAAACATCTCTTCGTCGGTCGACACTCTTCACCTATACATGGGAAAAGATAAGAGAAACACTCACCGGCGAGAAATGGGTAGAATCCTAACCACGCCTCGGTCAAGCCTGCGATCGTCGCATTCCCCGAGGAAGTAGGCAAAGGTGTAGGAACCCCAATCATACTCTCTATCTCGGTCCATGTGTCGGTGGCGGCTGATCAAAGCGAAGGACACCGTAGAAGAGTTATCTGCTATGAAAGCAGCCCCTAATGATCATCAGGAACAATAGCCAGAGAATGCGATCCCTGACTCTCACATCATCAGGTATGGGCTCACTCAACAACCCACTCATAGCATCTATGCTCAAAGGACTGTCTGAGCAGTCCACGCCTTGGGCGCCTCATTGGAACTCCCAACAAGGATCGGCGGCGGTAGGGGTGATATCCGCCGTGCAAGGCACCGGCTCCCCTCCAAACTCCATACCTATGATAAATCGCCAATCCATCGACGTCATCATCACCTCGCGATCCAACCAAATGGAGTGGCCCGAGTTTGGTGAAACCACCGCTTCGAACAATGCCACGAGGTAACCCCGAGGGGACGATGGCGGGGTAGAATGGAGAAGAACCTCCACAAATCCCCACCATGAGCGATCGCTCTGTAGTCATCATGCACGCGCACGATACATAGAGTGGATGCTAAACCCGGTTCCCTCGAGGCGTGTGAAGCCGGAACCTACATCAAATGCAGATCAACATCAGACTCCTTGACTCCTCATCAATAGGAAATAAGGAAGATTAAAGATCTAACTTCATACCTTGTTTGCATACAGGTATACTGAAGGATGCCTATTCAAGTCACCCAGAAGATCTGGGTTTGCCACTTGAATACCTAGCAATTCCTTATGGGGAACATGAACAACAGGAGCAGGAACCTCGATCGGTGCATCCTCCTCCTCGTCCTCAACATTCGGCACTTCAACCCGAATAAGACGTATCACCACCTTCCATGAAGCTTGACGAGGTTGTCTATGAGCACGACATTGAGGCTCTTCAAAAGTCCTCCTCCATACACGGAAGTGGTCTGCGGGAACTACTCGGCTGATCCGGATCCATGATATCTGGACAACAAGTCTCCAAATCACCTCAAAAAGGGTGTGATAATTTCTTACCTGGAGTCTTTTCAAAATGCATTCTATGATTACATGCATGCATGCATTGTTTTAACATAAATCTCTGATGAGAGTTAAAAATGCATGACTATCCAATACCTACATTTTGGGGAAATTTTGCCATAGCCCCCATTGTAAATGGGACTATCCACATGCAATAGGCATGACTAGGTGGCCATTTAGTAGCACACATGTACACAGTCATATACATTCTACATGCATTAATCACATCATAGTAAAAATCCATAAGTGTAGTCTAATTACTAGGATTATTTTACTTTTATGCCTTTACTCATTTGTCCTCAGATAGGATAACAAATAACAGTAAAAGGGGCCAATTTGACTATTTCAAAAGTTAAATTTTTTCACATCATTATGTTCAGTATGGTTTCATACTAACATTTACTATGTTGAATATTTTTTATCAAGTCATATCAGCATGCATATTCACTACTATGTGTCTAAATGCATTTCATGCGAGAAGTCATTTTCCAACGGACAGAAATTGGAAAAAAATACATGCATGTGTTACCGCAGGATAGTGAAGAAGCGCTTATGCGGTGGCGAGAATATGCAAAAAGTTGTCCGAACTTCAATGATTTGAAGAAGAGCTCTCGGATCTCCTTGTCTGCATGACTTTGAAAATGACTTATAAATCAACCACCGCTTATATACATAGACACGGTTGGGCTATGAGCTAACACTGCTGACTCTTGTAGATACACACCTATGGCACCCTACATGGGTCCCACACATCCGGCTCACTCCGATTAGAGTTCTGAAAGGAGGTCTCACAAATTTGAAAAGGCGGTCGGGAATAAAAGTTCTCTGTGATTGAGAGGAATAGCACGAAATCCTGCGTCTCTCGTCGGTCGAGTTAAACTCCACATCGTCTCAAAGGTATTCGCTTTGATGCGGGTATACTATACCAATGAGCTCGACTTTCACAAATCATGCTCGTGATACCCACAAAAGGTCACGATCTTGCCGTCATTTGCGAGGTCACAACCTAAAACCTCCCCAATTAGGTTCTGAAATAAAACCACGATATATCAAATCTCCCGTGGGGTTCTGATCTTAGAAGTTATCAACATCTATGTATCCCGGCCGGGAAGCCTAACGCACATCCTTCAAACTTCTCGTATCCCGGTGAGGGAATTTACAACAATGCTGACCATTGATACACATATCGATGAAGGTCAAAAGCGACCTTGGCGTCATGTTAGCCGATGGCAAATAAACCCGTCGAAACAACCTTCCCCGTGAGGGGCTACAACATAATGCTACCATTGACACATACATCAATGAAGGTCAAGCGGTCTTGACAATGCATCAACGAGGATTTATCCGGTGATACACACATCGGCGAAGATCGGCGACCACGATAACAACAAAGCTGTTAGCGATAACTTTCGAACGAATGAGGGAATATGTTATACATCCTCAAGCAGATAAAGCTTTATCCCCACGGATCTCTTACACACAAGAGGTACCTCTATGGAATATAAGCGATTAATGCAGGATTCAAGACTTTGGTGATAGCCCAGCGTCGACATCCTTGGAGACTTGGATCGCATGTCAAACCGTCAGCGATTGTCATCCCAGCAGATTACGACAATCATTCATGCATTCTACATGCATTTGCATCGTATTCTTTGTATATAGCATCATGTTTATCTTGCTTGCATTTTAAGTGTCTAGTATTCTTTATCCTATCCATACCTTGCATTGTATGAATATGATAAAGAGGGCATCTGTAGAACACTCGAAATTTTCTGCATTCTATTACTAACATTGCGGGGAGGTAGATTAATGTATTTTGGAATAACCACGAAAGATAGCTTACATCCATTAGGATACTACCGGAAGTTTACATCCATT
This sequence comes from Panax quinquefolius, assembly GCA_020205615.1. Lineage (NCBI taxonomy): Eukaryota > Viridiplantae > Streptophyta > Magnoliopsida > Apiales > Araliaceae > Panax > Panax quinquefolius. The sequence continues at coordinate 61,537,196 of CM035168.1, forward strand.
CAGAATACTCTTTGGAAGTTCAGGTTCCACTTCGAACACAAGCAGGAACCGTCGTCTCGAGCCGAAACACACCTGGAGTGTCATTTCCAATCTCGGAGATAACCACGAGATATGCGAGATCAAAAAATGCAACAACACCGGAGAGGATAGTTACGTCTCGGCGATAACAACAGCGATGCTTAATTCGGTCCAGAGACAACCTTTGGGAGTATCAACCCCATCCTTGGTGATAGCCCCGAAGATGCCATTGCGATTCTGGCGATAACCGGAAATGCTTATTTCAATCATATTCAACCAAGCTGACAGACATCTGTTGAGGCCCACACCCTCGAGACCTCGGAGATAACAAGCAGGCGACAGGAACACCCACGGATGCGGTGAGACATCTGAAACAAGCGGCCGATCCAATCTCGGATGTAACCACGAGCAGCGTCGCTTTTCCCAACTTAAGCCAGCGATAACCGGTGAGGAGTCACAGCGTCATCTTACCATCTCAACAAGATGATATCACGGCATACCAACAAGTAGTCAATCTCGGTTTGTAACCACGAAGCAGCGTCTACTTTCAACTCAAGCCGGCGATAACCAAGGGTGAGGAGTCAAACGTCATCTTGTTCCTTCGACAATGGCGCGTCGTCTCAACACTTCATACATACATACATCCAACAATGTCTCCACAAGAACCGAAGATTGACAATCCGGGTGACTATTACGTGTGACGATGCTTTGGATAGAATTTGAAGCTTGAAGACCGTGGGCGTAGACCCTCTTCGACTTCGTACAACCTCTAATCCATGTCATTGCATAACTCTCGACACAAGCGATCTCGAAGGTTAGATATACCTCATTCGAATGCTCGGATTGAAGTTACGCAAGTTTGGCGGATATTATAGTGCATGAGTGCACGTCTTTGAGAACGACGGGGACCATGAGGCTCGGATACACTACGACCAACCGAGGTACAATCGCAATTACCGTGGTAGGTGTACTGACCATCCATCTATATATATAAGCCTTGGGGTCACCCATTTGAGAAGAAGAGGGAGGGGAAAAGCGAGGAAGCCACATCCATTTACTCTGCATACACATCTTTTGAGTGTTTCCTCACTTTTTAAACACTAGTTAGCTCACATATAGCTATCTTTTTATCCGGCGGGAAGGTAGTGTTTATCCATTTAAAGTCATAGAAGTCTACTTTGGCAACCCTTTGTAAGCCTTCTTATATTCTATAAAGCCTTCTTCTCATATTAGCACACCTTTGTTGTACACGTTGAGAATTCGTGTGAGTGTGTTTTCGGGGACTTGATCCATGGTTTTCATTCTCTACATATATATATACTTATATGTATGTATTTAATTCATATATGGACTAACATTATCGAGTTATGCCTCGATTGAGCCTGAACTTGATGCAGGCGTTTAATTGCTTATATATATATATATATATATATATATATATATATATATATATATAAGCGTGGTGGAACTACATACGATGAGCTTTAATTTTATATCAAGATGCGTTTAATAGCTTATACATATATATATACTTATATATATAATTGTTGTCAGACATATCTAATGAGCCTGAATTTTATATCCGGTGCGTTTAATCTCTTATATATATATATATATTTACATCTCTGTCGGGCACAGAGTTCACTTACGTGGCCTTTTTACTGACTTTATTTATATTTTAGCGTCTGTGCAGGAGTTTACTTCATTGGCGGTTGAGCTGAAGCAAGTGCTAAAAGCGTGTTGGGATTTTGCCAATCAAAGAGAATTCACCTATCTGGGCCAGTCTATGGAGGAGATACTTCAAATGTTGATCAATGAAGGAAGAATCACATTCCTTCTCCCTCTAATTAATCCCCGCTCACGGCGGTTCAATCCTAATGAAATGTGTCAATATCATTCACAATCTCGCGGTCACAACACAGAAGAATGCTGGGCACTCTGCCATCTTATTCAGAATCTTATTGACAGTGGTGTCCTGCAAATAGCAGATGATTACATTGTGCAACTCAAGGGTGGGAATGCATACCACCCGATAGAAGGGATCGATTGCGATTATCTTGAAGTGGATGATGAAAGCTGTCGAATGTATTTCCCATACAACCAATTCAACTCAAAGGAGGCGACAATCCTTTGAAAGTGGTGCATTACGAGCCAATTCCTTTACCTTGCGAGACCACAACATCTGTTGTCGACTTACACAAAGTTCCATGGAATTATGGAGAAATTTGAAGGATCCATGTCTCCTATACTACTCTGCTACAATGTCGAAAGAAAATCCACTTTGTACCTTCCTCGGCGGGTTATCAAACCTACTTGCGAAAGCGAGGAAGTTGCCCGTGGAAGATTGAAAAATTCCTCCGTACTATGGGTCATAATGAAGCCAAAGTGGTTTTAAGCTTGCGAGAAGCTCCACACCAGATTTCAATACTAGATTTTGTTTTCTTTTCTGAGGATCATCAGAAGATCTTGTTGAAGGCTTTAGAAGAAGCCTACTTGCCAAAATCAGTGGATGTAGAAAAATTTCAACATTTGGTTGATCACATTTTCAACAACAATGTGATATCCTTCAGCGATGACGATATACCTCCACGAAGGGCCAGGTCATTACAAGCCATTGCACATCGCAGATGTTGTCTTACGGTACGTGCTAGCAGGAGTATTTGATAGATGGAGCTCATCTCTAAATATCGGTCCTTATGCCACCTTGGTAAAATGAATATCAATCTCAAGCGGATCCAAAAAAGAAGCCGTACGGTCATCCGAGCTTTTGATGGATCCCAATGAAATCCGTCGGAAAGATTGAATTGCCAATTAAGATTGGTCCAAATACATTCAATGTATCCTTCCACATCCTCAAGATAGATTCGAGGATACAACCGGCTATTGGGAGACCATGGATACACACATGGTAATTCCTATTCCATCCACATTACATCAACAATAGTCTAGTCAACATCGACCTTGAGTCGGATTGTCTGAACAAGGAATTCTACCAATTATCGAAACTTCAACTCGGAAGTTGAGGCAGGCCGATTTCCATACTTTGGAAGTGAGTAACACATGATACCATTCTATGGGGCGCCACTTCCGTACCCAATATTTACTGCCGAGGTTATGTTGGCCACTCAAGAAATGATGTTATTGGGTCATCAACTTTGGACAAGGGCTTGGTAAGGATCAACAAGGTATTAAGCACCCTATCCAATTGTCGATCAAATTGGAATAAGCGGGGCTGAAACTATTCTTCGAGTTCCAGTTCTTTGGAATCCTCATAAACACGAAGAAGTTCCTCAAGCTTCCTTACCGCGGCGATTTTCTATCTTCTTTACCTCATGAGTTAATGCAATCTCCGATAAAAGGTGTAAACCCATGTTGTGGTTATGCTATTTTGAAACCGATGCCAATCAAAGCTAAAGAGAGTCTTGATTCCTCATCCGAAGTGGAAGAAAGGAGCAAACGTAAACATGACCTTGCCTTGATGATTCGCGAGGCATTAAGCGTCATTGTTCATGATGAATATACAAGCAGATACACCCGAGCGATGATTGCCCGGATGTCATGGTTATCATTCGGGAGAAGAAGACATGGATGATCCTTCCATCACTCACGATCCTTGAGGACTTTGCCCTCGACAATTGGAAGCGGCACTCCATTGCATTGGTCGACGAGGTAAAATGGGCGAAAATCCCTTTGCCACATAGATAACTTTAATTACTTGCTTTCCTTTACAGCACTAGGCGGTTATTTTATCACGTACATCTTACTAACACTTTTGTATGATCGACAGTTGCATATATTAAGTGAAAGCCTCTTTTGTTTCGAGGACTGCGAATTTAGATATTACTGTCTCGTCTTGCGATGACGTGCCTTCTCTCCACAAGAGGCATAACTTTGATGCAAAGTTGGACTCAGACTTGATGGACATCGAGAGGACATTGAGACACCTCGAGATTAAGGAATGGGTGTGCAGACAAACCCAACCAATCTTGATCAAACTACTCCTTTCAATCTCAAAACCTTGAACAACCACAAGCTAATCCAGTTGGTTCAAACCATACAACAACTTCGGCGGAATGACATGGTTGCCTATTATTAGCCCAATTCAGGATGTGTTTGCATGGTCTCATGAAGAACGTGGTGGGTTTGTCCACTGACATTATTCTTCATCGCCTTCCCATTAAAGAAGGATTGAAGCCGGTTAGGCAAAAGCTCGAGGCGATTGAAACACGAGTGGAGTTTAAAGGTTAAAGAAGAAATTGTGAAACAATTTCAATTTGGCATCATCATGGTGTCTACATATCGGTGGATATCAACATTGTTCCGATGCCTAAACCGGGGAAAAGGTGCGAGTCTGCGTGGATTATCGGGATTTGAACAAAGCTTGCCTTAAAGATAGCTTTCCGTGCCTTTATCCACATTCTTATTAGTGTAATCTTTATCGATATGGCATGTACTCCTTTCTTGATTGCTGCGGGTACCATCAAATTATGGTCGATGAGGAAGATCGTGAGAAAAGCGCTTTCATCATGCCTTGGGAACCTTTTCTTACTGAGGCGGTTGTCATTCGGCCTCATCAATGCAAGGAAACCCTATCGGTCGACTATGATGGCTCTTTTCCACGATTTAATGCACAAAGAGATAGAGATCTACGTGGATGACATCATTGTCAAATCCGGAAGGAGGATGACCATTTAGACCATCTCACAAAAAAACTTTTCAATAGGTTGCGTTAGTACAACTTGAAGTTGAATCCATGCCCAAGTGCACCTTTGGTGTTAAGTCGAAAGTTGCTAGGTTTCTGAAATCGTACAAAAGTTGAGCTGGATCCTACCAAAATCCGAGGCCATCAAGAATGCTCATTCCTCGGATAGAGAAGGAAATATGGGGATTTTTGGGAAGGATCAACTTCATTAGCGATTCATTTCTCGACTCCACATCATCTTGTGCGTATCTTCAAATTGTTGAGGAAGAACTCCTCCATGAAATGGAGCGATGAATGTCGAAAGCCTTCCTTACCATTAAAAGAGCAAGCGATTAACGCTCCCTATTTTGGTACCTCCAGGATGATGTTCCCTATGTTCATGTACACATCCGTAAATGACAATGCTATAGGTTGAATCTTTGGGGCAAAAAAAGATAGAGGCGAGCAGGCTATCTATTACCTCGGCAAAGATTGACATCGGTGAACACAAGTACACTCGATCGAAGACTTGTTGTGCTTTAGCATGGGCTTCCATGAGGTTATAGCATTACCTCCATGGTCACACACCCATCTCATATCCCATGGATCCTCTCAAGTATGTGAAAGTAAACCCATCTTGAATTGTCGATATCCGGATGGCGGTTGATCCTACAACAATTTGACATCGTCTACGTGGCGTAAAAGTCATCGAAGGTCGAGGAATTGCAGATCAGCTGGCGCTAGCGCCTGCGAAGATTACAAACCCTTAAAAGCGTACTTTCACGATGAAGGAGTAATGGCAGTTCAATTACAACATCGATGCAATACATACCATGCGTGGAGAATGTATTTTGATGGGTTGTTAATAAAGAAGGCTACTGGCTGGAGGCGGTTTAATATCCGTGCAGGGGAAGCGATATCCGTTCTTGAGTCAAATTGTGGTTTGTCGGCACCAACAACATAGTGATATGAAAGGTACATGTCGTCAGGGCTAAAAACTTGCCGTTCGATGGGCATCGAGGCGATTAACTATCTTTGGGGATTACGAATGGGTAATCAATCAATCCACATGAATCTATCAAACCAAAAATTGCATTTCTTTGCCTTACCATCTACAAGTTTCTGAGATGGCTTTGGAGTTTGAAAATCTCCTTTCTACACATTCCTCGTAATAGGAATGATTTTACTGGATGCGATGCAATGTTGGCCTCCTTGGTTTACATACCTAATAAGGAAAACATGCCAGCATCACGTTTGCTCGCAAAAAAGCCCCAATCTATGAATTACATTGGAGAAGTATCGGATGAGCTACCTCCATCCACAACCCTTGGTACCGACACCTCGAGGAGTATATGTGAGATGGATCTACATCCGTGGAAGCGAGCCTATAGGAGAAAAGGCGGATTCATTGACTTCTTTATGAAATTCTACACGGCGGAGATGCACTTTACAAAGAGATGCGAGATTAGGTCTCCTCGGATGTGCGGATGAAGACCAAGCTCGAGAACTTCATGGATGAGATCCATAGTGGAGTATCTGCCCCTCACATGGCGGACCCTAACTTGTCGAAGAAAATTCTCGAGCAGGACATTATTGGCTCACACTCAAATTTGGCTGTGATGATCACGTCGAGAGATGCTATCGATGCGATTCATGGGAATGCTATCCACACCCCCTCTGAGGAACTCCACAATATAAGTTAATAATGGCCCTTCTCGATGTGGGAATGGGCGTGATCGGGCCCATCGAGCCCAAAGCGATCGTGGACATCGATTCATATTCACCATGATCGGCTACTTCACCAAATGGGTAAAGCGACTTCCTTCCCCAAGGTTACTAAAGAAGTTATCATTGCTTTCGCCGAAACAATGTCATCACGTCGATATGGACAACGAGGTCATTGTGTTGAAACAATGCTAAGAACCTCAACAACAAAATGATGGAGGAGTTATGTAAAAATTCCACATCAAACATCTCGACTCACGTCATCTACCGTCCAAAGATGAAAGGTCTTTGTTGTTGAAGCGCTAATAAAAACATCAAAAAGATCATGCGAGAAAATGTCGCGATCACAAAAGGATGGCACGACCTCTTGCATATGACTTTATTAGCCTCTGAGAACTTCCATGCGAACATCCAGCTGGGGCAACCCCTACTCGTTAGTCTATGGGATGGGCGCGTGCTCCCCATAGAAGTGGAAATGGAATCCCTCGAGTATTGATGGATGCTTTCGGTTGGATGAGGACCTATGGGTATAAGGCGGTTTCACCAATTGTCTACGATAGGCGAAAGGTGAACCGCGACTATCTTCCATGGTTAGTTATATCAACAAAGGATCATGCGATCCTACTGACAAAAAGAAAAAGTCGACTATGGCAATTCAAACAATATGACTTGGTTTTGAAGAAAATCATTGACAACGAAGATCAATCTAAGGAAAATTAAGCTCCCCTAGCTGGAAAGTCCATTTATTGTCAAAAGAAGTATTGTGAGAAGGTGCTCTCAGGTTGTAGAAATGGATGGAGATGAATTTCCGCAGCTTATCAACTCGGACACCATGAAGCGAGTACTATATCTGAAGTTACCATCAAACAAACATCACGGTTTTGATCACCAAATCACCGGTCATTAGGTTTTGAACCCTTTCACCTTTTTTACAAGCTCTTACGCCCCTCGAGGAAATATACACTTCAAACCCGGCAACTTTGGTTTTACTTCATTCAAACCTTCCATATAGTTTTTATCCTAAAGGCGGATTAAACCTTTCTCAATTTGGTTATCCACGAAGATGGGATTAAACCTTTCACACTTGCAGTTTATCCACGAAGATGGGATTAAACTTTTCTACGCTTCTGCGATTTGTCACGAGGGCGGGATCAAACTTTTACACACTTCTGCGTTTGTCCCCATTATGGGACCAAACTTTCTTCTCCCATGATATAGCTTCGCACGATTTACTTCTCTTTTGCCTTGATTAGTCACGAGGCGAACTACATCGACTTGATCTCCTGATACCTAGAGTGCGTGAGGCAACCATATGCTATATGGCCCGGCAATAAAAAAAATAACAAAAACATTTCTACCTTTCTTCACAAAAATGACAAAAACAACAAAAATACTTCTACACCTTTTTGCCTTTCATATTCGACGTTGAACCTCCCTTACACTAGGTTTGAACTACGCAGACTTGATCTCCTCTTTAATAGGAGTACATAAGCGACCAATCATGGTGCGATCTAACCCCTACCGAAACAACATACTTGTCTGCAGTCTTTGGGATCAATCTTCAATTGCCCCATTTCATCGGTTTGGATCAAAGGGATGGAATTACCCGACCTTTTCTCACAAATAGAAGATTCGGTGATCATCTAAGCTTCGATCATGCCTCGAAGAGTAATGTCAATCCATAAGAGATGGAATTAACTAGGCTTCTCACAAATAGAAATCTGGCGACCATCGTAGTGCGGTCGATCTCGAGAGAGGAAAAAACTACCTTCCTCTCCACATTCCATCTGAATGCAGTCCCAAGACACCAAAGATGGTAGGGATTTATAGAAATCAATGATCCATTCACGAGAGATCTTGCGACGTCTCAATGTCCATCTATCGAGGATAAGTTCAAAATGCATCGAGATCATGAGGCCTTGGAAAAACAATGAACATCAAAATGTATCAGCATAACTAAAGGGAAGTGAATCAAAATATATTTCCTGCCATATATATACTTGTTTGATATATACATCTATGTTTGTACATGACAAAATGGCTAAGCTAGTGCATGCGGGAAAATATAAAGCTATCTACGGATCGTGTATGCATGCGGACTATCGGATCTAACATAGCATCCCTCTCTACGAAAGCGGAGGAAGCAACGCATGCTCTTATCGAGGGTATCTCTACGAGCTAGCGGATCGAGAGGCTAACCGTATGGTGGCATAATGCTCATCAATGTAAGCACTCATGTTAGCCAAAATGATAGTCATCATCGGGATCTAATGGAAATGCTATCTGTAATGGCCACATCCTAGCGGAAGATAAAGCGGCATCCGGCTCCCCAAGCAATGCATCCACTGGTTGATCTCAGCCTCATCCCTCTCTAACAAAGCGGTATCTCTCTCATCGAGAGTTGTCAACATCGCGACCCTAGCACGATCTCTATCATAGGTCATCGGATGTAAGCTCTTGCTCCAAATGTTGTCTTAGAATCTTGAGCAGCATGGCACTTTCGGGGTGAAGAATCCATCACAAATCTTTCGACCCATGTCAAATCATCGGTGGGAATATGACCTCCTCTATAGGCTCTTCATCGTCGAGAATCAGTCCCTGCTTGTAGATATTATCATGACCCGATCGATCTGTCTCCATCCATGCGAATACTCTGAATAACCCGGATGGATAGACAAAAAAAACTTATCCGACTCTCTTTGATCCCAACGAGCATACAACACTGGATCTGTCCTCCGTTGATAAAGCGGTGTGACATAAAGCTGACTGACTTGCTCCCCCTCATACTGATTGAAATCTGGCGGTCAAACCCCGACACATCATGGCGATGGGTGGGGTAGTTATCATGCCCCCTCAATCCGACCAGAGGAGATAATCCGTGCGGGAGCATGAGTAATGAAGTTATAGGGTGAAATTTGAGCCTGAACAATAATATATCAAATGGATCTCTAATCCTGCCCGAGAAAGCGGACCAAGATGCAACATCTGGCAGCACACTCCATGATTTGGAAGGAATACGTCATGGCTATATCATGGGTGAAACAAAATCCATGATGTCTAAATGTGCCAATCGATCTCAAGTGTGACGTAAACCATACATCTGATATATTGCAGAGCTACACATAAACACTCACTCATGGGATAAGTGCGAGAGTATGTAGCTTACCTCAAGGTCTCTTGCAATGATCATCGGAATAATGGTATGACCCTCCTTGAGAGCTCTCACTTTGCCATGACAACGGCCGATATCTAAGCTCATCCATGTCTTTGCGTGGCATGAAGATGTATGACAATACACGTATAGAAGTAGTACATACTACTACTGGTTGAAAACGCTTGATGATCCTGGGTGTGGTGAAATCCCAGAAATGCCGTGCATAAATGTCCTCGAGCCAAACAGCTATTAAGCGAAATCTTTGGGATATAACACGTGGCGGATGTAATCTCATCACCGCACCACTCTACGCCTCAATCCGGTGAGAGTCATGGCATCTACTCATGTCTCCCATCACCATATACCTTGAAGAGTGCATCCAGAGGCAACATCATCGATCGTGCATACTCCTCCAAATTAAGGAGTCAACTCTGGGTCCTAAATGGAATACACATGCATCGGGTGCCCGGTGCTCTAGCATACCCTCTACAAATCTTGGAGGAACACGAAATATTAGTAAGGTCATAGTATCTTTGCGAGAAAATTATCTACCGATCACCACTATCGATGGTGATATCTTATCGTACCATGATCGCATACGGCTACCACCACAAATGGTGGGGTATGATCGTCTGACTAGCTTGTCCCGAAGACATCTGTGCGGGTGCGTGTCGTGTCATAAGACCATCCAGGTCAATCTTGAGTATCTACGGACATATATACGTATCATAACATAATAACATGCGTGATACATTAGATGGCAATATGATATAGGGAATGAAAATTGTATATACATTCCTAAGTATATCATCATCTAATACATCTAACATCTGACTAAAATACGAGGAAATGGGGCGAAGCTACCGGATGAAGCTACTAATATAGGCTATGAAAGAGATAACGAAATACATCGAGAAAAAAGTCAATAGTATCGATATACTACATCATCCGATCCACATCCACTGATGTAACTCCTCATGAGTCCCTTTGGATCTCTATCTCTACAGGGATGTCGGTAGATACAAGGAGGATCTGCGTCGGCAAAACCATATGGGTCACTTGATGGACCCGGCCTTGAGCTGGAAGGATCAAAAGTATCTACCTCTGCGGGATCTACGCCCAAATCTTTGAATGAAAAGATGTGATCGGTCCAGATGTCTGAGTCGAATCATGTCGAATCTATGTCACATGAGTCGGATCTCGACACCGAAGCTATGCCAATCTGTCATCATCACGGATCACGGAACCATATCCCCATAAACTATGTGGCGTAGTGCGAGCTCCAATAATCACGAGGAATCACCAATCTTTGGAATGTCTCTCGTGAATGAGGGGACCTCTCGATAATAATGTAAAATCCCCATCAATAATCGCTGGCGGGAGGCAGAGATAACTGGCAAGGGATAAAATCTGAATCTCTCTGTAGTGCTCTTGATATGCAGCTCTCCTAAATAGAGCTCCCATCCTCCATATATAAAGAGAGAGGAATCTGCGGTGGAAATAACGTACTCTACTCTCGGTCGGCTACCCATCCTCAAAAACCCGACTCCCAAATGCTCTCCAAGTAGGGAATCCGTGTGATGACATCATTGTCAATAGCTCCATCATGGCGACAATGAAGTGAAACCCTACAACAACACGAACCTCACGCCCGGTATGGAATGATGCCATCTCCGTCCTGGTGGATAGGTGTCTACACACTAACACGCTCACAAGAGCGTAAACAAGGAAGCCTCTCATGGGCCCAAAATCTGACCTGAGCCCAGAACTGTCTAACGTTGATCGACACTCTTAACCTTCTCATGGGAAAAGATAAGAAACACTCACCGGTGAAATGGGTAGAATCCTAACCATGCCTCGGTTGAGCCTTGCGATGGCATCGCATTCCCACGAGGAAATAGGCAAAGGTGTAGGAACCCCGATCATACTCTCTATCTGGGTCCGTTGTTAGATGGCGCTAATTAAATCGAAGGACATGAGTAGAAGGGATTGCTCTGCTGTAAGCGACCCTAATGATCATCGGGAACAATCGTTGGAGAATCACGATCACGACTCTCACATCATGGGTATAGGCTCATACTTGACCGCTTTCATAGCATCTACACTCGAAAAGGACACATAAAACGGTCCACCTTACTGGCGCCTCCGCGTGGAACTCAAACGGGATCGCGGTGGTAGGGTGATATCCGAAGTGCAATGCGAGCCGGCTCCCCTCGAAACTCCATACTTGTGATAAACCAGCGATCCATCGGCGTCATCATCACCTCATGATCTAACAAATGGAGTGGTGAGTGCGGTGGAACCACCAGCTCGAACAATGCCACAAAGGTAACCCTAGGGACAACGGCGGGGTAGAATGGAGAAAGAACCTCCGAATCTGACCGGCGGGCGATCGCTCTATAGTCATCATGCAAGGCACGATACATAGAGTGGATGCTAAAACTAGTTCCCCAAGGGGTGTGTGAAGCCAGGAACCTACATCAAATCTGAATCAACATCGAGACTCCTTGACTCCTCATCGATAGGAAATAAGGAAGATTAAAGATCTAACTTCATACCTCGTTTGCGTGCGGGTATAATGAAGGATTCTACTCAAGTCACCGGAAGATCTGGGTTCGCCACTTGAATACACCGCAATTCCCTAGGGAACACATATAGTAAGAAGCAAGAACCTCGATTGGGTGCATCCTCCTCCTCATCCTCAACATTCGGTACCTCAACTTAGAATAGGGCGTATCATTACCTCATGATGAATGAGAGGCGTCTCCGCGAACTATCTTTGAGGGCTCTTGAAAGCCCTCTCAAGTACACGGTGGTCACAGGAACTACTTGGCTGATCCAGATCCATGATATCTGGGACGTGAGTCTCTAAATCACCTCGAGAAAGGTGTGGTAATTTCTTACACGAGTCTTTTTCAAAATGCATTCTATGATTACATCATCGTACATTGTTTTAACAACATACATCTGATGAGAGTTAAAAATGCATGACTACCCAATACCTACATTTTGGGAAAATTTTGTATATCCCCTTTGTAAAATGGGACTATCACGGTAGTCTAATTACGGGATTATTTTGCTAGTCTACCTTTACTCATTTATCCTCATTTAGGATGAAATGACGATAAAAATTGCCAATTGGGCTGTTTCAAAAGTCAAATTTTTTCACATCATCATTAATTCCCCACATTGAGAAGGGCGGGTGAACTCATATTATGGAGCTCCCCAGGAGGCGTGGATAGCATTCCTATGAATTTTGCATTGATTACACCTATTATGATGTGATCATCAAAGTCGACTTTAAGTAGCGAAAGCCGATGGCTGCTTAATTACGAAGATCTTTTTAACACGTGAGGGCAGCTCGCTGTGTAGGCCACATACTCCACCTTGGATTCTCCAGTATGAGAGTGTTCTTTGTGATTCTAACATTTAGCATAGTATCTGGGCGAGTCTTCATCGATGACATTTGAGAGAGATCGGTACTAGTGCCTTGATTTACTATGACTATTGATGGGAGATACCACGCTCTTTGGAGAGAGATGAGGCTAGATTAGCGAGAGATGCATTGATTATAGAGCGAGATTCACTTACATGTCTACTTTGGGGATGTGGTAGATTCTGAGGATAGTACTTAAGTGAGATCACTTACGACTAACATCCTTAGATATATAAGTGCATATATTGATGAAGCGTCATACCACC